>CM070713.1:35034342-35451577 GCA_036346275.1 Otatea glauca
TATTGATTGTATCTTGTCTTTATTATTCTCGAATTCATCTTTGAAGCAATTATTTTGGAGAGAAACTTTCTTAAGCCGATACCGATTGTAGGAGATGACTTAAATCGGTGAATACCTATCCACCGAATTTTTCTCTTAATGGGGTTATCAATCCTGGAATGCTAAATCGGTCAATTGATTATCGGTGAGTAACACTAAAACACGATTTCTCACTTCCGCGAATCTCTTAACATAATCATTTCTGATTCCCTAGACTTACGTCAGCGAACATAGATCTGAAATCCTAAGCTCTAAACTTTCACGAAAAGTATCAGTGAATCGGTTTTCCAAATCAGCCAAGTGTTGACCGAATTCGAGTAACGTGGTAAACCATGTAAGCGCCCCTGAAAGAGATAGTGGGAACAATTTCACCCTTAAACCATCAGAGTGGGCTGCTTCTCTGTATTATGCAATGAAATGGCCAATATGCTCCAAGGTGGTGATGCAAACGTCTCCTGAAAATTTTGCAAAATTAGGGACTGAAATTATTGGGATATGGTATCCGATCAATATAATTAGGATACAACTTCCGATAGCCAGTAATCCTACTTTTTGGTTGTATACCTAATTGGTCTTGCAATACTACGGTTATTTGATCGGCCCAAGCGGCTGTAGTAGCCAATGGTAGTTGTGGTTTTTGCCAACTATGATCATAGTTGGCATATTGCCCCCGGATGCAGACTCGGTTTGGTACTACACCTGGGTCAGCTGTGGTGCTTGCCAATTATGATCATAGAAGGCATGTTGCCCCGGTTGTAGAATCGGTTTGATGTAGCTTTTGAGTGATGGAGGTGATAAGTTGGTTCATAGCCAGCAGTGGCTTCCTAGCCATCAGCTCAGCAATGGAACAAGGGCTTCAAGTAAGTTCGACTTTATATGAGGCCTGATTCCTCTGTGAAATCGGCTCACCTGTCTTGTGGATGTCTTTGGAGGTTCAATTAGCTGAAAGAACAATTTTGGGTAGATGTAAAATGGACTTGATGGTGGTAAGTTGGCCTGGGGGTCCAACCTGGAGCCATCAGTGTATACTTGGTAAGGGGGGATATTACTTGTGCTTAGCTCTCTTGGTAAAACTATGGTGTGGTTGTGTTGGCAAGAAAGTAGGTATTGAAGCCGATGGCCTAAGATTGTCTACTAGTTTTGAGCTCTGAGTGTCCTGGGCCACGGAATAGACTGGGTATTGGCAAGGTTTGCATTGGGTCAAGTACTGCTCCTGTAGATACTAGCTCTTGCGCTATGGTTTTGGCGCTATTAGCTATCATCAGCTTTAAGTGTATTTACCAGAGCCGATGATTGATTGATCAGAGCATGATGTACAGATTGGTTAATCATCTCAGACAATTCAGCTTGCGCAGGCATATTTCGGCTTACCAGTCGATTATCTGATGGCATCGCAGCATCTTTGTCTTCGGAGAAGTTGGTGTCGGCAATGCGGTCTTTTGAGTAACACCACGCTAAGTTTTCTAGTAGCAATTTAGTATCATCTCTTCCAAAGACGTCTTTCGATCTTCAATGTCTTTTATTGCTCGGCGTTAAATCATCTAGTGTTAGGGCGATTATAGCATCGAGTTGACATCGAGCGGGAGAATTGATTTTTCTAAGGAAGACATTGTGGGTCCCACCAGGCGTGCCAAAAGTGTGTTGATGCCGAGAAATATGATGAAGAATTGATCAGCTCAAACGCACGTGAACACTAAGTTCAATGAGGTTCATGGCATGCCGGCGATTTGGTCCTACAATCGAGAAGATAAATAGAAATAAATGCCTTCATAGACGATTTGATGGTGTGATTAGCTAGATAGATCTAAATAGCCTTTTGAGCCGATTCGATGATAGGTAAAGATCTATTTCCTCCGAAAAAGGTGATGCGCAACAAGAAAGGTATGGAAACAAATGTGAGATAATTGGTGTAAATCGAAGATGATCAACAATCGGCGATGCACAACTTTATTGATCAAGAATGAATTACAAAGGAGATTCTAAGTTACAAAAGCTACTCCTAGTTGACAGAAAATAAATAAAAAATAGATACGAGTTGATTGATTGGCTTTGGGCACTTTTTCTTATCACCTCTAAACCTCTTATATAGCACTTAGGCCGATCGTATCCTCCGATTCTTGCAAACACATGATTCATACCGGCCTCAACTTCCAAAAGGTAAAGTTCTCTACGAGCTGATATTGGCTAAAACTATCTATGTTTAACCATATCTCCCTAAATCGGCTACACCTACTAAATTTTGGTGTCAACAATATCACTTAGGCCGATCGTATCCTTCTCTGACTCAAGATCCACAATACGTATCGGCCTCAACTTCTGGGAAATAAATTACTCTTTGAGCCAATATCGGCTAAGACTCTCCATATTGAACTCCATATCGGCTATAATTCCAATTGTAATTTATCTTTTCCATTTTTAACCGATATCGCCGAAATTTAATTTTATCTTTGACCTAACAAATCGATTATGCCCTAGCAATTTTAGGTGCTAACATATACCCCCATTTTGAGAGATACATGTTATCTTCCAAAATCTTCTTCATCGGTTTGAACATATATTTTCTTGTCACAACCAAATTTTAATCGCATCGAAGTTAATTTGGCTCTCGACGAGAATCGCCAACTCAGTATATTCGCAGCTGATAGTAACGATTTGAGTATTAGCCAATCAAGATCCAACCAAAGACCTTGGGTGATAACTTTTCATGTATTTACCATTAATTGCTTTTAAGGAATACCACCCCGTCTAATATTTCCAGAATGTAGGAGTTACCTTACACAAGCCGACACACAATACGATCCCACGTTGATCACTTACCAAATCAGCTATCTCTCGAGTCGATGGGTGGTATGGTTTTCCAGACTAGATCATCTTCGTGGAACTAAAATCATCGACCGAATCTGGTTTTTCTTCCTCCACTCCTTTCTCACAATTTTAAGCTTAACGAAGCTCATTAAAAGTTTCGTCTCTTTGTTTTTCTTGTTCGAGCTTCTCTCATCTCTTGGATCCTTAGCCGCTGATGCCTACTTCTTTGTGATCGGCTTAAACCCAGAGAACACCATCTCGGCTTTGATTCGATCAGCTTACATATTTTTCTTGCAAGATCCATATTAGCCGCAAATCTAGACCTCTCATCCTGGTCTTTGTTTCTGACTTATGATCGGCTTAGAAATCCTTTGTTGGAAAGAAAGATCTTAAATCAAACTCGTCTTGATCTTATTTCTGACTTACGATCGACTTAGAAATCCTTCCTTTGACCAATTGTGAATTGAACCCTTCATCTTGATGCCCTTGGGTCAGTCTAGAAATCATATCTTTAGCCGATCATCGCTTCCTGTCACCTTGATATGGGCAATGTCAGATCGGACATGTATTTGGTGATGGCAAAGCTGATCCCCTCTCCCAACACAATTGCCAAAAAGGGCACCGCTATTGAGCTCTTTCAGGGCTGCTTGGCCGATATTCATTAACTGGCATACGTGGAGGACTTCGTCATGGCCTTTCATTCCTCCTTTCATATTTTGCGATGAGTCGGGAAAAGTGGGCTTTAGCTTCAGACGACTTACTTAGTGACAATGCTCTCTTAGCTTTATACCATTTGCCAATTTGCGCCTCTCCTTTGACTTGATTGTTCTTGAATTTTTCCCTTCACGGTCGACTTTTATTTGTATAAAGCCAACATTATTCATAAGGGTCTCATTGCCATCAGAATTTAATTGTACATCGGCTTGATGTGTCATTTTTTTAGATGGTATATGAATTTGACCCTTAGCCTATGCATCCTGTGCCAACTCCTTCTTTCCAGAGTAGTGGACCATGTTAATTGGGAAAGAATCGGCTTCCAACTGCATTGTCAGCTCTTCTGCAAATTTTAATCGGTTATCCTCTATAACTTGTCTTTGTTATTCCTGAATTCATCTTTGAAGCCTTTATTATCAGAGAGATAGCTTTCTTGAGCCAATACTCGGTGTAAGAGATAACTTAAATCGATGAATTCCTGTCCGCCTAAATTTCTCTTAATGGGGTATCATCCCTTGCTAAATCTTGGTGTCAACATTATCACTTAGGCCGATCGTATCCTTCTCCGACTCAAGATCTACAATGCGATCGGCCTCAACTTCGGGAGATAAATTACTCTTTGAGCCTATATCGCTAAGACTCTCCATATTGAACTACATATTGGCTATAATTCCAATTGTAACTTATATTTTCCATTTTTAACCGATATCGACCGTAAATATCTAATTTCATCTTTGACCTAATAAATCGGTTATGCTTTGCCAAATTTAGGTGCTAATATGTTAAAACTTCCTATTTAAAAATTTCAAAGTTTAAATATTCTAATTTTAATTTTTGTGTTGCGTAGGGTAGAAGTGGGGTGAGAGAAGTGAGTAGGAAAAGGAAAAGAAAATGTGAATGGAGAAGATGGCACATGATATCCTAAGAAGATGATCTTAAATTTGTTAATTTGAGGTTAATCTTAAAATAGTCACACTCGCCCACGTGGCGCCTCTCCTTAGCTACTCGTTATCACACTTGTCACTATGTAGTAGAGTTCCTTCCATGGTCAAACTTGGTGTCCAGCTAAGGAATCGTGAAAAATCCGCTCGTTCGGACGGCGCACAAACCGAAAGGCTAATATCGCCACCAATTCGCCTCCGCCCACCCTGCCCATTCTCTCGCCGCTTGATCGATCCGCGGCGCTCTCTCGACTTTGACTCGAACGGACCACTTTCTTCGATCGAGTCACCGGAATCGCCTTCCTTCGTGAGGTTGGCACATGGGCCGTGCCTTGTGGGTCGGCCCGAGGCACTGGCGGCATGCAGATATGCCCAAGCCCGCCCGAGACGTTAGAGGGTCGTGCCGCGGCCGCGGCTGCGTAGAGCTCGGGTCGTACCAAGCTCGAAATTGGGGCACGACAAGCGGCTGGTCCGCATAAATTGCTTGTCGTGCCTGCGTGCCGCCCGTGCGGCATTTCCAAGAGCGTAAGACAGCGAGCCACGCTGCTCGTGGTACACCGCGATTAGGGCGGCACGCGGCAAAGCACGTCTTCGCCTCGCTGCCGCCACGCCTCGCTCTTCGCCTCGGTTGTCGCACCAGCGTCGCCGTTTTGCCTCTGCGGCGCGCCGCTTATCGTTTTCGCTTGGCGCCCGCGATCGCCGTCTTCGCCTCATGCGGCGCCTCGCCGGCCAACCGAGCCTCCTCGTACCTTTGCACGGCCTCGCTCGAGCCCGACCGCGGCGTTATCGTTGTCGCAAGCACACCAAGGTTTTCGCTTTGGCCTTCGCCCGACTACAAGACGCTAGCGATCGTGCCGCTATTTCCATCGCCGCCTCTAGCACGCTTGCGTCGCTGGCTGGGCCGACCGAGAGGGGGTTTTTGGCCGCCCGAGCCATGGCCGGGCCAGAGGAGGGAGAGAGAGGGGCAGCGCGTGAGAGGGGCGTGGAGGTCTCGAGGGAGAGGGAGGGGTGGCGCCGCGCGTGTCAATGGGAGAGAGAAGGGGGCCTTCTTGGCCACCTGCACCATGGCCGGGCCGGAGGAGGGGGGAGGGAGGGACGGCACGCAAGGGAGGCCGAGACCGAGGAGAGGTCTCAAGGGAGACATGGGCGGCGGCGGAGGGGCCAAGGCGCCGTGGGGACTGGGGAGGAGGAAAAGAAAGAAAGAAAGAAAGAAGGGAAAGAAAAAGAGAAGAAGGGAAAAAGAAAAGAAGAAAAAGGAAAAGAAAGGGATGGGAAGAAAAGAAAAAGGGAGAAAAGGGAAAGAGATAGGAGAAGAATGAAAGAAAAGGATAAAAGAAAAGAGAAAATGAGTGGATGAAGTTGAGAACTATATACTTTGTACAAACACCACAGTGACAGGCGAGAGGGAGAGAGAGCGACGGGCGAGAGGGAGAGAGCTGAGAGGGATTGAGAGAGATAGATAAGAGAGAAAGAGAGCTGAGAGATACTAAGAGAGACGAACGAGAGAGAGAGTTGAAAGAGATGGGCGAGAGATGGGAGAGATCTGAGAGAGATTAAGAGAGACGGGTGAGAGAGGGAGAGAGCTAAGAGATATTGAGAGAGACGGATGAGAGGGAGAGAGCTGAGAGAGACGGGCGAGAGGGAGAGAGCTAAGAGAGATTGAGATAGCCAGTGCAAGAAGTTGCTCTCTCTCTCGCCCTTCTCTCTTAATTTCTCTCATCTATCTCTCTTAATCTCTCTCTGTCACCTGTCTTTCTCGCGTCTCTCTCAAAGATATAGCAGATGTGGGCCTTGCATGTGGTTGAAAATGAGTGCCCTCAAAGGGAGTCAAACTGGGAGTGCCAACTTCTTGCCCCCGATTCATCTCAAGACATGTTTCACCCAAACACTATTGTTGCATCATATGCATATGCCAGATTGATAGCCTAATACTACTAGTAACATCTTTCTTTTTTGCGACAATACTAGTAGTAGTTTATAAGGCATATTTTTTGTACAATCAACTCCGTGTGTCTCCGGGTCCTTTCCTCTCGTTGCAATAGTGTAAATGGATCGACACAGGTGGCCGGCGACGGTGACGGCGGCAGCACGGCGCAAATGGGTCGTGCCTAGGCTCGCCGAAGGCGAGCCATTCCGGCACGGCACGACACGACTGGCACGATGGGCCGTCCCGACCCAGCACGGTTTAGATCCGAAGCACGATGGACCCGTGCCGGCCCGGCACGACACCCACCTCTATAACCTTCGTTCTATAACCTCCTCGCTCCTCTTTTGTGTTTCCCATTTTCCTCCCTCGCACTCACGTTCTTGGCTTCTCGCCATGATTACCATGGTGGATCGATGGGGGTATGGCAGCGGCGCACTAGAGGACGATCAGGTGACGCCGTAGGGGCAGATGGCGTTGTCCATGCTCAACCGCACCGACCGCGCTACGCGCCGCCGCGCCTTCGCCGTCTTGCGGCGGCCTTCGCTCGTTCAGAGGCTACTCACGGCAGGCGATCACTACTACGAGAACAAAGACATCACTACGGTTCCAAAACACCATCACCGCAGTCATTGGTGCCGCAGGTGATTGGTCGGCGATGATACTCGGGATTATCACTGCGGCTCGAGAATCGGCGATGATAGTATTATCACCGCCGTTCTATATGTAACCGCGGTGATATTGTACTATCACCGCCGGTTAAACCAAAATCCGGCGGTGATAATAATTATCACCGCTGTTATATAAAACCGGCAAGGATATAGGACTATCACCGCCGGTTATACTCAATCCGACGATGATATATATATATCAACGCCAATTTTCTCCAAGAACCAGCAGTGACAAGCCGTGAACCAAATATTTTTATTGCATATTTTTTGTTCAATATATATATTTTTATACAATTGTTTATACAGTGTCCATATATAGTATATAATGCATCGTTCAAATCATAATTCAAATATATCCATGTATATACAAAGCATCGTTAAAATCGTAATTCAAATATATTAAATTAAGCATCACAATACTTTGTTTTTACAATGATTTATTTACAAATGTAGTTCGACTACATCTCATCTCATCTCTTCTCATTGACTTTGATTTTGCACTGGCCACAGTAGAATGAGGGCGATGAGGCTACGCGTGGAACTCGCTATTTGGATTGATGACTTTGTCATGAATGAATCCGGCGAGCTGTTCTTGAATTGCTATAATTTCTGTCAGCAATAACTTATTGGTTCTCAGTTTGGAGCGCTATTATTGAAGAAAAGAGAAAGTTAATTGATGAAGATGTATGTTAAATGAAAAAGTAGGCATCAATGTGTAATTACGTACCATGGCTTTGTTATAGCCCACAGTCTCCGTGACAATTGAATGTAAATTTGTACATACATAGTATGCACATAAATTGTTTCCCGGGTCCTGCCTCATACATGGAAAGTCGGTTACTATTTCAAAATGTTTCCTGTAGGGACGATGGGGAACACTTTTCTTGCAGTATCGTGCGAATGCCCTGTGAATGATTTTGAATATCAAGTAAACTTAAATGAAGTAGAATGGAATATTGCTAGAGCAACAACAGAACGATCGAGTTTACCTGTTCATCATATCCCAAAAGTCTTGATACGGCTTAGTTGCTTTTCTCCTAGAGTCCAAGACAAAATCCTGCTAGCATCTAACCTGATGACGAGGAGGACCCAGTGAAACCTACACATATATGTCAATGTAGTCAATTACTCCAACATCGTACGCGTGTTACGCAAAAAAAAAGAAACGATATTAGAAGTAGGGAAATACATACTTAAAGTTATAGGGTAAAAGTATGGAGGTTTTGTATTGCGACTTCAAAAAGTATTAAATAAATAGTCTTCATTGTACTTGTGGATTGTCCTTCACAAGCTTCGTTGACAAGCCCGGATCCGGAATCCTAGATTGTCATTGCCATTTCTTCTACAAATCAGATCTCCATTCTACATAACGAAAGAAGTCGACATGCAATTAAACAAGACAAGAATGCACAATAATATACGAGACTTACAAAGTCCACATTCAAGTATATTCACGTCCGAGGAATCTTCTTTGGTACAACATGTACACCTCCTCAAAATTCACCCGTAAGATGTTATCCCCATTGTGAAAATCTTGCTCAGGTATCGGATCGCGAACAACTCCATACCTTCGTTGGATCGCTGCATGTACCATCGATGGACACGCCGCAGCTTGTGTTGTCGGTGGTCGAAATGAGCTGGTTCAACCAGCGGTTTCCCCATAAAGAACTTCCACCGAGACCTTGCCGCTAAGCTTCAAGTTGAGCAGATTTGCCCGAGCATCCAAAGATCAACGCTTGGCACTAGCCGCCTTCAAGTATTGCTTTACGGATATGCGCCGTAGTCCGACATTTTGCAAGGTTGAAGCTCGCCTCGTCTTTTGCACTTTTACCATACTCGAGAAAAACTTTTGCGCATTCTCGTCAACTTTAGTCTTCTCAGGTGGTGGCACCTTTTTAAAGTGAGATGTTACGCTGGCGCTTACATGCTTTTTTCGCTCTTCTTCACCATGTTACCGGTAATTTCTTCTGGGATTGTCCTTGCTTCACAGATGAATTAGATTTCTTCGAGGACGGTGCTGACTTGCGAGATGGTGCTGGTGTTCGATTCTTCTTAGATTCTGGCGGAGGAGTCGGAATTTTTCTGGTTGGTGCCGACGGAGGAGTTGGACTTTGTCTCTGTGGTGGCGACCAGGGCGGGAGGTCTCTGTGTGCAAAGCGCGACTGATCATCATCTTCGTCGTCCTCATCTTATGGGCCAAACTTAATCAAGCTCTTGAGCCACGCGAGGAAGCTATGAACGTTTTCTCCTAGTATTTTGTTTCCGTCCTCGCCAGGGATATCTACCTCCATTTTACGGTATTGGCGGACTACACTGTCCACTTCGACCCTGGTGAATCCCTCCGGTATCGGGCGACAGTGCAAAACATGCGACTCGTGGCATGGCCAAGCCCTGCCCTTAGCCACTTTGATTGTAATGCCATGTGCGGACAAATGTAGCTTGCACGGTGTCGGTTCTTTGATGCCATCCATAGGAAAATAGAGTCCGTGCTCTTCGGGAAACCATGTGGACGCAAGAATCGCTCTTACGAGCACCGGGGTGATGAGCTCGAGGATTTCTCCAAGCGGCGATTGTGAGTCGAGAGCTTTCAGATCGCTTGCTCCACAACCTTATCTAGTTCGCTCTCTATTCCTCTAACGCCTCGCCACAAAGATCTTGTATTTGACGGTCCAGTTGATCTTCTCGTTGTCTCTTCTGTGCTTGTACAACCATGAGTCCATTGGGAAGGCTTCTTTCCACGGCACCAAACCAACTCCTCGGAGTGCGACTGATGCTCCATGTTACCCGGTGGCTACTGCTTAGCTCGTCATTCTCCCTTCTTGGCCCGAAAGATCCTTGGGAAGACGCATGTGAGCATCCGTGATTCTACGCGACACTTCCCGCTCTGTAACCCGGAAGCTTAAGCCGCCATCATCGGAGATAGAAGCACCCCTCCCAAGCAACCAGTGCTTTGATTGTTCGCTCAAGACGGCCGTCGCAGAATGACACCCTTGCGGGTTAGCTCTTCTTCGATCCGATCCCATGCTGGTATTTTCTTCACGCACCCTCCTGCTCCTAGTGTGAGGGTGAATATTCTTATCCGCGCTTGCCTTGTTCCTTTGACTTACTATCTGCGATTCTTCAGACCTCTTGTACGCCACAAAGTCCTCCCAGAACTCTCTTAACTTTGGGTACGTGTCAAAATTCGGCGTTTCATTCTTCTTCACATAGTTCTTATTTAGTACCGTCTTCCAATTCTTCCACGCTGTGCACATGATGGATAGTGCATGTTTCTTTGCAACCAGCTCGGTTCCTTGGGGGAACTGGAACACTTGTTTCAACTTGTCCCACAACGAGTTCTTCAGGTCATTGGGAACCACCCATGGGTCACCTTGGCAGCTAATGCACGATCTGTAGCTGATGGGCACGTCATCCCTAGCAAGAACACCGCATGCTGTCCTGTACGGCCCCAACGATGACTCGGGTAGAGCAGGTTCCCCGACTGCCGAGAGTTCCACTACGTTAAAAAGTCCCTTAGGCATCTTGTTTGGACCACGACTTGTGCGCTGCCTGCGTTGATGAGACGTCTGAGCCTGCAATTTGATCTTCTCATGAGTCGTCTGGGCCAACAATGTTTTGAGAACCATAGTGCACTAATACTTTACCTCGCCTACGTTACTGACGTCAGGTTGGTCCACGGCAGGATCCTGCAAGTTCAGGTAGGACGTTGGGCTATGGTTCGGCTACCCGCTCCTCCTTCGTCGATATTTGAGGGCCCCGCTCCCTCCGGCACTAGTCCTTGGTCAGAGGCCATTCCTAGCAAGTTTATCGAAAATTTCAAATTAACAAGCTCATTTTTGAAACACACATACAAATGAAGATTGACATAACGAATAAACATATATATAAAAGCATATTAGCGTACGTATTCAGATGCAAAACAAGTTCTAATTAGGATCCTTTTCTATACTATGGTAGTATATATGTCCCTACGAGTGTTTTAAATTAAGTCCCGTGATATTTTGCACTTACTCGAGATTGTTTTCGTATAGATTATCATTAAGGCTTAAACTTAGAGGCAGTAACAGATCGACCTAAGTCATTTTCTCTCCTGTCTTCCTCAATTTCAATTTCACCACAAATTGTAAAATTAAAATATGGCTAAGATTTATTGAAAGAAGGAGTACTCAATAATAATGTAAACAACAATCCCCGAACTTATCAATTCTAAGAAATAAAATTAATACACATATTTGAAAGACACATACACATCTTTAAAGAACATGTGCACATATAGATATTTTTTTATCTTTATACACATACATCTTTGAAGAACACATACACATATACATCTTTTTTTTGAATCTGCATGCTCCAGAATAATTTGACCATGAACACAAATATACACGTACACATACACATACACATACACATACACATACACATACACATACACACACACACACACACACATACACATACACACACATACACATACACATACACACACACACACATACACATACACATACACATACACATACACATACACATACATACACATACACATACACATACACATACACATACACATACACATACATACACACACATACACATACATACACACACATACATGGATATATACACATGCATGATATTATACGGGTTGTCAATTTAACGACAAATACGTAAGTGTAGAGCACAAAATACATCCTTGAAGGATACATACACATACAGCTTTCGAGGATACATACACATATAGCTTTCGAGGATACATACACATACATCTTTCGAGGATACATACACATATACATCTTTCAAGGACACATATACAGTAATGGTTTTGGAATCCACAAAAAAAAAGTAAAATAAAAGGGTTGTGCCTCCGTGTATGACATGAGCTGCCGTGTACTAATTGAAGACAAAAGTACATTAGCAAACAACAAGTAGCCATATTTTTTCATAGTATGATCAAATATTTTTTCATAGTATTTTTTTCAATCAAACACAAGATCAAATATTTTTTCACTCCAAGCAAATTTAAGAGAATGTAAGACTATGATAAAATAACATAATTGACGTGAATTTGTTTATGGTGCTCTCAGATTTAGGGTTTGATTGAAGATTTAAATCTTCAACCTCAATCACAAATGGGCTAAACAAATTAATTCAGCGAATTAGGCCTCGAACCCTTACCACCTTAAAATGCACAATGAAGAATTGATAGTTGAATTCCATGTCATAATAGAATCTTAATGAATAGATTGTACTCATATCAATATGCAATCTGATTAGTATTTATTCAGATTAACATAGTAAAGCAACAAAGCAATACTGATAGGTGCAACAATTAAGCAACAAAGCAATCGATAGGTGCAACAATTGAGCAACAAAGCACATGCGATAGGTGCTAAACAATACAATATCGAGCTTGAATGGTTATCATAATTGAGCGACGTAAAGACTTATTAGCATGCAAGTCTACCGGTTCAAGGCCAAACTCGCAAAATTAAGTGTTATGATCATTTTTTCACCCATTATCATCATCGAGCAACGTCAAGGCAGCAAGGTGAGTTTCCATGACAAATATGCAAATTAAGCAACTTGAAGCATACATACAAATATGCATATATTCTAACACAAGCATACAAACCACTAAGAAGCTGGATGAGCACAGTGGAGCAATTTAGCACTTTCTAATAACAGTGGAGCAATTTAGCAACTAAGAAGCTGAATGAGCACAGTGAGGGTACTTCATCAACTTATTGATTTCTAATAACACTTTGTAATAACAGTGGAGCAATTTAGCAACTATAGAGTAATTTAGCACCTATGCCCGATTCAACTTCATCACCGCCAAGTGCTGGATTTGCTCATGCCACTATCACCACATTCAAGATTAAGTGATACATACAATCCTTATGTTAATCCCCACAACCACATTCAAGATTTTGCACATTTGGACGAAAGCGGCTTGGACATAG
Organism: Otatea glauca; assembly: GCA_036346275.1. NCBI lineage: Eukaryota > Viridiplantae > Streptophyta > Magnoliopsida > Poales > Poaceae > Otatea > Otatea glauca. Next base: position 35,047,403 of record CM070713.1, read on the forward strand.
CACAACCACAAAGACAAAAATCCCCACAAGCTCCTCACGAGCAGCACCACACATCAGACATTTTTCATATTGGACGAGAAATCAAACAGGGGATGGCAAAAAGGAACGAACCGGGAAAGGTCGATGCCGATGTAGAGGTAGAGGTGGGAGGTCCGAGGTCGCGACGACCACGGGCAGAGCGGCGACGTGCGTGGGGTGGGATGCGATGGCGGTGACGGCGGCGAAGGATGCGACGGCCTCAACTACGGGAGGACTGCCGGGACCCGAATATGCAACCGACCCTCTGTGTATACCACACTAGTCCAGATCACGCCGGTGCACACAGCTCAACATCGCTGAATATCACAATCATACATAGCGGAAATAATATGAAAGACATCATATATAGAATACTACTAGTTGAATGACCTTATGGTCAACTTACATGACTATGCCTCGCAAGGTCAATAACACATTAAATCTGCGGCGGAATGAAAACGTAGATAACCCTCAAGATACCACAGCAACCGACAAGGCTTGCACCCTAAACATTCGCCTCCTCCTCAAATCTTTCCTCCAAGATTGACGTAAACTCTTCAACTGGTGATGTTATTGTTGGCAAGGGTGAGTACTTAAAGCACTCAACAAGTTGTGCACATAATGCAATTCTAACATAACTATATGCAAGGCTTATTCCAAAGGATAGGCTATCATGGCTATTTTGCAACAAATACAATAAATAGATTGTAAAGACTGTAAAACAAATAACAATAATAGCTAGATTCAGCATTTCTCAAGTAAACCAGGTTTCCAATCCTAAATCAATTTCCGTCTTCCATATGGCCTTCCCGCCATCCCAAACAAGTTGTCCAATTAATTAAACTAACCCTTAACTGTAATTCCCGAGCATTGCTCAATACCGCGAGCACGGCTATCCGAATAGTTTCACACTCTGCAGAGGTTATGCACTTTACCCACACGGCATGATATTCTCTTTGCGCCTGGCCATTAGCACACTTCCTTTGGTGTGCCGGCAGAGAAAATCATGACAAAGCCTTTACAATGCTCCGCTTAACCCAAGACTACCCGCTAAGGTTTCAACACTGGTGGGTCCGAAAACCACAACTGTGGCCCCTCTTGCGCCATGTGAATTACTCCATAACTCGGGAACTCACACGACCAAGATAGTACCAAAGTTAAGACATTGCAAATTAATCACCTAGGTCGCCCATACTGCATAAGTGGTTGCATGATTGACTCAGTCAAAGGCTTGCAAGGTTAAGTCCTTAGTGTGATCAAGGCAAGACATCCACATACCCTCTCCCATTGGGCCCACCTTGGCATACTACGCCCCAATCTAAGTTATTATCACCCAGTTGATTACCAAGCACCACGTGCTATCAACAATTCAACATCGCTATGACATGACTCGCCACAACAACTCAATCTCATCGTGTGATCCCACATGACACACAAGTTCATAACATTGTTCCATATTCCATTAATCAAGATTAATTATCAATGATTCGACACATGTGATGACGTGGCATAGCTAAGCAACTAATACGGACTAATCCTCCAATGTTGATTATAATTATTAACCAACTATATTTAACCAATCTAGGTGACAATGGATCATGGCATACAATGACAAGGTAGGGTATAAATCAATCGGTATATTAGCTAAACCTAATCTAATTTGAAACAATTGTATATTTGAAATATATGCAATAGGGTAAAACAAATATAGCAATTTTATAAACATGGGTTCAACATGATCAAAGCACAACTTGCCTTGAATAGGTCCTGATCTAGTTCTCGAACTTGCTCTTGAGTTCTCGGATCTTCCTCCAAGCGCCGCACAATTCAACGCCTACGTGTACCAAGAAGAAAAGCAAATAAATACCAAAACAGAGAGCAAATGAACTCCAAAATCAAATAAAAATTCACTATTAAATAGATCTCAATTTTAAAATTTTTAGAAATTTGAATCACTCAAATCCGAAGTTACGATGCAAAAGATATAGCCTTTTGAAGTTTGGAATAAATATCAAAATAGCAAAAATCAGAATTCACAGATTTATTATTTTTTTAATCAAAAGCGATTTATGACGCCGCGTGATGTCACCGTCCGAAGCGCCTCGGTCGACACGCGCCCCCTCGGTCCATGGATCGTCCATGATCTTACTCGGTTCACGGTGGATCCGTCCACACGTCGCGCTCACACACGCGGGCCGCCGGGCCGATCGATCGCCACGCGCCGCTTACGACCGCACGCCACGCCACCCACATCATCGCCCGATCGAGCCGGCTGCCACGCGGCGACACACGGCGACGAGCTAGCTAACCACGCCGACGCCGACGGCGCGGACACCTAGGGTCGCTCGGGCGAGGTTGGAAAGTACCTTCGCACGCCTCAACGTGGCGAAACCGATGACGCGGTCGAACGCTCGATCACCGAACGACGGCGGCGAGGACTTCTTCATCGGCGGCGGTATCCACGGCGATCTCTCCTTCGACGATGTTCGACAAGACTAGCACGCCACGGGCTTCCTCGCCGAGACGAATCTAATGGCCTCGTTTGCGTGCCTCAAACTCCACCGACGACAGCGGGAATCGACGAAACCGATAAGCGCGGCGCTCTTTGAGAAAACTCCGATTGCGGCGCATTTAAAAGCCACTTTCACGACGAGAGCTTAGGGCTTCGCTAGATATGATCCGGTGTCCTTGATGCGCACCCTTTATAGCACTTAGAGTCCGATCACGCACAACCGAGAAGAGTTCAAGGCGGCGCCGAGACGGACACGGCGGAGTCCACGCCGGTCACGCGAGCACGATGACGCTCCGCCCTACACGTGGCGCGATGCCGGCCGCGATCCGCCTGCTCGATCTAATCCGACCGCCCGCCGATCACACGGTCGTAATGGCCGACGCGAGGCTTCTAGAAGTCGGCCTAACGGCTGCGCGCATGGGCGGGCTTTGTAACAGAGATGGGCTACGACCAAAGACTATTACGATTTTCCCATATTTTAGTTAATAAAATAATTACGTAATTTGATTACTCGCTTTGCGAGAATAAATATCGGAAAATCCTAAAAATCTCAAAAATACTTTGAGACATTCGGACTTAAATAAAATATTTTTGGCAAAACTTTATTTTAACTTTGCACAGATTTAAATAGATTTGAATAAAAGGCAATAAACTTGATTTGAAATTAATTCAAATAAATCCAAAAAAACTCCAAATAAATTCCAGAAAATCATAAATGCACTTTTAAGCAAGAAAACTTAATTAAGCCAAATTTTGGGATGTTACAAACCTCCTCTTAACGAATCTCGACCCCGAGATTGGTATTAGCTAGAGAATAGGTTCGAATTCGACTTCAAATCTTCTTGCGCTCCCAAGTGGCTTCACTTTCGTAATGATTGCTCCATCAACTCTGCAAAGCGAATAGACTTGCTCTCGGTTTTGCGCCCATAACATCCAAAATTCGATCGTTGCTCCTTGTAAATCAAATCTTCCTGCACTCTATTGCATCCAACGGGTTTGCTCGCTGGCACTCGAGACCTTTCTTAAACTGTGACACATATAACACATCATGCACTCCTGCCATTGACTACTGCAACTCCATCTGATAAGCAACCTTTCCTTGACGACGGTTATCAGCGTAGCTCTTTTTCCTTAACTGAGCTACCTTCAACCTCTCTCTAATCATAGCAACTCGCTCTTCGGCTTCCTTGAGAATATCGGGCCCAAATACCATACGATCTCCTGTCTCATTCCAATTCAACGGAGTACGACAGGCACGTCCATACAACGCCTCAACGGTGACATCTGCCAGCTAGCTTGATAATTATTATTGTAACTGAATTCTGCCTACGGCGAACATTTATCCCAAGATGTAGCATAAGCTAATGCACAAGCTCTCAACATATCACTTCTGGATTCTCGACCATCCTCAACGCTAGGTATCTTATTACTAATTTGCCTCTTACTTCCACTCAAAACTCTGCACCGGTTGTAACAAACTTGCTGATTCCTGATGCATTGCTTTCATTCTTTAGCATACGTCACACAAAGCGATATTTTCAGCAACTTCACGCATCATCTTAGGCTACCAAAACCTTTCCTTGAGACCTTGACATATCTTAGCACTTTTCTGAATGAATTGAATACTTAGAATCATGAGCTTCTTCCAAAATAAACTGCTTAAGCTCTTTCTTATTCGATACATAGCTTCGACCTTTAAACTGTGTGGTTCCTTGGTCATCCACGATAAAACTTTCAGCTAAGCCTTCATCCTTCGACCCACCTTGATCTGATCTTCAAGCATTGGCTTAACTTCCAAAGCAGCTATAACTCCTTGTGAAACCACTTCTAATTTCAACTTTTGAAACTCCTTGCACAATTTCGATTGATCACATGATATTGGTGTATTGGTACTATGGCCTTTACGACTTAAGACATCGGACACCACATTAGCCTTACCGGGATGATAACAGATCCCAGCCTTATAATACTTAATCACTCCAACCATCCTCTTCGTTTTATATTAAGGCCTGCACTTCGAACTCTTATGGTCTGTACATATCTCCAATAATATAATGACGCAATGACTTCAAAGCATGCACTACGGTAGCAATTTCCAATTCATGCGTAGCATAGTTCTCTTCATGTGGCCTCAACTGTCACCGACGATAGGCAACAACTTTACCTTTCGCATTAACACACATCCAAGATTTTGTCTTGAGGCATCATAGTATATATCAAAATCTGCGTTTGCACATCCGCAACACTAAGACAAAGCTATCGCCAAACGCTTCCTCAATCACGAAAACTCTTTTCGCACCGCGACGCCCATGCACACTTCTTCTCCCATCGCCTAAGCAAAGTCCGGCTGCTCTAACGTAACATCGCTTGCTTGTGGATCCACGGTAACTCCTTTAGCGATCATCTCATGGCAAGAAATTCAATTTTCTCCTTCCAAGAGTCACATTTGCTAAACTTAGCATACACCATGGGTCTAGCAACCTTTCCAACACTAATCCCAACTGTTCTGCATACTTTCCTTTTGACTTGAAGCAACCAAAGACATCCCACTTATACGCTATAACAACTTGACCAAATTTCCCATGGAACTCCATTTGTCATGTTCATAACTTCAGAATGGCATTGATCATTCTAGCACACAATCAGAACCTCATACTGTCCATATGCGTAGAAAACTCTGACCTAAGAACATTCTCTGCACAGATTCTTAACTGATGATAACTCGATCAAGATCTATCCTTGAGAACACTCCGGCTCCTTTTGACTGATCAAACAAATTACGATCTTGGCAGCGAATACTCACCCTTTGATCATCACCTCATTAAATTCTCGACGGTCGATACACATCCTCGAGCTCCCATTTTTAATGTAACAGTAGCTCCCTATGGTGACGATCGCTTTAGCGAAACATTTTTCTAACAACTCTTCGATCTTCTTCTTCATCCTAACTAGCTAATCAGAGGCATTTGATAAGGTCTCTTCGCTTTGACGGTGTACTGTGCACTAACTTGATTTCTCGATCCGACGACATACTAGACAATTCCTCGGAAAATATATCCGCATGTTCTCCAACAAGCGGCACATCTTCTAGGTCGGCGACTTCCAAATCATTGACCTTCACCACCAACACGAACCGTAGTCATTTGAAATTCTATTTTCACCGCTGGGCTTTTAGTGACACAATTCTTTGACCAAACTCCAGGACAGCCTTATGCCCGGACGACCAATTCCTTTCAGGAGTAGCATCTCGGGTCTGATATCCAATATCACTCGCTAGAAACTTTTCTCCAGCTTAACTCCATCACATTCTAGGTTAGATCAAGCAATACTGTCCTTTTTGTCAACGATAATTCCTCAGGCTGACAAGCTTTACCAACACCACTGAACTGATCAGCATTGCATACGCAACATCTTCAGATGAACCATTGACACAGGTGAATACTCTGGGAACATCTGGCCCTTTCATCACCATCAATGCTCTTATCCCAACACTTCACATTCCAACATCCCAACCATCTTTACTTTATTTCTTTAAGCAAGGAAATCCTTACATGGAATGCGTCATTAGTCACCTTTCCTTTACAAACGAGGATATGACACTTGCATAGGGTTAAATAATTGATCTAAACTTCCTCGATTGACGTTGGTACCAAGTTTTGACCGAAATGTAATCGAGATTGACTTGAACTGGCGTGTTTACTTTCTTCTGAGGGCAATTATTGGCAAAGTGCCCGGGCTTGTTGCAGGTGTAACAAAGCTTAGGTCCACCTCTCTTCCTTGAGCATTCGTCGACCAGGGCAGTGTATTCATTCAGGTGCCTCTTCTTCAACTGATTCTCCGCACAAACTTCTCTTGCGACTTTCTATCGCCACTCTTGACGTTATGAACTTGACCGAGGTAACTTTTGGAACATCCTTGGCCGTAGACAATGATTGTCTTCTCTGTGGGCATCGATTAGCATAATGGCCTTCCTTGTGGCAGTTGTAACACAACCGTGTCCGCTGTTGTGCAGCTACAGGTACATTGTTGTCTTCTTGTTGCGTCAAAACTGGATGCTTCATAGGGCATTCACTAGCCCAATGACCTTCTTCATCGCACAGGAAACATGCTGTTGGTGATTGCCAATTACTACCTTCTTGATGAGGGCCAACAGGATTACGGTATTGTGTCCTTAGCTCTTTGAGCGGCACCACTTTTGCACCGACGCCCGCCTCTTCTTGACGACTCTTGAGCAACTACGGCTCGAAGATTCCTTTGCTGATGCTGAATTACAGCAGTAACTATTGGATCCGAGGGACATTGAGCTGGACCATGATCTCGGCCTTCACAAAGGTAACATGTGATGTCACTCATAGGACATTCTCCAAGAGAATGACTTCCTTCACAGCTGGAGCAATTAATCGCATGCTCGTCGGTATGTCCTATCTCTCCACAAATAATGCACGCACGATCTTCTCGATTTGTTTGGTTGATGAGACTTCGAGAGCAACGCTTAGATGTCGCACAAGGTACAGGGATAGTATCCTGCTCCGTATTTACCGTGACCATACTGTCTCCAGGTGTGGCAAAGAGATTACGAAAAGCAATAACAAATCCATTCCAAGTGATATTCTGCGGGGCTTCATGAACAACACAATATTTCTTCCACCATTCGGTAGCAATTCCTTGCAACTGATAAGAAGCATACAGGACTTTCTCATCGCCTTCACACTGAACAAGGAGTAGCTTCCTCTCAATGGTCTTGAGCCAATCATCCACTTCTGAGGGTAACTCATTTCCTGAAAACATCGGTGTATGAGTCCTTATGAATTCTGATAACCTTAAGTAGGAACGGAAATCATTGGTAGCAGCTTGGGACACTTGGTTGACATTGGCTTGGTCAGTCATATTCTGCATCTGCTTCATCATTGCATGCATCAACTGAGTCTGAGCAGTCAAGAACTCTCTGAAACTCTGCATATCCATCTCAGATCGACGGTTGAAGAACTAATCCATTATTGAGATTCTTCTTGGATTGATTTTCACTTCACGATTCTGTAGTTTCCTCAAGTCCGAACCATCCGCTTGATTGCTTCATCGGGTTAGGAAGAGGAAATAGCATAGGTAAGAAGCAGGAATCCTAAAGCAGGGAGATAGGTTTAACCCAATAACTTAAGCAAACAAGATAATAACTTGGTATGGTTGCTTATATAAGCCTAAAAGCTCGCAACACATACTTTGCACACTCAAAGAATCAAGGAAGAACCAATTCAACCTATACACACAAAACTACCGCCTACTGTGGGTAACACTTCTATCTTAAGCGGACGCGACTCCACACATGAGTCCCAACCGACTACTCAAGCATAGATCTTCTAGCTTTTGGAACACTTCATAGATCTACTCCTTCCTTGAGCTCGATGATTCCCTCCTTCATGATTTCCGTGGTTGACAAAGGGCACTTGATGCTTTCTCCTAAGGTGTGGTATATCGACAACTACCAAGTCAACTCCGATAAGGTTTTTAACTCGATCCAGCAAGGGAGAGAGAAAGAAATTCAGCAGGGGGAAGAGAGAAATTCTGACGAGGAAAGGAATAGAAGAATAAGATAAGTCAAGAACATATTATTCTTCTGAGTTAACTCTTTTCTCTACAAAATGATTTTGAAGTTCCTATAGAGACGACCAGACTATCTAGGTCAAGGCCTCACAATCAAGATGGCTCGATACCACTTCGTCGGGACCGAATATGCAAATCCGACCCTCTGTATACCACACTAGTCCAGATCACGCTAGTGCACACAAAGCTCAACATCGGTGAATATCACAATCATACATAGCGGAAATAATATGAAAGACATCATATATAGTATACTACTAGTTGAATGACCTTATGGTCAACTTACATGACTATGCCTCGCAAGGTCAATAACACATTAAACTCGCAATTGAATGAAAACGTAGATAACCCTCAAGATACCACAGTAATCGACAAGGCTTGCGCCCTAAACATTCGTCTCCTCCTGAAATCTTTCCTCCAGCATTGATGTAAACTCTTCAACTGGTGATGTTATTGTTGGCAAGGGTGAGTACTTAAAGCACTCAACAAGTTGTGCACAGAATGCAATTCTAACATAACTATATGCAAGGCTTATTCAAAAGGATAGGCTATCATGGCTATTTTGCAACAAATACAATAAATAGATTGTAAAGACTGTAAAACAAATAACAATAATAGCTAGATTTAGCATTTCTCAAGTAAACCAAGTTTCCAATCCTAAATCAATTTCCGTCTTCCATATGGCCTTCCGCCATCCCAACCAAGTTGTCCAATTAATTAAACTAACCCTTAATTGTAATTCCCGAGCATTGCTCAATACCATGAAACACGGCTATCCGAATAGTTTCACACTCTGCAGAGGTTATGCACTTTACCCACACGGCATGATATTCTCTTTGCGCCGCCATTAGCACACTTCCTTTGGTGTGCTGCAGAGAAATCATGACAAAGCCTTTACAATGCTCTGGCTTAACCCAGTACTACCCGCTAAGGTTTCAACACTGGTGGGTCTGAAAACCACAACCAGGCCCCTCTCTTACGCCATGTGAATTACTCCATAACTCGGGAACTCACACCACCAAGATAGTACCAAAGTTAAGACATTGCAAACTAATCACCTAGGCTAGCCCATACTGCATAAGTGGTTGCATGATTGACTCAGTCAAAGGCTTGCAAGGTTAAGTCCTTAGTGTGATCAAGGCAAGACATCCACATACCCTCGCCCATTGGGCCCACCTTGGCATACTCGCCTTGTCACTTGCCCCAATCTAAGTTATTATCACCCGCTGATTACCAAGCACCACGTGCCATCAACAATTCAACATCGCTTGCGTGACATGACTCGCCACAACAACTCAATCTCATCGTGTGATCCCACATGACACACAAGTTCATAACATTGTTCCATATTCCATTAATCAAGATTAATTATCAATGATTCTGACACATGTGATGACGTGGCATAGCTAAGCAACTAATACGGACTAATCCTCCAATGTTGATTATAATTATTAACCAACTATATTTAACCAATCTAGGGTGACAATGGATCATGGCATACAATGACAAGGTAGGGTATAAATCAATCGGTATATTAGCTAAACCTAATCTAATTTGAAACAATTGTATATTTGAAATATATGCAATAGGATAAAACAAATATAGCAATTTTATAAACATGGGTTCAACATGATCAAAGCACAACTTGCCTTGGAATAGGTCCTGATCTGGTTCTGGAACTTGCTCTTGAGTTGCTGGATCTTCCTCCGAAGCGTCGCACAATTCAACGTCTACGCGTACCGAAGAAGAAAAGCAAATAAATACCAAAACAGAGAGCAAATGAACTCCAAAAATCAAATAAAAATTCACCATTAAATAGATCTCAATTTTACAAATTTTTAGAAATTTGAATCACTCAAATCCGAGTTACGATGCAAAAGATATAGCCTTTTGAAGTTTGGAATAAATACTGAAAATAGCAAAAATCAGAATTAACAGATTTATTATTTTTTTTAACTGAAAAAGCGATTTATGACGTCAGCGTGATGTCAGCCCTGGTCCGAAGCGCTCCGGTGCTGACACGTGCCCCCTCGGTCCATGGACTGCGTCCATGATCTTCCTCGGGTTCACGGTGGATCTGGTCCACACGGTCGCTCCACGACACGCGGGCCGCGCCTCGGTGGATCCGGATCGCCACGCGCCGCTACTCCAAGGACGCCACGCCAGCGCCACATCAGCGCCCGATTCGAGCTGGCTGCCACGCAGGCGACACACGGCGACGAGCTAGCTAACCACGTCGACGTCGACGGAGCGGACACCTAGGGTCGTCGTCGGCGAGGTTGGAAAGTACCTTCGGGCACGTCTCAACGTGGCGAAACTGATGACGTGGTCAAACGTTTCTCTGGATCACCGGAACGACGGCGGCAAGGACTTCTTCATTGGCGGCGGCGGTCTCCACGACGATCTCCTCCTTCGACGATGCTCCGACAAGACTAGCACGCGCACGGGCTTCCCCTCGTCGAGATGAATCTAATGGCCTTGGTTGCGTGCCTCAAACTCCACGGACGACGGCGGAATCGACGAAACCGATAGCGGCGGCGCTCTTCGAGAAAACTCCGATTGCGGCGCACGAAAAGCCACTTTCACGACGAGAGCTTAGGGCTTCTGCTAGATATGATCCGGTGCCCTTGATGCGCACCCCTTTATAGCACTTAGGAGTCCAGATCACGCACAAACGGAGAAGAGTTCAAGGCGGCGCCGAGAAGGACGCGGAGCGGAGTCCACGCCGGTCACGCGAGCACGATGACGCTCCGCCCTACACGTGGCGCGATGCCCGGCTGCGATCCGCTCTGGCTCGATCTAATCCGGACCGCCCGCTCGATCACACGGTCCAGAATGGCCGACGCGAGGCTTCTAGAAGCTGGGCCTAACGGCTGCGCGCATGGGCCGGTTTGCAACAGAGATGGGCTACGGCCCAGCACTATTATAGATTTTCCCATATTTTAGTTAATAAAATAATTCTGGTAATTTGATTACTCAGTTTTAAGCAGAATAAATATCAGGAAAAATCCCAGAAAAATCTCAAAAATACTTTGAGACATTCTGGACTTAAATAAAATATTTTTGGCAAAACTTTATTTTAACTTTGCACAGATTTAAATAGATTTGAATAAAAGGCAATAAACTTGATTTGAAATTAATTCGAATAAATCAAGAAAAAAATCCAAATAAATTCCAGAAAATCATAAATGCACTTTTAAGCAGTAAAAACTTAATTAAGCCAAATTTTGGGATGTTACGAGGACGAGATAGCGGCGAAGAGGATGCGTTAACGACGGGGAGGCTCGATGCGGCCGAAGGCGCGGAGGTTGGGAGGTGAAGGTGGCGGAGATGCAAGTGACAGGAGAAGGGCAATGGTTGGGCGCGGCAGTGATATTTATAGGGGTGGACTATCAATGCTGGGTCCCAACATAACCGTCAGTGATATCATATCATTGCTGGTTCTACTAAAACCCGACAGTGATATATAGTATCACTGCCGGATTTTAAAAGAAATGGCAGTGATAATGACACTATCACTGCCGGTTCTACTAAAACATGACAGTGATATATAGTAACACTGCCGGATTTTAAAAGAACCGGCAGTGATAAGGACACTATCATTGTCGGCTCTCTTTAACCCCGGCAGTGATACTTCGTATTCCTTCCGGTTTTTACTAGAACCGATAGTGATAAGTGAAGGACCGAGATGGCGAACAGAGGGGGTTGAATGGTCGCAAATAAAAACTCCCCCAAGATACTCCAACAAAAACCTCGACAAGATCGCTCAAAAGGAATTGTGAAAAACCCGAAAAACTAGACAACTATGTGTACCCCAAGCTTGCATGGATAAGTACCATAAAATATGTGGGGATTTTTGAGTCACAATCCTGGTTGTCTAGTGTCCAAGATAAAGAGGAATCAATTCAAACTCTTGCTTTTAGAAAGGACATCAATTCAAATCACAAAAGTCACTTTCAGAAAAGCAAAAGCAGAATTTCCAGAACTTGTCCTCAATTTGCATAGGAGGTTGGTGGGTTTCTGTAGCTCCAAAATTTTGAGACTTTTTCTCCTGTGAGAATCAGAGTTATGAAGAACTCCACCAAATTTCTCCTCAAAAAGCCTTTCATAAAAAACAGGAAAAGTCGAAGAACACAGTCTGGTCAAGAACTTCGAGCAGAAAGTTTGGGGCTCGGTTTTCACCTCATGGCGACCAAACGGTGCAACAAGTGAACTCCAAAATTTTTCTGCAGGTGTATATCAGCGTCCCGCACCTCCTCCATCAAGAATCACTCAAAAAGGATTTTTCTATAGTTTTACAAAAATCAAACACTGACTGCTGCGCGAAGAACAAGTTCTGAACAAAGTTGGAACTTGAAAGAAAAGATGTTCTCTACTCAATCCAAGAGTGCAAAAGAGATGTAAAACCATATGAACACACTCAAAACATCCAAGATCAGCAGCATTTAGAAGGAGGGGAGGAAAATCCAAATTACTTGAAAGTAAATTGCAGGAATGTAATTGCGGGAAAGTAAATGCTGAATTTAAATTGTGTAAAGTAAAGACATAATGTAAATGCGCAAAATAAATTCAGAGGTGGATGGATAAAACTTTCATTTCTGGAAGGGGAGGTTACAAAGCCTCACATTCATGTGGGCAAAGCTCAAATGAGCATCAAAAACCTCAACACCTTCAAGGGAAGGAGGCTACCCCTCCACCCCTATTTATACTACTCTTGGGCCACCTACCACCCTTGGATGAGTCCCTCAACCCTAGAGCACTCATCTAAGGGCTAGGATTAACCCATACACACAGCCATGCAAAGGCTAACCCAAAACCCACACACATACCGGGTTTTCTTGCATGGTTTCCAAATCATACTACCTAGAACCGCTAACCTATCAATAGACCTCAATCCGACGACCCTCATTGATCCACGCGCATCTAGCTAGCATCATCTCCTTTCCTTGTCTTCTTGACTTGACGGACTCGCCTCCGATCATCTTCCACGATCTCCCAACCGTCTCGACCTCCGCGCTCCTCGCCTAGTCCGGTCATCCTTCGCCTCACCATGACCTAGCACCGTCGCCCTGCAACCATCAAAGACAAGGAAACTCGTCACATAGCAATGCCCACAAAGATGTGCAATAAACCATCCAACTCATCACTACCGCGTCCATACGGCCGGTACTGCCACTCCTGGCAGAGACAACTCAAATTGCTTCATTTTGAAAATCAATCCAAATCAAACTCAAACTTGAGCACACCTTGCTCAAATAAAGTCAAATACTCATCACAAACATGGATGGACCTCCACATGGTCCTTCAATAAGTCACTATCACTGCCGGAGATATTTGTAAACCAGCAGTAGTACTAAGTATCACTACCGGGTTAAAGAGAACCGACAGTGATATATACAGTAGAACTTCCAGTTTATTTCATTTCACACACCGACGAAATACTATCAAATTTGATCCAAATAATCTAAATTTTTTTGAGGCATACTACAGGACATATAATATGTTATATAAATATTTTCCCCTAATTTTGACTAACAGGAAAATTCAGAAAAACCAAATTGCTCACTGTTTTAATAGTTCAAAAATCAAATAGTGCTCAAGAAATTCATATTAAGTCTTACAAATTTCAAATTTTGAAATAATAAATAAATTGTAGATGGACCGAAGGAGGATGCATGACACGGATGGTGTGAATTGTAACAATTCACACAAATGCAGTCCAATCCATTGCCTCGTATAATACATTAATTGTTACACAAAAGAAAATAAACATGTTGTTCATACGAAAGAAAGCATCTTTAATTTGAACAACTAATCTACGATTCGACCTTCGTTATGATCGCGGCGTACGTATGTAGCTTCCTCACTATCTTCCATGAGACTTAGTTCAACATTCTCTCCGAAAGGAGGAAGCTCATCGAAATGGTTGTATTCTTCCTCGTCAACAACATTCTGAACTCCGACAATCCTTCTTTTTCCTTGAATAACCACGTGGCGTTCCTTGTTACCCGGGTCAGTTACAAAGAAGATTTGTGTAATAGAATTAGCAAGTATGAATGGCTCTTCCTCAGATCCGACGAGTTTGAGGTCCACGGTAGTGATACCATATTTGTCGATGTTAACACCCCCTGGAAGCCTGACCCATTGGCACCGAAAGAGAGGGACCTTCAAAGGTCTATAGTTAAGCTCCCAAATCTCTTCTATGAATCCGTAGTAGCTTTGCCTATTTTCATTGCTGTCATAGGCATCTGTACGGATACCGCTGTTTTGGCTCATGCTCTTTTTATCTTGTGCTCTTGTATAAAATGTAAAAACATTTATGTCGTACACTTGGAATGTGCGAATTGTAGATGACGATCCCTGAGCCAACACTTTCAACTGAGCACACTCTGTCTCCGTATGCATCATGTGCCTACGCAACCAATCGTCGAAGTTATCTCTATGCTCTCTCACGATCCAACCCTCTGACTTCGCTGGGTTTGTTTTTGATAGCATGCTCTTGTGCATGTTGACATAGGGCCCACCACAACTGATTGTCTCAAAACTGCGAAATGTGCTTGTGTGAATGAAGCTAGATTGTTAGTACGGAGTGATTTCTCGCCCAGTGTCCCTTTGCCCTGTAGCCTGTCCTCAAGCCGTGATGTAGGCACACCAATCGGTTTGAGATCCATATAATCGACGCAGAAGTCAATGACCTCCTCGGTTCCCCAACCATCTGCAATGCAACCTTCCGGCCGATGTCGGTTACGAACATATTTCTTTATAACCCCCATGAACCTCTCAAAAGGATACATCTGATGTAGAAACACGGGACCGAGAATCCGTATCTCTTTCACAATGTGAACAATGAGATGGACCATAATATCAAAAAAAGATGGAGGGAAACACATCTCGAGCCTGCAGAGAGTGTGGACCACGTCTTCCTATAGCTTATCTAGTTTCAATGGATCGATGGCCTTATGTGAAATCGCGTTAAAGAATGAACACAACTTTATAATTGGGTCTCGGACTTTCTCTGGCAGAACACCCCTAATTGCAATTGGAAGCATCTGTGTCATCATCACGTGGCAATCGTGAGACTTCATGCCAATTAATTTTAAGTCTTTCATTGAGACTAGTCTCTTTATGTTGGCGGAGTAACCAGACGGAACTTTCACTCCGTGCAAGCATTCGCACACGCTAATTTTTTCTTTCTTGCTCAGAGTGTAGCAGGCTACGGGTAGGTACTTTTTGCCTGTATCCATGTCTTCGTGATGCAGCTCCTTCCTGAGTTTCATATCTTCAAGGTCCATCCGTGCGTGGAGGGTATCTTTTGTTTTGCCAAGTATATCCAGTAAGATACCAAGCAAGTTGTCGCACATGTTTTTCTCTATGTGCATGACGTCGATTGCATGTCGAACTTCCAAGTGTTGCCGGTACGGTAGGACCCAAAATACTGATCTCTTTTTCCACAAAGGAGCCTTGTCACGGGAACTCGGGATAGATGTACTGCCGGCTCCCTTTTCGTGAATAATATGAAGATCCTTTACAGCTGCAAATATCTGTTTCCCTGTCCGATTTTTTGGAGCTAAGGCAGTCTCCTTTGTCCCGTCAAAGGCTCTCTTATTATTGCGGTATGGGTGATCCTTGCGAAGGAACCTATGATGTCGCATGTACGCCATTTTTCGACAATTCTTCAACCACCGGCTAACTGTATCATCCAAGCACTAGACGCATCTGTTGAACCCTTTTGTCGTCTGTCCCGACAGGTTACCAAGGGCAGAGTAATCATTAATGGTTACGAACAACAATGCGCGTAGGATAAAGTTCTCTCTTTTGTACTCATCCCATACCCGTACTCCATTGTTCCACAAGATAGAAGATCTTCAACCAATGGTTTGAGGTACACATCGATATCATTGCCAGGTTGCCTGGGCCCTTGGATCAGTAGTGGCATCATAATGTACTTCCGCTTCATACAAAGCCAAGGAGGAAGATTGTAAATACATAGAGTCACCGGCCAAGTACTGTGACGGCTACTCATGTTGCCGAAAGGATTCATCCCATCCGTACTCAACCCGAACCTTATATTCCTCACATCATATGCAAAGTGCTTCTTATATTTTCTGTCGATGTTCCTCCATTGCACAGAATCAGCAGGGTGCCTAAGCATTCCATCCTTTTTACGCTCTTCGGCGTGCCATCGTAGCAATTGGGCATGTCTTTTGTTCGCAAACAATCGCTTCAGACGGGGGATTATAGGAAAATACCACACCACCTTACGGGAGGATCTCTTCTTCTTATGCTCCACCTCGATATCGTCGTTATGGATATCATCGTTGCCCTTATACGGCTTTGCTTTGCAAACAGCACAGGCATCCAAGTGTGCAAACTCATTGCGATACAACATGCAATCGCTTGGATATGCGTGTATTTTTGTACTTCCAATCCCAACGGCGCACAACCCGCTTGGCACGGTATGTAGTTGTAGGCAACACGTTACCCTCACGAAGCAAGTCCCCAAGACACATAAGAGCTCGGTGAAGCTCTTATCGGACCAACCATTGCTTGCCTTCAACTGCAGTAGTGTAAGCACGGTATGCGGTTTTTTTTGCTCCTCTTTGTAGCCAGGGTACAATGGTGTTGTGGAGTCCTCTACCATACGCTGGAACTTTTGAAACTCTCGTTCACTCATGAAGTCCCCCTCCCCATCACGCAACATTTGATCCAGGTCGTCGTCATGGCTATCGACAAACGTATGTTCGACCGCCGTCATATCGTTGTCTCCGTCATGTTCACCAATATGTTGCCCTTGATGCACAATCTCATCTTCATCATGCTCGGTCCAACAGGTATAGCCAGCCTTGAAACCCCTTCGAAGTAAGTGTGCACGTATCGACTCTATGGTAGAAAACAACTTCTCGTTTTTGCAATCAACGCATGGACAACACATATAGTTCGATAGATTCTTCGACTTGTGCGCCGCAACCGCGTTTACAAAACATGTCACACCATTAAAGAACTCTGCGCCGCAACGGTCCGTGTCATGCACCCACCTTCGGTCCATCTATAATTAATTAAAACAAACATCACATAAGCATATAATTGTAAATAACAATATAATTGTAAATGACAAGATTTAAATATCCATGTAGCAATTTTGAATATGTTAAAATACATCAACCTTTTTTCATTATGTAAATTTCCATCTAGCAATTTTTTAATATTTTATAAAATGAAAAAATACTTAGGATATATTTTTACTATATCAAAATACATCAATCTTTTTTCATTATGTAAATATCTGTCTTCCAATTTTTAAATATTTACAAAATAATAAATAATTGTAAATAGTTACAATATATTCTGACTATGTTAATATACATCAACCTTTTTTCATTTTGTAAATATCAATGTAACATTTTTTTATTATTTTATAAAATGAAAATAATTGTAAATTCTTAGGATATATTTTTACTATATCAAAATACATCAATATTTTTTCATTATGTAAATATCCATCTTCCAATTTTTAAATATTTTCAAAATAATACATAATTTTAAATAGTTAGGATATATTTTGACTATATTAAAATACATCAACCTTTTTCATTATGTAAATATCCATGTAGCATTTTTTTCCAAAATTTCAAAGATACATCAACCTTTTTCACTATGTAAATATCCATCAGCAAATTTATTTATTTGCAAAATAGAAAATAGTTGTGAATAATTAGGACATATTTTTATTATATTAAAAATATCTAGGTAGCAATTTTTAAATTACTTTCATAATTGATAATATCAATGTTGCAATTTTTTAATGACTTTAATTATTGAGAGTAAGCATATAAATGAAAATACAGGATATATTTGGTAATATATCGATTTACAAATGTATCTTGCAATTTTCATTATTGCAAAATTCACCTAGCCATTTTCACCATTCAAAAATCCACTAAATCACTGAAATGAATAAGAATTGTAATGATCTAACAATCTACAAAGTAAAATCCAACTACAAATATAATGTTATTAAAATTACTAACCTTGAAAACAAGTAGATATGAATTTTAGTATAATTTTCGGCAGCAAGTGGACACAAAAATGGAGTAGAGACTCCTCTCTGTTACGCTCGATTGGTCGGGGGGAAGGGATGGCAGGCATATAAAGCACTTATCACTGCTGGTTCTGCCCAGAACCGGCAGTGATAGGGCTCGCATTCGCGGGAAAATAAAATTAGGCGGGAAAATAAATATCACTACCGGTTCTGGTTTAAAACCGGCAGTGGAAATCCCAATATCACTGCCGGTTAAAACAAGAACCGGCAGTGATATATCACTACCGGTTTTATATATAAACCAGCAGTGATATGAGTTTATCACTGCCGGTTGTTTCTACGAACCGGCAGTGATATGTTCTCACTTCCTGCTCTGTCCTAACAGCGATGATGTGCCGCAAGGATGTCTTTGTTCTATAGTAGTGAGTCTTTGGATTACCTTGTTGTCATGGCGGGTTGTGCGTCGGCTTTGGCGAGCTCGTCGTTCCTAGCGTCGGTGACCGGTGTTACCGTGGCGAAGGAGCTTGTCAATGGTCGCGCCGCTCTCGGATGCATGCGGCGGCTACTCCGCCTGCTGCAAGCGAGTGGCGCCGATGTAGTCCTCTTCCGATTACTATCCCGTGCTGAAGCGCATCCACGATGACGACGGCCACGAGCTCCCCGACAGTGCCAAGCACGCCACCCACGGCAGCGGCCACTACCACTGCTCCAAGAAACGGTAATGATACACACGCAACATGCAAGCGGTTTGCTTGATGAATTACGACGAACGATTAAACGATTGATCGGCGCATGTAGGAGGCCGCGCGTGAAGCGGAGCATCCACGTGCCGGCGATCAGCTCCAAGAATGCCGACATCCTGCCGGACGACTACTCTTGGCGTAAGTACGGCCAGAAGCTCATCAAGGGCTCGCCTTATCCGCGGTAATTAAGAACAAAAGTACTACAAGACCATCTCACCACTACAGAAAAGGACATCACTGCCGGATCAACATCAGCATCACTGCCGGATGTTGACCCGACACTCCCTAACTGGCGGTGATAGTCGGGACTATCGCTGCCGGTTCTTCAACCTA
Source organism: Otatea glauca (assembly GCA_036346275.1). Taxonomy (NCBI): domain Eukaryota; kingdom Viridiplantae; phylum Streptophyta; class Magnoliopsida; order Poales; family Poaceae; genus Otatea; species Otatea glauca. The sequence continues at coordinate 35,066,646 of CM070713.1, forward strand.
CGATGATAATAATATCGCTGCGGTTTATATTATACAACCGGCGGTGATGAGGCTTATCATCTGCCGGATTTTTATCCATAGCAGGCGGTGATAACAACTTATCACTTGCCGGTTGTTATTTTTCAACCGGCGGTGATAACACATTATCACTTTGCGGTTGTTATTTTCAACCGCGGTGATGATCCATATCACGCCATAATATTTTCCAACGGCGGTGATAAGGTGTTATCACCGCGATTATTTCTCTAAAATCGGCGGTGATAAATACGATTGCCATATTATCCTCCAAAACCGGTTACATATTTTTTGTATTATATGTATGATGTAATTGTACTATATATATATTATACGATGCAGTATTCTGTCACGGTATATGTTATGCGCAATATTAATGAAGTATTGGTAAAGAATAATTCAAATATATTAAACCATCATAATATTTAACATTGAATCTCGAATACTCATTTAATCACAACAATATTAATGAAGTATTTGTAAAGCATAATTGAAATCTGATAAATCATCGTAATATCTAATTATTACATTGTTCATTGACAATCGTTCACATTTGATTAATTGTAGTGTGTGGCTCGTAAAACTCGCCCTTCGGGTTGATCACTTCTCGAGCGATGAACCCGACCATCGCTCTCGAAGGGCTTCAACCCATTGTCAAGTAGGTTGTTGTGCCGAGCTTCATGCTTGTTGTCATTGAAGAAAATAATGCATTAATTAGTGTCGTAGTTTTTATAAAGAAAATTAGGCGTCAACATGTAATGATATACCATCTCGCCGTTGTAGTCGGTACTGTCGGTGACGAACGTGTGTATGTGTGTCATTACGTAGTTGTCGACTTTTGTAGTCGACAATGAATTTATGGGGTAGGCGCTCGATCTCAAACTCGAAGGTCACACAAGACAAGGGGTTTATACAGGTTCAGGCTCTCACGGAGGAGATAATACCCTAATCCTGTGTGTTGGAATTATATGGATCTCTTGGATCCGGGAATGCTCAAAGCACAATATGCTCTGGGCGATATGAGGTGTTCTATGCTCTATGGCTTGATTGCTCTATGCTTGGATGATCGGATCCCTATGTTGTTGCCCGCCCTCTCCCTTATATAGCGGGGGTGGGGCGGCTTACAGAGTCCTGATCGGTTTGGAGATTCCGATCGGTTACAAGATTCTAGTCAGTTAATAGGATAGAGTTTACATCTTTATTTACCCTATTAACGACTCGGATTACAACCGTATCTATCATATCTAAATATAAGTTCAACTTCCGTTATGATATATCCCTTTCCGTACGGTTAAGAAGCTTGATGTGAAGCATATCTTCTGGGCCTTCATCTTGGGCCCTTCCTGAGGATACCCTGGAATCTATATCCCACAGCAGCCCCCGAGTGCTTCATGATTCGACTGCTTTACTTAGGGCTTCCTGCCTGTAATCCCGACTAGTTTCCTTATCCAATCGAAAAAAACCTTCCTTTTGCAACAGACGAACTATGAAGAACTCGATCATAAATTCCATCCTTTGCTTTTCTCAAGCGCAAATCTTTTCCGAAATGATTTATTTGTGAGCGCCTTACGGACTTCTTATCATGTCACAAACATAGATTTGATACTTTTCCGCTGAAGCCTTTAATTTTCATCGCTTGACAGTCATCGGGCAGTCTTCGAGGTTGCCTTGTTTTTCTGTGCCAACTTGTTCGGTAGGAAAAACTCTTCGTCTTCTGAGTTGCATTAACACCAAATCTCTTGACTTAGGCGCTTAATATCCGGTAGCTTACTTGATTTCGTTTGAATTGGCTATAAAAGGCGTACCAACGCTTCAAAATGTATCTCTTAACTACGCCTCCATTCTTTTGCTTCAAGCTTTTGTCCTCATCATGCCTTGGTGGTATCATCATGCAAAGGTGGACTCTAGGCTAGTCAAGCGCTAGGAAGAGTTTGACTGGGCCTTCGAAGAACAGCTGGAGGAGTTGGCGAAGAGGCGCGACCGCGAGGCCGCTGACGCTCTCGAGGTCGTCCCTGCCCTTCTGAGGGCTAGGATCCCCTCACGGGCGCTCGGCGAGCCGCGTGAGGCGTGGTTCTCCCGCAACATATAGTTTCCTAGGCGTAATGCAGGGAATTTTGTACATAATAAAGAAATACCTTACGTAGAAGAATATCTTGTCTGTCCCTTGACTATGTAATAGTCTCGTTCTAGGAGTGTCTTGGACCTTGGGTGTTGCTTGAACACGAAAGGAGGTGTCCATCTGCGCTAGACATAGCTTAGGCTCGACTTGGGCGCATCGTTGCACTTGGCGGCGATCCCCATATCCGATCTGTTGCGAGATATAGTTTTTAGTCCAACTTGGGGCGTAACGAGGTTATCTGGCTCATGGCGAATGATACCCATATCCTAAGAGCACGGCCCGGCTCTCTTGGGCGTATCATGATTTCATATGGCTCTTGGCGAGTGATATCTTTTCGGTTAATACGGAGGCGGCTTAGGCTCTCTTGGAGCATATCACGTTTAGGCGACTCATGGCCGAGTGATACCCTTTCCCCGTGATGTCGAGGTTCAGCTTAGGCTCTCTTGGAGCATATTACTTTTACGGCTCTTGGCCGAGTGATACCCTTTCCGTGATGTCGGACCCGACAAGCTCTCTTGGGCGTATCACATTTAGATCCGAAGGCGTCCATACTCGTTTAAAGCGGCGCACGCATTCTCGGCCCTCGTGGAGCACGCCCATGGATCTATGCTGTTTGGGCTCAATCTTACGGTACATGATTACGTCATGCGGTAACCACCCAAAGGCCCAGCGTGGGCGTCTGTAAGAAAACAAGTTTTATTCAAGTTGAAGACCATCCACATCCCGTTTAATACGGTAAGTGGAAACGAGCCCCATCATGGGGCGACGTGGCCTCGGCGCGATCGGTCAAGTTCGTCAAGCCCGTAAGTCGAGGCGGCGGGCTCAGTAAATCATTTATGAGAATGCGAAAGGATGAGGCGTTTGCAGACTTTTTCCCGCCGATTCGGCGAGAGACCTTATTGTTCTCTCTTTAAAAACTAGGTCGTCTGACGCCTTGAAGCAGTTCATCTTTCCGCCGAGCTTTTCTCCTTTCACCTTCTTGCCTTCTGAACTCTCGCCACCAAGGTTAACCTTCGTTGTTCTTGCCTTCTCGAGTCGTTGTCAATCTTTACGCAAGAATGTCTTCCTCTACTCCTTCTCGCCTTCACCACAAGATTGGGCGACCTCGACAACGACCAGGAAAGCTGAAATCCATGGTAGGCAGCGGGATCTTGCTCGATCGGCCCGATCTCCATACGCCTTGCGCCGGTGAATCCGTCCCGACTCCACGCTCCGAGGAGGTGGTGGTTTTCGAATCCTTTTTCCACCGCGGCCTTGGTCTTCCGATCAGTTCTTTCCTTTGCGGCCTTCTTTTCTTTTATGAAATCGAATTGGTGAATCTAAACCCAATTTCTATCCTCCAAATTTCCCTCTTTGTCCACCTTTGTGAAGCTTTTCTGGGCATTAGCCCCCATTTCGACCTCTTTCGTCACCTTTATCTCCTGAAGCCCTATCCCTCCAAAAATGACCCCAAGGTTATCGGGGGCGCTGGATTCCAGCTACGGGAAGGGTTGAAGAAGGATTACTTTGCCATTCCTGTCAAAATCTCCAACAAGGGCTGGCATATGGAATGGTTTTACTGTGCCAACCCCGACTTGTCTCTGCCTCCGTTCACTGGGTGCCGTCCCTCAATGTCTATTTCCTAGGGTTCTACCCCTTCTTCTTCCGACATGGATCAAGTGTCTGAACTCTTGGCACTGATCGGAAAGCTGAAAGATGGCGGTCTTACAGGAGTGGGTTTGGCCCTCCACTTCATCGCCGTAGGTGCGGCCGAAGAAGGCGAGTTCATCAGGATTTGCTTATAGGGGAAAAAGTGACCCGACCCGGGAACGGCCCGACGATTTGCCAAGGGAAAGGTTATGCGCCAGGGCTGGAGAACTCTTTATCTCGAGCATCGACATATTATCAGTCAAGTGCCCGAAATCTTTCAACATATCACGCCCCTCCTGCGGTGGCGATTTTTATTAGAATTTTGCATTTCTTCGTTCTCTGAAGTTTGCTAACTCTTGATCTTCATCTTTAGGATCGCATCGCATTCTTGATGTTCCTCCTTTAGAAAATGCCTCCTCACGGTGTTCTCCGAGCGTCGGGCGCGATCTCGGCAGAGGGCCCTACGCAAAGAAGGGTAAGATGATATTGTCAGATGACCTCGTGGTCCCCGACGTCCGGTTGGCGGTCCCAAAATCCAAGATCCACTGCGAGTTCAGGCGGGTTGTCTAGAAGCCCGAGGCACCCGATCGGCGGTCCTAGTGGTTCTTAGGGGTGGGCCAGCCATTCGCAAGAAGTCCCCGATGAGAATGAGGAAATCCAACAGGTCCGTTACTCCGTTGACTCCATTTTTATTCTTCGGTCTTCTTGTGATTCTTCTTAACGAGGACCCTTCGCTTGATCGCCTGTCGGGTCTCGCTGGGGCCTGCGAGGTTGGACCCCGAATTCATACTTGGCGAAGCGCCGAGGGCGCGAAGTGTCTCCTAGTCCCCCGGCGCCGTTTCCTGTTCGCGTTGCCCCTACGACAGATCCCGTTGCTCCTGATCCGGCCTCCTGCTCGTCCCCTGAGGTTGAAGATATTCACCGAGTCCCGCCAGCTCCTGCTCGTCCCCGGCTAATAACAGATACCGCCTTTGCCGATGATGAGGTTTGAAGCTTTTGGGCGACCGGAGGAAGAGCGAGAGAGAGGTTGACTTTTCTTCCATGCCAAGGCTTGTCGCGCATGCGCCAGGTGAGCATTCCTCCAAGGCTACTGTGTCCTGCTTCGCCCTTCTTCCACGCGTTTACCTTTTGCTATGATGATTATAGAAAATAGGGGCGCTTGAGCGAAAGTCCGAGTACATTCAAAGGATGCTCCTGAAATCCGGACGCCCCGAGAGTACTGGCCGACCTAGCACGCATCAAAGCCGAGTATCACGGCGAGCTGCGATCCCTTCGGTCGAACTCCGGACATCGCGAGACGAGAACAAAGCGCTCTGCGCCGGAGAATCGGATATCACCGGCTCTCTCGAGGTAGCTATCTCTTGGGTTGTTTCATGTTTTTGCTTAGTCGACTATCTTGCCGATTTCTTGTGTTTGCTCCATTTCGGGATTCGCTCGCAAGCTCGAAGGAAAACTTAAAGCCGTGGAAGATTCGGCGAAGGTTGGAGAAGGATTTTGAAGGTGTAGTGTCAACTAGTCTTTGCTTGATCCTTTACTATCCTCTCTAGCGCTTTGCCTTGCAGTTATAAGGTCAAAACTCGGCGCGATCGCCATCTTGACGAGAGAGTTAAGGTTCTCGAAACTTCTGTTTTGAGCTCGGGGCGCTTCTAGCCCCTGCTGAGTTCGCTTCATCCAAGTGGCGAGGCCACTCGGCGAGGTGGTCGTCGTCAGGCTAAAGGAAGCCGGGGCCCTCAAGAACCTCTGAAGGAGCGACCAGCGGTGCGGCCGGACCACTGGCGATCACCAAGTCCCTCTATCCCCGAGTGGATCTTGAGGCCCTTAGGGAAGGCTACGCTCGCGATGTTGATGAAGATCGGGCTGCTTCTTTGTCGATTGTAGAGACTCTTGACCTTTAAAGTCATAAAAGTGTTCCTGTTTCTCCTTCATGAAAGTATATATCTTGAGTGGTTTGACGGTGACCTTTGTTCATCGACTCCGGCCCCGGACTGCGGGATATGATTCATGGATCTTGTCCCTGAGTCTTAATATAAGAGTGAAGCACTCGAATTCACGATTATAAAAGAGGTTATATGAAAACAACTTTTTCAATCGAACTTTTATTCACAAAGGATTAAAAAGAAGTACAAAAACTTAAGTGAAAAAGCGACGTAGCTGTTCTATATTCCAAGTATTGCTGATTGTCGATCCATCTTCTCGCTTAAGTTTATAAGCTCCAGGACGAATTACTTCATCGATGATGTAAGGGCCCTCCCAACTTGGGGAGAGTTTATGTTCGCTCTTTTGATTCCTCCTGAGGACTAGATCTCCTTTGGAGAACGCGCGGCTCTTTACATTGTGCCCATGATAACGTCGTAAGCCTTGGAGGTATTTCACGAGCGAATTGTTGCGATATCCACGGCTTCTTCCAATCTGTCGAGGTCTTCTAGCGGCTATCTTACGGCGATCTCTTCATAACTCGAACCGCGGGATCCGAATTCTAACTCGGTTGGTAAGACCCGCTACGTGTCATATACGAGAAAGAAAGGTGATTGCCGGTTGCTCTGTGAGGTAGTTCGTAGCCCAATCTTGGCGGTTCTTTGACCAGAGTAGCATATGGTTGGAGTCGATCGAAAATTCTTGCTTTTATGCCTTGGAGCACCATGCCATTAGCTCGCTCAACTTTGTCCAGTTACTTGAGTGCGCGTTGGCGTGAAGCAAATTTTATGCCCAGCTCCTCGCACCAATCTTGAAATACCGCCTTTGAGGCTGAGTGCCATTATCAGTGATGATTCGGTTGGAGTCGCCAAATCTAACCACGATCTCGTGAAAGAATTCTCTGGCCTTTGCCGCTGTAATGAATTTATCAACGGCAACGAAGAGATGAGTATAGCCTCCTTGAGCCTTTTTCAAAGGTCCCACCATGTCGAGCCCCCAGACCGCAAATGGCCATGTAATCGGGATAGTCTGTAGTTCCTGCGCTGGCTTGTTCATTTGGTGTGCAAAAAACTAACATCCTTCGCATGTCCGGACGATGTCCTCCGCGTCTGTGATGGCAGTCGGCCAATAGAACCCTTGGCGATAGGCTTTTTCGACCAGGGTCGATGACGCCGCATGGTTCCCACAAATTCCCGAGTGGATTTCTTTGAGCGAGTCTTTCCCTTTTTGTTCAGATATGCATCGTCGCGGTATGCGGAGGAGCTCTTCGATAAAGCTCCTTTCCAGCGACTACATAACTCTTGCTTGGCGCATGATCCGCTCGGCTTGGGCGCGATCCTCGGGTAGCTTGTCTTCTGTCGGGTAGTCGGTATGGAGATGTCAATCTGGGGTAATAATCAAGACCTCTGCCTCTTCCCTTTTTCTCTCTGTCTTTATGCGCTTTTGGCGGCGCTAATCGTGGGTTTATGAATTTCTTCTACAAATATTCCCACGGGCACCTTGGACCGACGAGGATCCCATCTTCGCCAATTAAATCGGTTTTGCCGTTGTCCGTCGAAATGCGTGAGCGAGCTCGAGTCCATCGAAATTGCTTTCTAGCTTGCGTACTTCTTGGCAATATCTTTGCCATGTTGTCCTCGATGCAAGACCATTCATACGCACTTGATTGACCACGAGCATTGAATCTCCGCGAACCGCCCGATCGTCGAATGCCGAGAGATATGGCGTCTGGTCAGTGAATGAGTGCCTCATACTCGTGGCGTTGTTGGATGCGAGGAAAAATATTTGGACAACATACCTCAATCTTTCTCCACTTGGTGATATGAGCACTATACCAGCCCCGCGGCCCGAGCATGAGGAATCGTCAAAGTACATCGTCAATACTCGAGATCTTTAGTAATCACCGGGTCTGCAATTCCGTCCACTCGGCGATAAAGTCGTGAGTGCTTGGGATTTGATGGCCAGCGGGCTTGAATTGAATGTCAAAGGCCCGAGTTCAAGCGCCCATTTGGCAATTCTCGATGGCCTCCTGGTTGCAAGTATGTCTCCGATCGGGAAGGAGGTGACCACGAAATGACATGCTCTTGGAAGTAGTGTTTAAGCTTGCGAGATGTAAGTCTGGCATATAATAGCTTACGCACTTGCGGATACCGTACCTTGGATTCACTTAGGACTTCAGCGGCGAAGTATCTGGGTCTTGGATTACGTACTGAGTCGTTTCCTCCTTTCTCACGATGATCGCGTGGCGACTACATGTCTGTTGCGCGATGTAAAGTAATAGGGGTTCTTCTGGCATTGGTGAGACTAACACGGGAGGTGTCGTCAGGAAGGTCTTTAGATCTTCAAATGCTCGTTGCGCTTCCGACGTCCACTGAAACTTATCTTGTTTCTTGAGTAGTTTGAAGAAAGGCATACCTCGCATACCCGGTCGGAGATGAACACCTTAGGCGGCCATACAACTGTAAGCTTACGGGCGTCTTTTTGGTTCGTTGGCGGTTCCATATTTGATATGGCCTTGACTTTCTCGGGTTGGCTTCAATGCCTCGTTGTGACACGATAAATCGGCGATTTTCGAAGATACTCGAAAACACACTTCTCGAGATTGACTTCATGTTGAAAGCCCTTAAACTTTGAAAGTCTCGGCTAGGTCGATGATAAGATCTTTCCTTTCCAGTTTTTACGACAACGTCATCTACCTCGCCTCCGTTGCGCGGTGGCGTGAAAACACCGCTTATATCGCCGCGATAGGTCGTGCGGCGTTTTTAGCCCGAATGCCATCGTGGTGTAACGATAGCTCGAAAGGCGTGATGAGCGAGGTCTTGATATGATCTTCCTTTTTAGGAGAATATGGTGATAGCAGGTATCGTCAAGAAAACTCAAAATTTCACAACCGACGGTCGAATCTACCACGATCAATCAGGCGGTCAAAGGGATCCTTTGGGCACGCCTTGTTGAATCGATATAATCGGCCTTTGTCGCCAAGTTTTATTCTTCTTTTGAACTAACACGAGTTTGCTAACCAATCAAGATGATACACTTCTTTGATGAAACTGCGGCTAGGAGTTTCGTGATTTCTGTTTATGGCGTTAAAGCGATGCGGAGGCGAACCGCGAAGCCTCTGTTGTGAGTTTTGACTTCTCATCAACATGGAGAGAGTGCTCGATCACCTTCCTTGGTACACAGGCATATCGATGGTTTGGCGAAAATGTCTCTGTTAGCTTGGAGGAAGGTGGCGAACACGCTTTCCTATTTGTCCTCGAGCCTGTCCGATCCGGTTGTTTTAGGCGTGTCGACGGGTCAAGAATGATCCTTTTAGTTCCTTCGCGGGCTTAATTCCGAGGTGGCTTGCTTTTGATGGTACTTCTCCTTCGTCTTGGGCGTGGCGACCTCGGCTGGATGTTTCTTGCACAGGTACACGCTTCACGCAATTCGGCAAGTTCATGATTCTCCGATCGCATTGCGAGTTGTGATGTTGCCACGAAGTGTGATGACTCCATTGGGTCCGGCATCTACAACACCGAGTAAGTGTAATGAGGTATGGCCATGAATCAGGTTAGGCAGAGCCTTCCCAAGATGGCATGATACCTTTGTAACATCCCAAAAATCGCCAAATATTATTTTATTGCTTAAATGTGCATTTGTGATTTTAGGAATTTATTTAGATTTTTACGGATTTATTTGAATTAAATCTTATTTCAAGTTTATTGCTTTTTATACAAAAGTATTTAAATCTGTGCAAAGTTAAAATAAAGTTTTGGTAAAAATATTTTATTTGAGTCCAGAATGTCTCACAGTATTTTTGAGATTTTTTTTGGATTTTTCCTGATTATTTTATTACCTAAAACAAATTAAATGAATTTCGGAATTATTTAATTGAAAACCTTTTGAAGAATCCGGAGCGATAATGGGCCCGGCCGTATCTTGTCTTGGCGGCTTGGAGAATCGCGGCCCATTTGGCCCATCTCGGGTAAACCCTAGAGGCGATTGAATCTGCGTAGTTGGATCTGGATCGGATGATCATGGATGAAGCGTCTGGGTTGGGTCTCGGATGATCGTCGCCGTTGGAAAGAAATCGCGGGTGGATAGGATTAGATCATGGCTATGTGATCGTGACCGTTGGAGCGAATCGAATGGTGGGGTTGTCGTCTCCGCGAAGGACTCGAGTCCGCCGCCAAACCGACGACCCATGCCGGGGAAGCTAGGGTTCCGTTTTTAAGCGCGTTGGCGAGGCTATAAAAGGAGGGTAGCGCCAGAGGTTCGTCTGTGTCGCCGCATCTTTTGGTCGAAGAGTTTTCGCGAGAAGCGATCGTAGGGCCGCCGTAAGCTCGCGGAGTTGAAGCGTGGGACCGCGCGGTTTTGCTCAAGTCGCCGCCCGGATCGTCGGTTTTGGTGTTTCCGTCCCAGATCTGGGTTCGCGAGGTGTGCGCGTCGACTAAGCGGTTCTTCTTGTCGGGAGCGTCTTGGAGCGCCGTCGCGAAGCCTCTTCTTCGTCTCCGGTGACTTTCTTCACGTCGCCTCGCCATTAGTCTCGGGTAAGCTTGTGGCGTCGGATCGGATGAGCGGAGGATCGAGCGCGTTGCGCGCATCTGTCGCCGTTCGATTAGATCGGGCGGTGGATGCGTGCAGCGTGTCGTGCATCGGCGTGGCGGCGCAACCAATCGGGTCAAGGCAGCGTGGCACTACGGGTTTGGCGTCGTCGCGGCGGATTCCGGTGGACGGATGAGGTCGTGGACCGGTCTATGCACGAGGCCGCGTGTCGGCTTCGATTGGTTGATTCAGCGCTGATGTCACGCTGACGTCATAAATCGATTTTGAATAAAAATAAATCTGTTAATTTCGAATTTCGATTTTACGATTTGATGTTTATTTCAAACTTCAAAGGCTATATCTTTTGCAATTTAACTCGGATTTGAGTGATTCAAATTTCTAAAAATTTGTAAAATTGAGATCTATTTAATGGTGAATTTTATTTTATTTTGGAGTTCAATTGCTCTCTGTTTTGGTATTTATTTGCTTTTCTCCTTGATGCAGCGTAGGCGTTGAATTGTGCGGCGCTTGGAGGAAGATCAAGCAACTCAAGAGCAAGTTCCAGAACCAGATCAGGACCTATTCCAAGGCAAGTTGTGCTTTGATCATGTTGAACCCATGTTTATAAAATTGCTATGTTTGTTTACAATATTGCATATATTTAGAATATACAATTGTTTCAAAATAGATTGGGCTTAGCTAAAATACCAGATTGATCTATACCCTACCTTGTCATTGTATGTCATGATCCATTGTCACCCTAGATTGGTTAAATATAGTTGGTTAATAATTATAATCAACATTGGAGGATTAGTTCGTATTAGTTGCTTAGCCATGCCACGTCATCACATGTGTCGAAATCATTGATAAATTAATCTTGATTAATGGAATATGGAACGATATTATGAACTTGTGTGTCATGTGGGATCACGATGAGATTGAGTTGTTGTGGCGAGTCATGTCACATAGCGATGTTGAATTGTTGATGGCACGTGGTGCTTAGTAATCAAGCGGGTGATGATAACTTAGATTGAGGCAAGTGGCAAGGGCGAGGAGGCCAAGGTGGGCCCGATGGGCGGATGGTATGTGGATGTCTTGCCTTGATCACACTAAGGACTTAACCTTGCAAGCCTTTGACTGAGTCAATCATGCAACCACATATGCAGTATGGGCGACCTAGTGAGTAATTTGCAATGTCTTAACTTTGGTACTATCGTGGTCGGTGTGAGTTCGAGTTATGGTGTAATTCACATGGCGCAAGAGGGCCCTGGATGTAGTAACCAGTCCACGGTGTTGAAACCTTAGCGGATAGTATCGGGTTAAGCGAGCCATTGTAAAGGCTTTGTTATAATCACTCGCCTTGGTGGTGTTTGGTTGTATCACGTGGGTAAAGTGCATAACCTCTGCAGTGTGAAACTATTCGGATAGCCGTGCTCGCGGTATTGAGCAATGCTCGGGAATTCTGATTAAGGTTAGCTTAATTAATTGGACAACTTGGTTGGGATGGCGGAAGGCCATATGGAAGATGAAATTTGACTTAGGATTGGAAACTTGGTTTACTTGAGAAACACTGAAGTTATTTATTATTGCTATTTGTTTTACATTCTTTACAATCTATTTATTGTATTTGTTCATAAATGCGCTTATTGCAAAATAGCCATGATAGCCTATCCATTGGAATAAGCCTTACATATAGATACATAGAATTGCATTACATGCACAACTTGTTGAGTGCTTTAAGTACTCACCCTTGCCAAACAACAATAATCAACAGTTGAGGAATCTACACTGTGTTGGAAGATGAAGTCCGAGGAAGACCACGAGTCATTAGGGTTAGAGCCTTGTCGGTTGCTGTGGTGGTGATGAGCTATCTCGTTTTCTATTTTCCATTTGCTTAATCATTAGTTATATTTTCGGTTTTGCCTGCGTGGCAAATAATGTAAGTTGGTCATAAGATCATACCTTTAGTTATATCAATGAATGAACTATTATTCTATTATCGTTGAGTATGATGTGATATGTACCAATGTTGAAATGTGTGCACTAAGCGTTGATCACAGGAATAGTCGGTAAACACGGTGGGTTGAATCGATGGATTCGGGTCCTTCTGAGGTGGTATCGAGCATCTTGTTGTAGGTCTTGGCCTAGATAGTATGGAGTGTCTTGTGTGTGTCCAAACTATTTTCTAAAGAAAATCTAAACTTGACTAATAAAACACTCTCGACTCATCTCATTCTCTACTTCTCGCCTTTGCTGAATTTACCCTTTCTTGCCGTTTTGGGTGGAGATCTTATTCAAAGTTCTTGTGGAGCGGATCTGGATTATTCAGACCTTGAGTCGGTGGCGGCTCACGCAATGGAGTTGTCGAGTACTTGAGGCGGCAGGGGCTTTTATCGTCCGCTTTACCGAGGAGGCGGTGGTCGATTAATGGTGTAAACCGGGATTTATTGCAAGGCGATTATCTCGCTCGGGAGAATGAGGAAGCTAGCGGGCCAATCAACATCTCGCGAGAAGATTCTCGTGCGAGGTTGCAATTGGGGAGTCGCTCGACTTGCTCTTGCCGTGTGTCTGCGCGACTCGCCGGCGAGCTTCACGACTCGATGTTCGCCTTCACCCAGACGTTCAAGCATGCCGGCGCCGACGGATCGTGGAGAGCGAGTGTGCCACTGCGGTACACCTTGCGAGTTCGCCCTTGCCGGGAGGATCATATGAGAGATACTACTCGGGGTGGAGGCGTATGCGAGGCACTCGAGTGGCGAGCGGGAGCTTGAGGTGACCGTGCTTGATGATCGGGATGATCAGCGAGTGGGAGGGCCACAGGCGATCGAGGGCGGTGGGTCGCGTGACTCGAGTTCGAGGAGCGGAGAGAGGAGTCGAGGAGGATCGAGGAGGCGAGTGGGAGCGGAGGAGTCACGGACCCGTTGTTGCGGAGGACCAGTGGTAGGTCACGAGGATAGGTTCGCTCCTATGCGGCTCACCCGCGGTGTATCGCGGGATCGACCTCGGCCAGGTGGTGGATGAGTGAGTGTCGACCTTGGGCTGTGTTGAGACTCGAGTGTGAGTCGCGTCTTTAAGTTAGTCTTTACCTTTTTAGTGGGCGTTAAGGTTTCATGTTAGTTTGCTTCTTTGTAATCTTTGAGTGTGCGTTATGTGTTGCAAAGCTTGTAGGCTTAAATAAGCGACCATACCAAGAATAATAAAGAATTATTTCAGTTGGGTATAACCTATCTCCCGCTTTAGAAAGTCTTACTTCTTATCTATGCTACATCTACCTTCCCTAACCTAAAGGCAATCATCGGATGGTGAATACTCGAGGAACAGCGGGCTTGAAGTGGGTGCATCGAGCGACAACACCAACGACAGAGGCAGACCCTCAACCACCGTCGGTGAACATGCGAGAATCAGGGAGCATTTCTTGCGGCGAGACTCAACTAATCAGACTATGATGCAGCGGATCACGAGATGACCAGCGCGACCAACAACAACAACCCTATAGCTCGGAACAACCATGGTGGACCCGACCTCACTCAAAGCTATCAGTTTTATGAGGACTAGGCCACCAACTTTTCGAAAATGTGAACCCTTTGGAAGCCGATGGTGGCTTAGGACAATTGAGAAGAAGCTACACATCACTCGGTGTGAGGGCAATGAGAAGGTGCTCTCGCCTCTCATCAATTGGAAGGAACCGCCGCAGAATGGTGGGAGAATTCTTGTGCCGCTCATGGAGCCCCACAAGAGATCACATGGGGAGTTTACTAATGCTTTCGCTTGATATCATGTCCGGAGAATGATGGACCTTAAGAAGGAAGAGTTGGGGCTTTGAAACAAGGAGGCCAACCGGTGGCGAGTACGAATAAGTTTACTCGATTAGCTCGCTATGCCCACGAAGGCGTGTCGACAGATAAAGCTAAGCGATCTCGTTTCATGAAGGACTGAATTGGGACTGCGAGTGGGGTGATCACCCACAATTTTCTAGATTTTGAGGAGTTAGTCAATAAGGCTTTGATCCTAGAAGATAAGCGCAAAGAGTGGGTGAGAACATAGCGCTTGATGACTAATCGGGTGGGCGTCCAAACCATCTACGTTTGAGGATGTCACCACAACAATTTGCTAGATTCCAACCACGGTATGAACAAGACATCAACCCTGTACCTGCATACGCCAATCAAAATTTTCAAACCCGGCCGCAGGGCAACAATGCGCGAGGAGGAATCGTGATCGCGGTGAAAAGATGCTATACACGCAGGAGCAGGGCACTTTTCTAATAGGTGTCCACGAAGAGAGGCATCACGCCGATTCGTTTCAACTTGGGAACAACACCGGCCAAAGCACCAGCCTCAGGAGGAAATCGTGCGCTAGGTCAAGCTGGAGCAACCCTGCAATCAACAGTGCGTGGAAGGATCAACCACATCACTGCAGATGGAGCTCAGGAAGCTACAGACGTCGTACTGGGTAAGTTTACGGTCAACTCGATTACACCTTTCTGATTTTGTTTGATTACGGAGCTTAGCATTCGTTTGTTTCTCAAAGTTTTGCAACCAGAATGGATTTAAAGTGGTGAATCTTAAGTGTGTGCTCTTAGTCAAGCCCGGGATCGAACTTAGATCTAGCCTTGGGTGTTTGGGAGCTAAGTTGCTTATGGATGGGATAGAATTCCTAGCGAATCTTATCTTGATAGATCGCAATCCTAAACGTCATCCTTGGAATGGATTGGTGTCTAAGCATAAGGCCGTTTTGGATTGTGGTGAAGGACCGTGACTTTGGAAGGCCCTAGTGGCAAGAAAGTAGAGTTTCAAGCGACCGCTTGATTCGAGATGGGCGATTAATGGTCAACAGCGTGAAAGCCATCGGCATGGAAGATGTGCGATGGTCGAGAGAATACCGGATGTGTTTCGGAAGATTTGCGGGATTGCCACGGACCGTGATATCGAGTTCGTGATCGAGTTAGCACCAGTGCAACACCGATATCAAAAAGACCATATCGGATGCCTACAAGCGAGTTAGTGGAAATGAAAAAGCGATTGAGGCGCAAGAAAGGCTTTATTAGACCAAGTTCATCACCGTGGGAGCCCGGTTTTGTTTGTTAAGTAAAAGGGCGGAAGTCTTAGAATGTGCATCGATTATCGTGCCTTGAATGAAATAACGATCAAGAATAAGTATCCGTTGCCGGGATCGATGACTTATTTGATCGATTAAGAGGAGCTGGAGTTTTCTCCAAGATAGATCTTCGTTAGGGATACCATCGATTGAAGATCGGCGGAGGATGTGCCTAAGGCTGCGTTTTCTACGCGATATGGACATTATGAGTTCACAGTCATGTCATTTGGATTGACTAATGCCCGGCATATTTCATGAACATGATGAATAAGGTTTTCATGGAATATTTGGATAAGTTTGTTGTAGTCTTCATAGGCGATATCTTGGTTTACTCGAAGACGGAGGAAGAGCATGCGAGAACATCTCGAAATGGTTTTAGAGAGGTGAGAGCATCATTGTATGCTAAGTTTAGCAAGTGTGAATTTTGGAAGGAGAAAGTAGAATTTCTTGGTCATGTAATGACTACTAAAGGAGTGTGATTGACCCAAGCAAAGTGGGCCTTGATGTTGCATTAGGAGCAACCAAAGTGCATTACCAGATCCGTAGTTTTACGGGGATGGCGGGATATTACCGTCGGTTCATAGAGGATTCTCAACGATTGCTAAACCCCTTACGCGATTGTTGAAGAAAGAAAAGAAGTTTGCATGGGCGCGAGTGCGAGACAAGTTTCATGGAATTAAAGCGTTTAACAACAGCCCCGTATTAGTGTTGCGGATATGCGAGAATGGATTTGATATCTATTGCGATGCTTCAAAGCAAGGCTTGGGATGCGTGTTAATGCAAGAAGGCAAAGTCGTTGCTTATGCGTCGAGGCAGTTAAGACCGCATGAAGTGAATTACCCAGCGCATGATTTGGAATTAGCTGCGTAGTGCATGCTTTAAAGATATGGCGTCATTATCTCATAGGAAATAGATGTGAGGTATATACGGATCATAAGAGCACGAAATACATATTCACTCAAGCATATCTGAATATGAGGCAGTGAAGATGGCTTGAGCTAATTAAGGATTATAATGTAGGAATCCATTATCATCCGGAAAAGCCAATGTGGTGGCGGATGCTCAGTCGAAAGAGCCATAGCGCAAAAACATTGACAATGGAGGATCAACGAAATTATGCAAGGAATTTGAAACTAAGGTTGGAAGTCGTTCGCATGGAATGGTAGTTGCACTTGAAGTAAAGCCAACAACTGGAATATCAGTTAGAGAAGGCGGAAGGATGGCGATAAAATTTCTAAGATCAAGGTTAAAAGGAAGAAGGCTTAGTGTAGATTTCACTCTGGGCGAGCAAGGAACCATGTTCTTCAAAGGCGAATTTGTGTCTTGGGATAAAAGGAACTAAAGCAATTGATTCTTGAGGAGGCTCATGATTCTAAGTACTCGATTCATCGAGGAAGTGCCAAGATGTACCAAGATTTGAAAGAGAGATTTTGGTGGCCTAACATGAAGCGTGAAGTGGTGAGCATGTTGCTTTATCGACGTATGTCGGAGGGTAAAGCCATGCATCAAAGACCATTGGTTTGTTGCGGTAGTTGAAAATTCGGAATGGAAGTGGGAAGAAATCGGAATGGATTTTATCACGGTTTACCAAAAACTCGGAGAGATTCGATTCCATTTGGGTTATTGTGGATCGTCTAACCAAGGTCGCCCATTTTATCGATAAAGACCACTTACTCGGAGATCGTTTAGCGAGTTGTACATGTCAAGGATTGTATGCTTGCATGGAGTGCCCAAGAAGATTGTGTCGACAGAGGTACCCAATTTACCTCAAGATTTTGGAATAAGTTGCATGAAGCAATGGGGACTCGTCTGAATTTTAGTATGCATATCACCCATGACGGATGGTGGTGAAAAAGAGTAAATCAGATTTTGAGGATATGTTGAGAGCTTGTGCTTTAGCTTATGCTACATCTTGGGATAAATGTTTGCCATATCACGAATTGATTACAATAATAGTTATCAAGCTAGCCTACGAGATGTCACCGTTTGAGCGTTGTATGGGCGTGCTTGTCGTACTCCATTGAATTGGAGCAAGCAGGAGAAGCGTTTGGTTTTGGGCGGACATTCTCGAGAAAGCGAAAGTCAAGTCGCAATGATCGAGAGAGGTTGAAGATAGCACAGTCAAGGCGGAAAAGCTACGCGATAACCGTCGTCGAGATTTGAGTTTGAACGAGAAGATCATGTGTATCTCGGGGTTACCCCTCTTAAGGGAGTTAAAGATTTCACGTTAAAGGAAGCTTGCGCCAAGATATATTAGTCCGTTCAAGATTACGAGTCGTCGAGGAGAGTAGCTTATCAATTAGAGTTACCTCGGTCCTTGGCGAGTGCATGATGTATTCCATGTGTCGCGGCTTAAGAAGTGTCTCAGTGCCATGCGAACAAACCTCGTTGGATGCAATAGAGCTGCAAGAAGATTTGACTTACAAAAGCAACGGTCGAATTTTGGATGTTATGGAGCATAAGACCGAAAGCAAGTCTATTAAGCTTTGCGAGTTGATGGAGCAATCATTAGAAAGTGAAGCCACTTGGGGCGAGAAGAAGATTTGAAGTCGAATTCGAACCTATTCTCTAGTTAGCCACAATCTCGGGTCGAGATTACATTAAGGGGAGGTTTGTAACATCCCAAAAATCTGCCAAATATTATTTTATTGCTTAAATGTGCATTTGTGATTTTACGGAATTTATTTAGATTTTTCTGGATTTATTTGAATTAAATCTTATTTCAAGTTTATTGCTTTTTATCCAAAAGTATTTAAACTGTGCAAAGTTAAAATAAAGTTTTGGTAAAAATATTTTATTTGAGTCGAGAATGTCTCAAAGTATTTTTGAGATTTTTTGGATTTTTCTGATTATTTTATTACCTAAAACAAATTAAATGAATTTCCAGGAATTATTTAATTGAAAAAACCTTTGAAAAATCCGGAGCGATAATGGGCCCGGCCCGTGTCTTGTCTTGCGTGCGGCGGGAGAATCGCGGCCCATTTGGCCCATCTCGGGTAAACCCTAGAGGCGATTGAATCTGCGCCGTTGGATCGGATCGGATGATCATGGATGAAGCGTCTGGGTTGGTCTCGGATGTCGTCGTAGTCGGAAAGAAATCGCGGGTGGATAGGATTAGATCATGGCTATGTGATCGTGACCGTTGGAAGCGGAATCGGATGGTGGGGTTGTCGTCTCGCGAAGGACTCGGTCACTTGGCAAACCACGACTTCGCCGTGAGGAAGCTAGGGTTCCGTTTTTGGCGCGTTAGCGAGGCTATAAAAGGAGGTAGCGCCAGGTTCGTCTGTGTCGCCGCATCTTTTAGTCGAAGAGTTTTGCGAGAAGCGATCGTAGGGCGCCGCCCGCAAGCTTCGCGGAGTTGAGCGTGGGACCGCCGCGGTTTTTGCTCAAGTCTTGCTTGGATCGTCGGTTTTGGTGTTTCAGTCCCAGATCTGGGTTCGCCGGGGTGTGCGCGTCGACTAAGCGGTTCTTCTTGTTGGGGCGTCTTGGAGCGCCGTCGCGAAAGCCTCTTCTTCGTCTCCGGTGACTTTCTTCACGTCGCCTGCGCCATTAGTCTCGGGTAAGCTTGTGGCGTCGGATCTGGATGAGCGGAGGATCGAGCGGCGTTGCGCGCATCATCGCCGTTCGATTAGATCGAGCGATGGATGCGTCGCGCGTGTGTCGTGCATCGTGGCGGCGCCGCAACCAATCGGTCAAGGCCGTCACGGCGGATTAGCGGTGGACGGATGAGGTCTCGTGGACCAGGTCTATGCACGAGGCCACGTGTCGGCTTCGATTGGTTCGGTTCAGCGCTGATGTCACGCTGACGTCATAAATCGATTTTGAAATAAAAATAAATCTGTTAATTTGGAATTTCGATTTTCTGATTTGATATTTATTTCAAACTTCAAAAGGCTATATCTTTTGCAATTTAACTCGGTTTGAGTGATTCAAATTTCTAAAAATTTGTAAAATTGAGATCTATTTAATGGTGAATTTTATTTTATTTTGGAGTTCAATTGCTCTCTGTTTTGGTATTTATTTGCTTTTCTCCTTGATGCAGCGTAGATGTTGAATTGTGCGGCGCTTGGAGGAAGATCAAGCAACCCAAGAGCAAGTTCAGAACCAGATCAGGACCTATTCAAGGCAAGTTGTGCTTTGATCATGTTGAACCCATGTTTATAAAATTGCTATGTTTGTTTACAATATTGCATATATTTCAAATATACAATTGTTTCAAAATAGATTGGGCTTAGCTAAAATACCAAATTGATCTATACCCTACCTTGTCATTGTATGTCATGATCCATTGTCACCCTAGATTGGTTAAATATAGTTGGTTAATAATTATAATCAACATTGGAGGATTAGTTCGTATTAGTTGCTTAGCCATGCCACGTCATCACATGTGTCAGAATCATTGATAAATTAATCTTGATTAATGGAATATGGAACGATATTATGAACTTGTGTGTCATGTGGGATCACACGATGAGATTGAGTTGTTGTGGCGAGTCATGTCACGCATAGCGATGTTGAATTGTTGATGGCACGTGGTGCTTAGTAATCAAGCGGGTGATGATAACTTAGATTGAGGCAAGTGGCAAGGGCGAGGAGGCCAAGGTGGGCCCGATGGGCGAGATGGTATGTGGATGTCTTGCCTTGATCACACTAAGGACTTAACCTTGCAAGCCTTTGACTGAGTCAATCATGCAACCACATGCAGTATGGGCGACCCTAGTGAGTAATTTGCAATGTCTTAACTTTGGTACTATCGTGGTCGGTGTGAGTTCCCGAGTTATGGTGTAATTCACATGGCGCAAGAGGGGCCACTGGATGTGGTAACCAGTCCACGGTGTTGAAACCTTAGCGGATAGTATCGGGTTAAGCGAGCATTGTAAAGGCTTTGTTATAATCACTCGCCTTGGTGGTGTTTGGTTGTATCACGTGGGTAAAGTGCATAACCTCTGCAGAGTGTGAAACTATTCGGATAGCCGTGCTCGCGGTATTGAGCAATGCTCGGGAATTACAGTTAAGGGTTAGCTTAATTAATTGGACAACTTGGTTGGGATGGCGGAAGGCCATATGGAAGATGAAATTTGACTTAGGATTGGAAACTTGGTTTACTTGAGAAACACTGAAGTTATTTATTATTTCTAATTGTTTTACATTCTTTACAATCTATTTATTGTATTTGTTCATAAATGCCGCTTATTGCAAAATAGCCATGATAGCCTATCCATTGGAATAAGCCTTACATATAGATACATAGAATTGCATTCTGTGCACAACTTGTTGAGTGCTTTAAGTACTCACCCTTGCCAAACAACAATAATCAACAGTTGAGGAATCTACACTGTGTTGGAAGATGAAGTCGAGGAAGACCACGAGTCATTAGAATTAGAGCCTTGTCGGTTGCACTGTGGTGGTGATGAGCTATCTCGTTTTCTATTTTCATTTGCTTAATCATTAGTTATATTTTCGGTTTTGCCTGCGTGGCTTAATAATGTAAGTTGGTCATAAGATCATACCTTTAGTTATATCAATGAATGAACTATTATTCTATTATCGTTGAGTATGATGTGATATGTACCAATGTTGAAATTGTGTGCACTAGCGTTGATCACAGGAATAGTGCGGTAAACACAGTGGGTTCGAATCAGTGGATTCGGGTCCTTACATACACCGTCTCGAAATTGGCTACCTCAAATTGATGAATTCGGTCCGGAAATTATCCTTGGTCCCGAATGTAGCGGGTAATGAAATCTGTCAGAGAGCGAGGGCGCCGGAGATTACCGTGGAAAGGTGAGTGCTTGGCCTCGGCTCGAGCGAGGATGCTCATGTCGTCGAAAGTTACGGCGAGCAGGGCGTTGAGCCCACTTCGCGATCGTCGAGAACCCTCTTGAGCTTCACAGCTGCGCTGGCAGGTCAAATGCGAGAGGAAACTTACGGATGTGGGACCTGCGGGGTGATCTCTACGGTCAAAGGTGATCGGGACCTCGGACCATTTCAAATATTGAGGAGTCGCGGTTCCATTTGCGTTGATCTCCCGGCGGTGAGTTTTGCTTCGCTTGGACTCGTATCGATTGAGCCCCGTAGATGTAGTTCGGCTCCTGCTCGGGCTCACGGAAATCTTCTTCATCAGGAGTTCCTTCTTCTTTCTTTGGAGCAACCGCCCTTGGTGGGGTGGTTGCCGTTGACTTTCGCCGACGCCAAGCTTGGCAGTGAAGCGGTCCTTGGCGGCGTGCTTTCCTTAAGGTGGAAAGGACGGATCGCTTCCATGATGGTCTTGTAGTCGGTGCCTCTCTTGAGTGGCTCGGGGCGATTATGCTCGGCTACGCGACCAGCTCCTCGCCCTTGCGTTTCCTATCCTTGTGTTTAGAGGACTCGGGCTTATCGCCCTTGCTTTTTATGGGATGATCTTCTTGCCGCTCGGCGAGTCATCGAGGCCGTGGCGTGGCGGTCGGCTAACGCAAACATTTCTTTTACGAGAGGTTGGGGCTTCTGGACATTTTTTTAATAAGATCAGGATCGCTTACCCCTTTTTGGAAGGCCGCCACCACCACCGCCTCGATATGTCTCGGCGGTGTTCTTCTTACGCATGAAGCGCCGGATGAAGTCTCTCGATGTTTCATCCTTCTTACAGTGCGGTGATATAGGTCCCACAGAGTCTGGGCCTCGTGGGTCCCACGAAAGTTGGCGATGAATTGCTCGCACAGGTCACTCCAGGAGTCTACCAAGTTGGCAGGGAGGTCTGTGAGCCATGCTTGTGTCGAGGGGTTGAGATTGACCGGCAAATAGTTCGCCATGACGATCTGATTTCCTCCTGCTGCCTTGACCGCCAGGGCGTAGACCTACAACCAAGCTTCTGGGTCTCGCTCCCTGTCGAACTTTACAATGCCTTTGGGGTTGAATCCCTCGGGCCAAACCACTCGGCGAAGCCGGGGAGTGAATGCTCGGATCCCATTGATGGATCTTTCATCTCGCTAGGGTGGGCTCCGGCGAGGAGATGTTCTAGCTCGGTGATGACCGTCAAAACGTCGAGGTGAGGTTCGGCGCGGTGAGTCATTGACTCGGCGTTCGTCGTCACTTCCACTCCGGCGATGATGAAATCTGCGATCGTGGTGGTCATCGTGCATTCGGTCGTTCCACCGATCGTAGCTTATCTTGCGGCGCTCGAAGTCGTCGCGGCGTCCATGTCTCTCTTCCTCGTTCCGCTCTCGTCGCTGGCGTGATGTCTGCGAGTCGCGGTTGAGATCTGTCGTCGTCTCGATTAGGCGGTGCGTGGCGCCGCGCCAATGCTCCGGTGGTTGCGATCCATTGCTGGCGACACAGTGGCGCGTTAGGCGCGAGTGCGCTTCTCTAGCCGGCTTCTCTGATTTTCTTTGGATAGCCGCCCGTCACCATGGCCTTGATGTGAGCCACAATCGGGGCTGTTGGGTATCCGTGCAATCATCGGGTCGGCCGTCGAGGCGTCTTGAGCGGCGGCGTTACGCATCGGCGTCGCGGAAGGCGGTGATCTCCCAACTTAGATTGCGGATGTCCTCCGGACATTGCGACCCAAAGATCGGAGAGATCGCGTTTTGATCTCCTTACCCTTCGTCGGCGATCTTCTTCCACGGCGTCACGATCTTCTTTATGGAGATCGATCTGCATCCTTCAATTGAGAAGATGCCACGAAAATTGCGGCGCTCTTAATGGAGCCGATTGGTTTTCGGATAAGTCGAGTAATGTACACGAGATGGTTATACGGATTACGCGGATTGGATCTGGTTTTATCGGTGACAAGCTCTCCATGCATATTAGCGGCGAAATCCGGGCTTCCAAAGCGAAAGCTTTGGCGGAGAGATGAATCCGCCGATTGGCGCCATCAGTGCAGAGGAAAAGATTGAAGCGCTTCCCTACAGCGCGCATGCCGCCGACTTTGTAGTCGACAATGAATTTATGGGGTAGGCGCTCGATCTCAAACTCGAAGGTCACACAAGACAAGGGGTTTATCTGAGTTCGAGGCTCGCGGAGGAGATAATACCCTAATCTGTGTCTTTGGGATTATATGGATCTCTTGGATCAGGAATGCTCAAAGCACAATATGCTCAGGCGATATGAGGTGTTCAATGTTCTATGGCTTGATTGCTCTATGCTTGGATGATCGGATCCCTATGTTGTTGCCGCCCTCTCCCTTATATAGCGGGGTGGGGTGGCTTCTGAGTCTGATCGGTTTGGAGATTCGATCGGTTACAAGATTCTAGTCGATTAATAGGATAGAGTTTACATCTTTATTTACCCTATTAACGACTCGGATTACAACCGTATCTATCATATCTAAATATAAGTTCAACTTCGTTATGATATATCCCTTTTAAATGCGGTTAAGAAGCGATGTGAAGCATATCTTACAGGCCTTCATCTTGGGCCCTTCACGAGGATACCACGGAATCTATATCCCACGATAGTATGCACATAAATTGTTCCCTTGCGGCTATCTTGAGCCTGAAAAATCGGTTTTATTACGAACTTCTTCGTGAATGGGCGGTACAGCGTGCTCTTCTTGCGGTATTTTGTATGCATACAATGTATGGTTATGAATACTCATTAAACTTAATTAGGTGCAATTAAGTGCAATGGAATGAAAGATTACAGGAGCAATAGCATAGCGACCGAAGTTTACATGTCTAGCAATTCTATTACTTCTTTGTAATCGTTTGTCGGTTTGCTCATTGAGTCCAACACGTGATCGTGCTATCGTCTAACGTAATGGCGAGAAGGATCCGATGAAAGCTGCGAAGCCCATTAGTCATGACATGGTGTTGCACATGATAAAAGCGACTAGTAAGCGAGGAAACACGTCTTGAAAGTTGTAGGGTAAAAATGCGTAGGTCTTGTCTTGTAACTTTAGCGGCGCCTTTAGTGCGTACTCCTCGATCTCTCTCTCGTCATTGGATCTTTGAAAAGTTTGCGAGTTGACAAGGTGGGATCGAGGAATCCTACCCTTTCATTTAAGTCCGCTCGAGTGTCATTGTCTCCATTCTACATAAGAAACAAGTTAGACACTAAGTTTAAGAATGCGTGAATGTACATTACGAATTATACAAGAGACTTACGAGTCCACATTCTTAATCTGAACCGTCCAGAGTATCTCGTTGGTACAACTGGTATAATCCGGGGGTTTCTACCCAGAAAACTCCGTCCATATTATGAAAATCTATTTCTTTGTATTTGGCGAGAGCAGCGTGCGTTTTTGTCTCTTGGACAAACTGCCGATACCATTGATGTAGACGCCATAACTATGTCGTCAATCTCTGCTCCTCGTTTGGATCCAACAATGCTTCCCCGTTAACGAACTTCCACCTTAGAGGGGGCCCCTGCCCTTTAGCACCCTTTGTTGCAGAAATTTGGGTTTTGCCCTAAATTTGAAAAGGAAAAAAATGGTGGTAGGCGGTTGGGCGGCCGTATGTGGACGAGCCAACCCGGTAGCCCGACCAACCAACTAGAAGTGTGCTTTCGTTGCCCTTGACGGTAGCATTTCAAGCGTGCAGGAGCGGGTTGTGAGATCTGGTGGCGGTTGGTCTTTCCTAGCGGCGGCGCCCGCGTCGCTTCGGCCGTCTGGCGGCCCGGCGCCCTCGTCGCCGCGGCGCATGCATGCGTGGCGTGGTGTGACTTCCGGACTGCCGTTGCTTTCTCTCTTGCTCGGGGCTCTATTTAATGGTGGGCGTATGGGCTTCAAAGCACCACGGTGAACCACGACATTCCTCTATTCCCATCCGGCCACTTCTAGTCTTCACACTCTGGTTGAGATTTTACTTGGTTCTTGCATTAGAATCTGCGATTGGTAATCATTTGGCTTTGATCCAAACCAGTTTCAACTAGTGGGTGATATTATGTGATTAACCTAGTTGTTTCTCGGTTTTGATCTCTGGCGAATTGATTGCTTTGAGGTTAGATTGAAAGCAATTCTTGCAAAGATCTCGGTTCTTTGGACTTGTTAATCTTTAGTCTGTTGCTTGGTCGATGGTGTGTGCAACATCCCAAATTTTGGCTTAATTAAGTTTTATTGCTTAAATGTGCATTTATGATTTTACGGAATTTATTTGGATTTTTCGGATTTATTTGAATTGAATTCAAATCAAGTTTATTGCCTTTTATTCAAATCTATTTAAATCTATGCAAAGTTAAAATAAAGTTTTGCCAAAAATATTTTAATTGAGTCCAGAATGTCTCAAAGTATTTTTGAGAATTTTAGGATTTTTCGGATTATTTATTTGCCTAAAATCAATTAAGTGAATTTCTAGAATTATTTAAATTAATAAAGTTCTAAAAATCTTGAAACGATGTTGGTAGAAGCCCAATCTTGTCGCGCTGAACTGCTTGGCGCGGCCCGGTCCGGCCGTGAACCTCTGCGGGAAAACCCTAGATCGATGGCCGTTAAATGCGCGATCCAGCGATCGAGGAAGGCGGCGTGTGCGCCCTTGTCTTGGCCGTCGGATCGAGGGACACGCGTCGCATCGTCGTTCTTCGTCTCCGATCACGAACTCGAGTCCACCGCCGTAACGACTCGGACTTCCCGCCGTGTTGGCTCGAGCGCCGAGGCTATAAAGGAGGGTACTCGCGAGGTTCCTCGTGGCGGCCGCGTGTTTTGGTCGGACCCGTTTAGCGAGGAGCGTCGTGGTGAGCACAAGGAAGCTCGTCGGAGTTGAAGTCTGCGGCCACGCGCAGTTTTGCCTTGGATCATCGCCGATCGGTGGTCTTCGGCGCCTTGGTTCCAGTTCGAGCTCGCCGAGGTGCACGCGTTAGCTCGCCACTTCTTGATCGGGGACACGCCGAAACGCCATCGCGAAGCTTCTTCTTCGTCTCGGTGGATCTTCGCCCGCCCGCTTTGCGTGAGCCGGGTGAGTTCGTGGTCGTTGGATCTTGGACCGAGGCGTCGGTTCGCGCGTGGAGTGCGTGTCGATAAGCCACGTCGTCGCCAGGCGTAGGTGTCGGATCGGTGATGGAAGGCCGGATCGCGCCGTTGGTGAGACAATCGGATGAGGCCGCGTGGCGCGGAGCCGAAGAGGCGTGGCCGAGTCCACCGTGGTGGCGCGGCCGTGGACCCGATCCATAGGCCAGGCCGCGTGGCGACATCTGTTATTTGGATCAAGGGGCGGCGTCATGCTTGCGTCATAAAGGTATTTTCAATTGGAAAAATAATCCGATTGGAAATTCTGTGATGATAAGCGTCATCATGAGGTCACGCTGACGTCATAAATCGCTTTTGATTTAAAAATAAATCTGTTAAATTCGATTTTACGATTTTACGTATTTTGATATTTATTTCAAACTTCAAAAGGCTATATCTTTTGCATCTTAACTCGATTTGAGTGATTCAAATTTCTAGAAATTTGTAAAATTGAGATCTATTTAATGGTGAATTTTATTTGATTTTGGAGTTCATTTGCTCTCTGTTTTGTTATTTATTTGCTTTTCTCCTTGATGCAGCGTGAGCGTTGAATTGTGCGGCGCTTGGAGGAAGATCCGGCAACTCAAGAGCAAGTTTCAGAACCAGACCAGGACCTATTCCAAGGCAAGTTGTGCTTTGATCATGTTGAACCCATGTTTATAAAATTGCTATGTTTGTTTTACCCTATTGCATATATTTCAAATATACAACTGTTTTAAATTAGATTGGGTTTAGATAATATACCAGATTGATCTACACTCTACCTTGTCATTGTATGCCATGATCCATTGTCACCCTAGATTGGTTAAATATAGTTGGTTAATAATTATAATCAACATTGGAGGATTAGTTCGTATTAGTTGCTTAGCCTTGCCACGTCATCACATGTGTCAGAATCATTGATAATTAATCTTGATTAATGGAATATGGAACAATGTTATGAACTTGTGTGTCATGTGGGATCACACGATAAGATTGAGTTGTTGTGGCGAGTCATGTCACGCAATGATGTTGAATTGTTGATGTACGTGGTGCTTGGTAATCAAGCGGGTGATAATAACTTGGATTGGGGCAAGTGACAAGGGGCGAGGATGCCAAGGTGGGCCCGATGGGCGGAGGGTATGTGGATGTCTTGCCTTGATCACACTAAGGACTTAACCTTGCAAGCCTTTGACTGAGTCTATCGTGCAACCACATATGCGTATGGGCGACCTAGTGAGTAATTTGCAATGTCTTGATTTTGGTACTATCGTGGTGGGTGTGAGTTCGAGTTATGGTGTAATTCACATGGCGCAAGAGGGGCCCTCGTTATGGTTTCGAGACCCACGGTGTTGAAACCTTAGCGGGTAGTATCCGTTAAGCCAGCGCATTGTAAAGGCTTTGTTATAATCACTCGCCTTGGTGGTGTTTGGTTGTATCACGTGGGTGAAGTGCATAACCTCTGCAGAGTGTGAAACTATTCGGATAGCCGTGCTCGCGGTATTGAGCAATGCTCGGGAATTACAGTTAAGGGTTAGCTGAATTAATTGGACAACGTGGTTGGGATGGCAGAATGCCATATGGAAGATGAATTTGACTTAGGATTGGAAACTTGGTTTACTTGAAATCTGAATTTATTTACTATTGATATTTGTTTCTGATCTTTACAATCTATTTCTTGTATTTGTTCATAAATCTTGCTTATTGCAAAATAAACATGATAGCCTATCCATTGGAATAAGCTTTACATATAGATACATTGAATTGCATTATGTGCACAACTTGTTGAGTGCTTAAGTACTCACCCTTGCCAAACAACAATAATCAACAGTTGAAGAATCTACACCTGTGTTGGAAGAGGAAGTCGAGGAAGACCACGAGTCATTAGGGTTAGAGCCTTGTCGGTTGCTGTGGTGAGTGATGAGCTATCTCGTTTTCTACTTTCATTGCTTAATTACTAGTTTATATTTCGGTCTTGCCTGCGTGGCTTAATAATGTAAGTTGGTCATAAGATCATACCTTTAGATATATCAATGAATGAACTATTATTCTATTATCGTTGTGTATGATGTGATATGTACCAATGTTGAGTGTGTGCACTAGCGTTGATCACAGGACTAGTCACGGTAAACACGGTGGGTTCGAATCGATGGATTTGGGTCCTCACGGAGGTGGTATCGAGCATCTTGTTGTAGGTCTTGGCCTAGATAGTGTGAAGGTGTCTGTGTGAGTCCAAAATTATTTTCTAAAGAAAATCTAAACTTGACTAATAAAACACTCTCGACTCATCTCATTCTCTACTTCTAGCCTTTGCTGAATTTACCGTTTTACTTGCCGTTTCGGGTGGATAACTTATTCAAAGTTCTTGTGAAGCGGATGTCGATCGTTCCGACCTTTGAGG
Source organism: Otatea glauca (assembly GCA_036346275.1). Lineage (NCBI taxonomy): Eukaryota > Viridiplantae > Streptophyta > Magnoliopsida > Poales > Poaceae > Otatea > Otatea glauca. Next base: position 35,095,242 of record CM070713.1, read on the forward strand.
AGTCAGCTGGTGGCTACGCCATGGAGCTGTGGAGAGTTCTTCAGACGCTGGGAGGCTTCTATCGTCCGCTTTACCGAGGAGGCAGCTGGTCAGTCAATGGTGTACACCGAGGATTTATTTGCAAGCTGATTATCTACGCTCGGGAGAACGAGGAAGCTAGCAGACCAATCAACATCTCCGCCAGAAGATTCTCGTACGAGGTTGCCATTCAGGAGGTCGCTCGACTTGCTCTTCGCCGTGTCTGCCGCGACTACGCCGACGAGCTTCACGACTCAGTGTTCCGACTTCACCCAGACGTTCAAGCATGCCGACGCCGATGGATCGTGGAGGGCGAGTGTGCCAGCTGCGGTACACCTTTGGAGTTCACCCATGCCGGGAGGATCATATGAGAGATACTACTCGGGGCTGGAGGCGTATGCGAGGCACTCGAGTAGCGAGCGAGAGCTTGAGGTGACCGTGCTTGACCATCGGGATGATCAGCGAGGGAGAGGCCTAGAGCGGTCGAGGGCGAGTTGGACGCGTGACTCGAGGAGTTCGAGGAGCAGTTGGAGAGTCAGGAGGATCTAGAGGAGCGAGAGTGGGAGCGGAGAGGAGGTGTAGACCTGTTGTCGCGAGAGGACCCGATGTAGGTCATCGGGATAGGTTCGCTCCATGCCGGCTCACCCACCGGTGTATCGCCGGGACGACCTCGGCCGGGGTGGTGGATGAGTGAGTGTCGACCTTGGGCTGTGTTGAGACTCGAGTGTGAGTCACGTCTTTAAGTTAGTCTTTACCTTTTAGTTGGCGTTAAGGTTTCGTGTTTAGTTTGCTTCTTTGTAATCTTTGAGTGTGCGGTATGTGTTGCAAAGCTTGTAGGCTTAAATAAGCGGCCATACCAAGAATAATAAAGAATTATTTCAGTTGGGTATAACCTATCTCCCCGCTTTAGAAAGTCTTACTTCTTATCTATGCTACATCTACCTTTCCTAACCCAAGAGGCAATCATCAGATGGTGAATACTCGAGGAAACAACGGTGCTTCAGGAAGTGGACTGCGCCAGAATGACAACCCCAGCGACGGAGGCAGCCCTCAACCACCGCCGGTGGACATGCGAGAATGGGAGCATTTCTTGCAGCGAGACTCAAGCGATCACGGACTATGATCGGCGGATCACGGATGACCAACGCACCCAACAACAACAACCACAGTAGCTCGGAACAACCATGGTGGACCCGACCTCACTCAAAGCTATCAGTTTTATGAGGACTAGGCCACCAACTTTTCGAGGAATGTGAACCCTTTGGAAGCCAATGGCGGCTTAGGACAATTGAGAAGAAGGCGCACATCACTCGGTGTGAGGGCAATGAGAAGGTGCTCTCGCCTCTCATCAACTTGAAGGAACTGCCGCGAGAATGGTGGGAGAATTCTTGTGCGCTCATGGAGCCCCACAAGAGATCACACAGGAGGAGTTTACTAATGCTTTCCGCGATATCATGTCGGAGAATGATGGACCTTAAGAAGGAAGAGTTCGGGCTCTGAAACAAGGAGGCCAACCGGTGGCGAATACGAATAAATTTACTCGATTAGCTCGCTATGCCCACGAAGGCGTAGCGACAGATAAAGCTAAGCGATCTCGTTTCATGAAGGGATGAATTCGGGGACTGCAGTGGGGTGATCACCCACAATTTTCGGACTTTGGGAACTAGTCAATAAGGCTTTGATCCTAGAAGATAAGCGCAAAGAGCTGGGTAAGAACCGTAGCGCTTAATGACTAATCGGGGTGGGCGTCCAAACCATCTACGTTTGAGGATGTCACCACAACAATTTGCTAGATTCCAACCACGGTAGTGAACAAGACATCAACCCTGCGCCTCATACCACCAATCGAACTTTCGGACACGGCCGACAGGCAACAATGCACGGGAGGAATCAGCGATCTGCGGTGAAAAGATGCTATACATGCAATGAGCGGGGCACTTTTCTAATAGGTGTCCACGAAGGAGGCATCACGCCAATGCGTTTCAACAGGGAACAACACGCCAAGGCACCAACCTCGGGAGAAATCGTGCGCCGGTCAATGCGGAGCAACCCGCAATCAACGGTCGCGCGGAAGGATCAACCACATCACGCGGATGGAGCTCGGGGAGGCTACGGGCGTCGTCTTGGGTAAGTTTACGGTCAACTCGATGCACCTTTCTGATTTTGTTTGATTACGGGCTTCGCGTTCGTTCGTTTCTCAAAGTTTTGCAACCAGAATGGATTTAAAGTGGTGAATCTTAAGTGTGTGCTCTTAGTCAAGCCCGGATCGATCTTAAATCTAGCCTTGGGTGTTTGGGAGCTAAGTTGCTTATGGATGGGATAAATTTCTAGCGAATCTTATCTTGATAGATCGCAATCCTAAACGTCATCCTTGGAATGGATTGGTTGTCTAAGCATAAAGCTGTTTTGGATTGTGGCGAAGGATCGTAACTTTGGAAGGCCCTAGTGGCAAGAAAGTTGAATTTCAAGCGACCGCTTGACTCGAGATGGGCGGTTAGTGGTCAGCAGCGTGAAAGCCATCGGCATGGAAGATGTGCGATGGTCGAGAGGATACCGGATGTGTTTCGGAAGATCTACGGATTGCCACGGACCGGATATCGAGTTTGTCATTGAATTAGCACCGGGGACAGCACCGATATCAAAGAGACCATATCGGATGCCTACCGCGAGTTAGTGGAAATGAAGAAGCGATTGAGGCTGCAAGAGAAAGGTTTCATTAGACCTAGTTCATCACCATGGGGAGCCCGGTGTTGTTTGTTAAGTAAAAGGGCGGAAGTCTTAGAATGTGCATCGATTATCGTGGCCCCGAATGAAATAACGATCAAGAATAAGTATCCGTTGCCCGGGATCGATGACTTATTTGATCGATTAAGAGGAGCTGAGTTTTCTCAAGATAGATCTTCGTTCGGGATACCATCGATTGAAGATCCGGCGGAGGATGTGCCTAAGGCTGCGTTTTCTCGCGATATGGACATTATGAGTTCACAGTCATGTCATTTGGATTGACGAATGCCCTGCATATTTCATGAACATGATGAATAAGGTTTTCATGGAATATTTGGATAAGTTCGTTGTAGTCTTTATAGGCGATATCTTGGTTTACTCGAAGGCGAGGAAGAGCATGCGAGAACATCGAGGATGGTTCTAGAGAGGCTACGAGCATCATTTGTATGCTAAGTTTAGCAAGTGTGAATTTTGGAAGGAAAAGTCGAATTTCTTGGTCATGTAATGACTACTAAAGGAGTGGCGATCGACCCAAGCAAAGTGGGCCTTGATGTTGCATTAGGAGCAACGAAGTCATTACCAGTTCGTAGTTTTACGGGAATGGCGGGATATTACCGTCGGTTCATAGAAGGATTCTCGACAATTGCTAAACCCACACGCGATTGTTGAAGAAGGAAAAGAAGTTTGCATGGGCGCGAGTGCGAGAGAAGCTTTATGGAATTAAAGAAGCGTTTAACAGCGGCCCGTATTAGTGTTACGGATATGCGAGAATGGATTTGATATTTATTGCGATGCTTCAAAGCAAGGCTTGGGATGCATGTTAATGCAAGAAGGCAAAGTCGTTGCTTATGCGTCGAGACGATTAAGACCGCATGAAGTGAACTACCCAACGCATGATTTGGAGTTAGCGGTAGTAGTGCATGCTTTAAAGATATGGCGTCATTATCTCATAGGAAATAGATGTGAGATATATCTGGACCATAAGAGCCTAAAATACATATTCACTCAAGCGGATCTGAATATGAGGCAGCGAAGATGGCTAGAGCTAATTAAGGATTATAATGTGGAATTCATTATCATCCGGAAAGCCAATGTGGTAGCGGATGCTCTGAGTCGAAGAGCCATAAGCGCAAATCGCTAACAATGGAAGATCAACGAGAACTATGCAAGGAATTTGAAACTAAGGTTGGAAGTCGTTCGCATGAGAATAATAATCTGCTGAAAATAAAGCCAACAACGGAGGATCAGTTAGTGAAGGCGAGAAAGATGGCGATAAAATTTCTAAGATCAAGGCTAAAAGGAAGAAGGCCTAGCCGTAGATTTCACTCTGGATGAGCAAGGAACCATGTTTTCAAAGGCGAATTTGCGTCTGGGATAAAGGGAACTAAAGCGGTGATTCTTGAGGAAGCTCACGATTGAAGTACTCGATTCATCCGGAAGTGCCAAGATGTACGAGATTTGAAAGAGATTTTGGTGGCCTAACATGAGCGTGAAGTAGCTGAGCATGTTGCTTTATCGACGTATGTCGAGAGGTAAAAGCTATGCATCAAAGACCATTGGGTTGTTGCGACCATTGAAAATTCGGAATGGAAGTGGGAGGAAATCGGAATGGACTTTATCACGGTTTACCTAAAACTCGAGTGGATGCGATTCCATTTGGGTTATTGTGGATCGTCTAACCAAGGTCGCCCATTTTATCGATAAAGACCACTTACTCGGAGATCGTTTAGCGAGTTGTACATGTCGAGGATTGTATGCTTGCATGGAGTGCCCAAGAAGATTGTGTCGGACAGAGGTACCCAATTCACCTCAAGGTTTTGGAACAAGTTGCATGAAGCAATGGGGACTCGTCTGAATTTTAGTCTGACATATCACCCATGAGCGGATGGTCGGTGAAAGAGTAAATCAGATTTTAGAGGATATGTTGAGAGCTTGTGCTTTAGCTTATGCTACATCTTGGGATAAAAGTTTGCCATATCACGAATTGATTACAATAATAGTTATCAAGCTAGCTGCGAGATGTCACCATTTGAGGCGTTGTATGGGCGTGCTTGTCGTACTCCATTAAATTGGAGCAAGCAGGAGAGCGTTTGGTTTTGGGCGGATATTCTCGAGGAAGCGAAAGTCAAGTCGCAATGATCGAGAGAGAGGTTGAAGATAGCACAATCAAGGCGGAAGAGTTACGAGATAACAGTCGTCGAGATTTGAGTTTTGAACGAGAAGATCATGTGTATCTCGAGGTTACCCCTCTTAAGGGCGTAAAAGATTTCACGTTAAAGGAAGCTTGCACCAAGATATGTTGGTCCGTTCAAGATTACGAGTCGTCGAGGAGAGGTAGCGTATCGATTAGAGTTGCCTCGATCATTGGCGAGAGTGCATGATGTATTCCATGTGTCGCAACTTAAGAAGTGCCTCGAGTGCCATGAGCAAACCCGTTGGATGCAATAGAGCGGAAGAAGATTTGACTTACAAAGAGCAGCGGTCGAATTTTGGATGTTATGGGCGCAAGACCGAAACAAGTCTATTCACTTTGCGAGTTGATGGAGCAATCATTAGAAAGTGAAGCCACTTGGGAGCGAGAAGAAGATTTGAAGTCGAAATTCGAACCTTTTCTCTAGCTAGCCCTGAATCTCGGTCGAGATTACATTAAGAGGAGGTTTGTAACATCCCAAAATTTTGGCTTAATTAAGTTTTATTGCTTAAATGTGCATTTATGATTTTCGGAATTTATTTGGATTTTTCTCGATTTATTTGAATTAAATTCAAATCAAGTTTATTGCCTTTTATTCAAATCTATTTAAATCATGCAAAGTTAAAATAAAGTTTTGCCAAAAATATTTTATTTGAGTCGAGAATGTCTCAAAGTATTTTGAGAATTTTAAGGATTTTCCCGATTATTTATTTGCCTAAAATCAATTAAGTGAATTTCTAGAATTATTTAAATTAATAAAGTTCTAAAATCCTCGGAGCAGTGTTGGTAGAAGCCCAATCTTGTGCGCTTGAGGCTGCCGGTAGCGGCCCGTCCGGCCGTGAACCTCTGCGGGGAAAACCCTAGATCGATGGCCGTTCATGCGCGATCCAGCGATCGAGGAAGCCGCGTGTGCGCCCATGTCTTGGCCGTCGGATCGGGGACACGCGTCGCATCGTCGTTCTTCGTCTCCGTCACGAACTTCGGTCGCCGCCGTAACGACTCGGACTTCCCGCCGTGTAGGGCTCGAGCGCGAGGCTATAAAGGAGGGTACTCGCGAGGTTCCTCGTGGCGGCCGCGTGTTTTGGTCGGACCCGTTTAGCGAGGAACGTCGTGGTGGCGCAAGGAAGCTCGTCGGAGTTGAATCTGCGGCCACCGCGGTTTTGCCTTGGATCATCGCCGATCGGTGGTCTTCGGCGCCTTGGTTCCAGTTCGAGCTCGCCGAGGTGCACGCGTTAGCTCGCCACTTCTTCACGTCGGGGACAGCCCGAAGCGCCGTCGCCGAGCTTCTTCTTCGTCTCGGTGGATCTTCGCCGCCGCTTTGCCTTGAGCTTGGGTGAGTTCGTGGCGTTGGATCTTGGACCAAGGCGTCGATTCGCCAGCGTGGAGTGCGTGTCGATAAGCCGCGTCGTCGCCAAGCGTAAGCCGTCGGATCGGTGATGGAAGGCCCGGATCGGGCGTTGGTGAGCCAATCGGATGAGGCGCGTGGCACGCGGAGCCGAAGAGGCGTGGCCAGAGTCCACCGTGGTGGCGGCGCGGCCGTGGACCCGATCCATAGGCCGAGGCCGCGTGGCGACATCAGTTATTGGATCAAGGGCTGACGTCATGCTTGCGTCATAAAGGTATTTTCAATTGGAAAAATAATCTGATTGGAAATTCTGTGATGATGATGTCATCATGAGGTCACGCTGACGTCATAAATCGCTTTTTCAGTTTAAAAGTAAATCTGTTAAATTCGATTTTCGATTTTACGTATTTTGATATTTATTTCAAACTTCAAATGGCTATATCTTTTGCATCTTAACTCGGATTTGAGTGATTCAAATTTCTAAAAATTTGTAAAATTGAGATCTATTTAATGGCGAATTTTATTTGATTTTTGGAGTTAATTTGCTCTCTGTTTTGTTATTTATTTGCTTTTCTCCTTCGGTACGCGTAGACGTTGAATTGTGCGACGCTTCGGAGGAAGATCCACCAACTCAAGAGCAAGTTCCAGAACCAGACCAGGACCTATTCCAAGGCAAGTTGTGCTTTGATCATGTTGAACCCATGTTTATAAAATTGCTATGTTTGTTTTACCCTATTGCATATATTTCAAATATACAACTGTTTTAAATTAGATTGGGTTTAGATAATATACCAGATTGATCTACACTCTACCTTGTCATTGTATGCCATGATCCATTGTCACCCTAGATTGGTTAAATATAGTTGGTTAATAATTATAATCAACATTGGAGGATTAGTTCGTATTAGTTGCTTAGCCTTGCCACGTCATCACATGTGTCAGAATCATTGATAATTAATCTTGATTAATGGAATATGGAACAATGTTATGAACTTGTGTGTCATGTGGGATCACGATAAGATTGAGTTGTTGTGGCGAGTCATGTCACGCAACGATGTTGAATTGTTGATGGCACGTGGTGCTTGGTAATCAACTGGGTGATAATAACTTGGATTGGGGCAAGTGACAAGGGACGAGGATGCCAAGGTGGGCCCGATGGGCAGAGGGTATGTGGATGTCTTGCCTTGATCACACTAAGGACTTAACCTTGCAAGCCTTTGACCATGTCTATCATGCAACCACATGTCTGGTATGGGCCAGCCTAGCTGAGTAATTTGCAATGTCTTGATTTGGTACTATCGTGGTCGGTGTGAGTTCCCGAGTTATGGTGTAATTCACATGGCGCAAGAGGGGGCCACTGGTTATGGTTTCGGACCCACGGTGTTGAAACCTTAGCGGGTAGTATCCGGTTAAGCAGCGCATTGTAAAGGCTTTGTTATAATCACTCGCCTTGGTGGTGTTTGGTTGTATCACGTGGGTAAAGTGCATAACCTCTGCAGTGTGAAACTATTCGGATAGCCGTGCTCATGGTATTGAGCAATGCTCGGAATTCTGATTAAGGGTTAGTGAATTAATTGGACAACGTGGTTGGGATGGCGGAATGCCATATGGAAGATGAATTTGACTTAGGATTGGAAACTTGGTTTACTTGAAATCTGAATTTATTTACTATTGATATTTGTTTCTGATCTTTACAATCTATTTCTTGTATTTGTTCATAAATCTTGCTTATTGCAAAATAACCATGATAGCCTATCCATTGGAATAAGCCTTACATATAGATACATTGAATTGCATTATGTGCACAACTTGTTGAGTGCTTAAGTACTCACCCTTGCCAAACAACAATAATCAACAGTTGAAGAATCTACACCTGTGTTGGAAGAGGAAGTCGAGGAAGACCACGAGTCATTAGGGTCAGAGCCTTGTCGGTTGCACTGTGGTGAGTGATGAGCTATCTCGTTTTCTACTTTCCATTTGCTTAATTACTAGTTTATATTTCAGGTCTTGCCTGCGTGGCTTAATAATGTAAGTTGGTCATAAGATCATACCTTTAGATATATCAATGAATGAACTATTATTCTATTATCGTTGTGTATGATATGATATGTACCAATGTTGGTGTGTGCACTAGCGTTGATCACAGGACTAGTGCGGTAAACACGGTGGGTTGAATAAGTGGATTCGGGTCTTCACGATGTGTGAGGAGTAGTTCGGCTATTTTGCTTTGGTGCTAATTAGCCTTTGGAGACCTTACGGTCTTGTTCGGCATTGTTGTCCCTTTGGCCGAGGCTGGTTACGTGGCTTTGTGCGGTGTTAGCTTCATCTCGGGTTCCACTGGTGAAGTGCCTCACTTTGGGGACAATGGCTTTGTATCTCGGAACCCTCGCGGTGATTTACTGCGGCATTGCGGGCGATATAGTTTTACGGGACAGCGTCTTGGCGTGCCTAGCGGCTGCACTTGACTTGTACATTTGGTGCCTTGTGAGTATTCTTCTGCGATTACTCGCTTTCTTTATATTGCAAAGGGCGATCAATTAATTGGCTTGGGGACCTTGCATGTAGGAGACTATTGTTCTGTGAGGATTTGGGTTAAGGTAGACTGTTTGTGACAACAAAAATTAGCTATTTACATGCTGCAATACTTGATTAGATCATTTGATTATCCTCTGTGACTTGTATACACATGTATATGTGGTAGATTGCTTTACATTCAATAGCCTTTTCTGCTGTTTTAGTTCATCCTGTATCGGCTATTGATGTTCTTTCATACTTTTATGCATCCGATAAGCATTCTTCTTGGTTTATCCTTATATACATATGCATAGTTCTAGATTATCATTTGATTAGGTTCTTTAAAGCGCCAAGTAATGAAATTGTTAATTTGAGAAAAGGTGTCACAAACAAGTCTATATCTTGCCCTAGTGGCGAGGAGGGCCTAAGGCAACCCGACATCTGAGAATACTCAATATGATTAACTTGAGCTTTATGCTAGTTATTATATCTCCTTTACTGTTCATTGTTATGCAATTGCTTAAATACTTGATTATGAGCCTTCATGCTTTGATATTGTCAAATATCTTGTTTCAGTATTTTAGCTTATGCTTAATTAACAATGATCATTCTTGGTTATTTAATATGCTTGGAATAATTGTCATGATAATTTTGCTAATACCGTTATACTTACAACAATCCAGAAAACGATATTTAATGGCTTCTAGTTCCGATATCGTTAAGCCTGAGGTTTTTGACGGTGCGAGCTTTAAACGTTGGCAGGCAAAGACTAGGCTATGGTTGATGAACCTCAAATTATTTTGGGTCATCACTAATCCCCCAGAACTTCCTATGGAAGTAGAGGCTGAAAAGCGCTGGGAGGAAGCGAACCACTCAGCTCTAGCTAGACTGTTGGCCGTCATATCCAACAGGCTTTTCGATGTGTATTCAAACTTCACCTCTGCAAAGGCACTTTGGGATGAGCTTGAACTAAAATTTTCTGAAGGAGACAATGGGAATGAATCATTCACTATAGAAAGCTATCTTAACTATAAGATGGTAGATGGCAGATCTGTATTGGATCAAGCCCATGAGCTTCAGCTTTATATCAGGGACTTGACTCAATACAATTGCAATTTGCCAGAGAGCTTTCAGGTGAATGTGATACTAGCAAAGTTACCGCCTTCATGACGTGACTTTGTGACCGCTCGGAGGCACATTAAGGAGCGACTGACTCTCTCTGAGCTGTCGGCTGCTATTAATGTGGAGGAGCGGGCACGTGCTAGTAACAAGGCTCCCATGCCTCAAATTCAGGCTCATCACGTGGAGACAAAGAATGCCGGCAAAGGGGCCAAGAAGATGACCAAAATTCCTTCCCAGACCAAGCCAAAGCAAATGAAGAAGAAGAAGGAGAATTTTGTCTGTTTTGTTTGTGGAGCCGCGGGCCACACTGCTCGTAGGTGTCGTGAACGGAAGGGCAAAGGACCTGTACCTTAGCAAGATGGCCATAAGGCCGTGGCAAACGTCGTACTAGCTTCAGCCAGTTCTGACGGGTATGTACCTAGAGCCTTTATGGCTGATCCATCAACTAATTGGTGGATTGATACAGGTGCTACACGCCATATTTGTGCTGATCGCAGTCTATTCTCCTCCTTTCAGGGTCAAGGAGGTGGCTTCGTTTTGATGGGCAATGGTGCATCTGCAGCAGTTCGAGGAATTGGGCAGGTCTGCTTGAAGCTTACTTCAGGCAAGACATTATTTCTTCGAGACGTGCTGTTTGTACCGGCAATGAGACGGAACCTCCTGAGTGGATCTTTGCTTTGCAGACAAGGTCTTAAGTTAGTTTTCGAATCTAATAAGGTCGTGTTGACCAAGTTCGGAACTTTTGTTGGGAAAGGTTATGAAAGTGGCGGAATGTTCTGCCTTTCTATTTTGGATCTTAATAACTTCTCTATTTATAATGTTTCTTGTAATAAAGTGGATGATATTTGGCATTCTCGTTTGTGTCATGTGAATTTTGAGGCCATTGTGCGGTTAAGCAAAATGAACTTAATTCCAAGTTATAACCATGAGAAAGGTTCAAAATGTGAAGTGTGTGTGCAAGCAAAGCTACCTCGAAAGCCGTTTCATTCGGTTGAGAGTAGAGACACTTCACCTCTTGAGCTTGTCCATTCTGATCTTTGTGAGATGAATGGTATTTTAACTAAAGGTGGCAAAAGATATTTCTTGACCCTCATAGATGATTCAAGTAAGTTTAGTTACATTTACTTACTTAGATCAAAAGATGAAGCACTAGAACATTTTAAAATCTATAAAGCCGAAGTAGAAAACCAACTAGAAAGAACAATTAAACGGTTAAGGTCAGACCGAGGAGGAGAGTACATCTCCAGGGAATTCTCCCAGTTCTGTGAAGAAAGTGGAATAATTCATGAAATTACTCCACCATACTCACCTCAATCAAATGGAGTTGCCGAACGAAAGAACCGAACAATTTGTGACTTGGTGAACGCCATGTTACAAAGTTCAGGTATGTCGGACTCATGGTGGGGTGAAGCAGTTCTCACAGCTAACTATGTCCTAAATAGGGTTCCACCTCGCAATCGTGGGGAAACACCTTATGGCGGATGGAAGGGGAGAAAACCGAATTTGTCCTTTCTTCGTACATGGGGATGCCTTGCTAAGGTTCATGTTCCATTACCGAAGAAAAGGAAACTTGGTCCGAAGACTGTTGATTGTGTCTTTCTAGGATATGCTCAAAATAGCACGGCTTATAGGTTTTTGGTGGTCAAATCCGAGGTTAGTGACATTTCTACAAATGTCTTAATGGAATCTCGTGATGCGACATTCTTTGAAAATGTGTTTCCTATGAGGTCAAATGAAGTCATTGTTCCTTCGAGTTCAAGTGAACACTCTATTCCTCCTAGTATGGGTAACATCGCTCCTGATATGGAGTTGAGGAGGAGTAAGAGGCAAAGGATTGAAAAATCCTTAGGCGATGACTTTGTCACCTATCTCGTGGATGATGAACCACGAAACCTTTCAGAGGCATATGCATCTACTGATGCGGAGTACTGGAAGGAGGCAGTCCGTAGTGAGATGGATTCCATCATTGCTAACGGAACATGGGAGATCACTGATCTTCCAGTTGGCTGCAAACCAGTGGGTTGCAAATGGATTTTCAAGAGGAAGAGGAGACCCGATGGTACTATTGAAAAGTACAAGGCCTGTCTAGTGGCTAAGGGTTTCACTCAAAAAGAGGGAGAAGATTATTTTGATACTTACTCTCCTGTGGCTCGTTTACCCACAATCCGTGTGCTTTTAGCAATAGCTGCCGCATGTAAACTCCATGTCCATCAAATGGACGTAAAGACCGCCTTCCATAATGGAGAGCTGGATGAGGAGATTTACATGAGCCAGCCAAAAGGATTTGTGGTTAACGGTCATGAAAATAAAGTGTGTCGATTGATTAAATCCTTGTATGGTCTTAAACAGGCTCCCAAGCAATGGCACGAGAAATTTGATAACACATTGACATCTGTCGGGTTCTGTGTAAATGAAGCTGACAAATGTGTGTATTATCGGTTTAGAGGGGGCAAAGGTGTCATTCTATGTTTATACGTAGATGACATATTGATGTTTGGGACTGACTTGGATGTAATCAATGAGGCAAAGAACTTCCTCTCTGAAAACTTCGATATGAAGCACTTGGGTGAAGCTGATGTAATTTTAAACATAAAGCTTCTAAAGGGTGAGAATGGGATTACCTTGTCGCAATCCCATTATGTGGATAAAATCCTGAACCGTTTTGGTTTAAAGGATTGTAAGCTTGTGGCCACACCCTATAACCCAAATGTCAAGTTGCACAAAAACACTGGACTTGGGAAAGACCAGCTGAAATACTCTCAAATGATTGGTTCCTTAATGTATTTGATGTTAGTGTTATGCCCTTGAGGCAATCATTTAGATGATTGTAACATGACTATGTTTATGAATAATAATATGATTATTGGTCCAATGAATGTATATCATTGTATTGATCAACAAGTATGTGACTTGATTATGAAGCTCTTTACTTAATGATGTAATTCGATAAATATCTCTGTCGGATATCATCGTATAGGACTACGATGAATAGATCGGCACATGTAGTGATCGATGATCATGCTTCATAGATCATGGGATATGGAGATATCATCTCTACATTGTGGACCATGTTGAAGAACATGGGTTAGATAGACCAGCTATGGGACAACTGCGAGAATGTTTCATTCTTATGTGTCATCAGTGTATCTCATACCTAGAAGATGTATGATCCTTAGACACAGATTGTCATATTCCTACATGTGTAATAGTTTTCCTTGGGGCTATCAAACACTACTTCCTAACAGGATAGTTATAAAGGTAGCTTTCATGTTTACTATGAAGCGTGCGAGAGGAAGTGGCGATCAAGATGGAATTTGCCACTCCAATGAAAGCGGAGATATATGACAAGGCCACTCGTGTGATATGATTAAGAAAGTGCATGGCCATGCCGTGATTGAGAGTCAATCACAACTTATTAATATATCACGGATACGAGAGATGGATTGAATCATCAAAGGATGACATGCTTCTCGCCTTGAGATCAATCTTCATATACTTGGCAAAGGATTATTACATGAGTTCTTTTGATAGGTTACATTGATTTGATCACAGTATGTTTGGGAGTTGGTATACTTTGCAGAAGCGCTACCAACTATTGGATTGAAAAGGAGTTTTCGAATCCATGTCCAAGCGTATGTGAACTGCAGTCACACACTTAATGGGTGGGGCGCATTAATTTGGATTGGATCAGTAATTAATGAACCTCGTGGGCTTAGCATCTTTGGTGGGCCTGGTTTAGGGTTTCATCTCGTGGCTATATAAGGAGGGAGGAGGGAGGCGCGGGTGTGCTTTCCGCGGTTTAGGTTTGATTCACTTGAAACCTAGCCTCCTCCTCTCGCGCCCTGCCAGCGACTAGGTGCTTGCACACGGCGCCGCGGCGTTCCATCTCTGGGCGTGTGGACTCTGCGGTGGCTTGCTGCTGCGGCTGGCGTGGGAGGGCGATCCACGGCGGCGAGGCGATCCACTACATCGGCCTTAGCTTGGCGGCGAGGGCGAACCACTACATCGGCGCGAAGGATTCATAGCTGCGCGTCTAGTGGTAATCTTATCTATGATCCCCTTCTTGCGAGTAGCTTTACGGTTGCGGTAGTTTTTTTGTGCTAGCGTAGCATCGCGTTTCCCTTCATTTGACTAGTGCTACAAGACCTGACATCTCATATGCTGTGAGCAGATTGAGTCGGTACTCGGCCAATCCAGGAGATGATCATTGGATAGCACTTGAAACGATACTTAGGTATCTAAAGGGAACCATGAATTTTGGGATTCATTATTCTAGCCATCCGGCTGTCCTAGAAGGATTCAGTGATGCTAACTGGATCAGTGACTCGGATGAGATGAAAGCCACAAGTGGATATGTATTCACTTTGGCTGGTGGAGCTGTGTCATGGAAGTCTTCCAAACAGACTATCATTACACGCTCTACTATGGAGGCTGAATTAGTTGCACTCGATTCAGCGGTTGTAGAGGCAGAATGGCTCAAAGAGCTAATTCGACCTTCTGTCTTTGGATAAGCCGATACCGTGATCCTAGTCTCTGCGATAACGGTTTGTAATAGTCAAGGTTAAGAGTAGAAAGGACAATATGAAGTCCTCGAGGCATATAAAGAGAAGACTTAAGTCAACTCGGTATGCGAGAGAGACGGGTGTTGTTTCTGTAGAATACATCCAGTCTGAAAGGAACTTGGCAGATCCTTTTACCAAGGGACTGTCTAAAGGACCTATTCAAGCAGCATCAAGGGGAATGGGACTCATACCCTGTTAGAGGTTTCCAACAGTGGTAACCCATCCTGTAAGACCGGCGATCCCGTGAAATAGGCTCTGGGACAACTAAGCTGTGTGGGAATCAGAAGCACATTTCTAAGAGTCCTATTAGCTGCTGTGCTTATTCTGTATGGTAGGTTGAGCAGAAGCTCTTAATGAATTCAGTGCCTTATGGCTGGGAATTGTCCTACAGAATTTCCCGAAGAATTCACCTATGTGAGCTGACCGTGAGGTCGCGGTTCGGGAGAGTTCAGGGGTATACTCTCTAGTGAGCTCATGAAAAGATATAAGGACATGACCGTAAAGTCCTGCCCCGAAAGAGATGTAGCTTTGCTGCCTAGTACTGTGTGTTATTAGAATGAAAGCTCTCATATAAAGACCTTGGATCAAGGCGTAGTCCTCCTTTGTCTGTGCAGAGTCGTAGTTCTTCTAACTAAGCATTGGTTCAAACCATTTCGGTACCTTTGCTAAATAACAGTATATAAAACAGGGTTTTTAAGAATCTTTTGGATTTGTCGAAATTTGAGGCAAAATGGTGGGGATTGTTGCAGAAATTTGGGTTTTGCCCTAAATTTGAAAAGGAAAAAAAAATGGTGGTAGGCGGTTGGGCGGCCGGCCCATGTGGACAGAGCCAACCCGGTGGCCCGACCAACCAACTAGAAGTGTGCTTTCGTTGCCCTTGACGATAGCATTTCAAGCGTGCAGGAGCGGGTCGTGAGATCTGGTGGCGGTGGGTCTTTCTGGCGGCGACGCCCGTCGCTTCGGCCGCGTCTGGCGGGCGCCCTCGTCGCCGCGCCGCATGCATGTAGCGGCGTGGTGCGACTTTCCGACTGCCGTTGCTTTCTCTCTTGCTCGGGGCTCTATTTAATGGTTGGGCGTATGGGCTTCAAAGCACCACGGTGAACACAACATTCCTCTATTCCCATCCGACCACTTCTAGTCTTCACACTCTGGTTGAGATTTTACTTGGTTCTTGCATTAGAATCTGCGATTGGTAATCATTTGGCTTTGATCCAAACCAGTTTCAACTAGTGGGTGATATTACGTGATTAACCCTAGTTGTTGCTCGGATTTTGATCTCTGGCGAATTGATTGCTTTGAGGTTAGATTGAAAGCAATTCTTGCAAAGATCTCGGTTCTTGGACTTGTTAATCTTTAGTCGGCTACTTGGTCGATGGTGTGTGAGGAGTAGTTCGGCTATTTTGCTTTGGTGCTAATTACAGCCTTTGGAGACCTTACGGTCTTGTTCGGCATTGTTGTCCCTTTGGCGAGAAATGGTTACGTGGCTTTGTGCGGTGTTGAAGGACCATGTGGAGGTCCATCCATGTTTGTGATGAGTATTTGACTTTATTTGAGCAAGGTGTGCTCAAGTTTGAGTTTGATTTGGATTGATTTTCAAAATGAAGCAATTTGAGTTGTCTCTGCCGGGAGTGGCGATCTGGGTCGTATGGGCCTTGGTAGTGATGAGTTGGATGGTTTATTGCACATCTTTGTGGGCATTGCTATGTGAGGAGTTTCCTTGTTTTTGATGGTTGCGGGACGACGGTGCTAGGTCATGGTGAGGCGAAGGATGGCCGGGACTAGGCGAGGCGTCGGAGGTCGAGACGGTTGGGAGATCGCGGAAGATGATCGGAGGCGGAGTCGGGCAAGTCAAGAAGACAAGGAAAGGAGTTGATGCTAGCTAGATCCGCGTGGATCAATGAGGTCGTCGGATTGAGGTCTAGTTGATAGGTTAGCGGGTCTAGGTAGTATGCTTTGAAAACCGTGCAAGAAAACCCGGTATGTGTGTGGGTTTTGGGTTAGCCCTTGCATGGCTGTGTGTGTGGGTTAATGCTAGCCCTTAGATGAGTGCTCTAGGGTTGAGGGACTCATCCAAGGGTGGTAGGTGGTCCAAGAGTAGTATAAATAGGGGTGGAGGGGTAGCCTCCTTCCTTTGAAGGTGTTGAGGTTTTTGATGCTCATTTGAGCTTTGCCCACATGAATGTGAGGCTTTGTAACCTCCCTTCCAGAAATGAAAGTTTTATTCATCCACCTCTGAATTTATTTTGCGCATTTACATTATGTCTTTAGTTTACATAATTTAAATTCAGCATTTACTTTCCATAATTACATTCCATAATTTACTTTCAAGTAATTTGGATTTGCCTCCCCTCCTTCTAAATGCTGCTGTTCTTGGATGTTTTGAGTGTGTTCATATGGTTTTACATCTCTTTTGCACTCTTGGATTGAGTAGAGAACATCTTTTCTTTCAAGTTCCAACTTTGTTCTGAACTTGTTCTTCGCGCAGCAGTCAGTGTTTGATTTTTGTAAAAATATAGAAAAACCCTTTTTGAGTTATTCTTGTTGGAGGAGGTGCTGGACTCTGATATCCGCTAGCAAAAAAAATTTTGAGTTCACTTGTTGCACCGTTTGGGCGCCATGAGGTGAAAACCGAGCCCCAAACTTTCTGCTCGAAGTTCTTGACCAGACTGTGTTCTTCGATTTTTCCTGTTTTTTCTGTAAGGCTTTTTGAGGAGAAATTTGGTGGAGTTCTTAAAGACTCTAATGCTCACAGGGAGAAAAAGTCTCAAAATTTTGTGAGCTACAGAAACCCACCAACCTCCTGTGCAAATTGAGGACAAGTTCTGGAAATCCTGCTTTTGCTTTTCTGAAAGTGACTTTTGTGATTTGAATTGATGTCCTTTCTAAAAGCAAGAGTTTGAATTGATTCCTCTTTATCTTGGACACTAGACAACCAGGATTGTGACTCAAAAATCCCACATATTTTATGGTTCTTATCCATGCAAGCTTGGGGTGCACATAGTTGTCTAGTTTTTGGGTTTTCACAATTCCTTTTGGCGATCTTGTCGAGGTTTTTGTTGGAGTATTTTGGGGAATTTTTATTTGCGACCATTCACCCCCTCTGTTCGCCATCTTGGTCCTTCAATTGGTATCGAGGCAGTTCTGCTCTTTCTAGATCTTGACCGGTCTCAAGAGCCATGGCGACGGACAAATATTCCACCAAGCCTCCCATCTTTAATGGAATTGATTTTCCTTTTGGAAGTCCGGATGGAGTCATACATCACTTGCCGGGGCTACGATATGGCGAAGGTGAAACTCCGTATGAGGTTCCTGGCGATGAAAATGTCACGGCCATCAATATGGTTGGCGTTGAGGCGAATGCTAAGGCAAGGAACATTCTCATCTGAGGTCTTAGCCATGTGAGTATGATAGGATTTCTCACCTTCGCTCTGCTCACGAGATTTGGGTAACCCTCGATGCTTACCATGAGGCTCTACTCAAATCAAGGCGTGAGCAAGACCAGTTCAAGCGAGTACAACAAATTTGATCAGCGCTGGTGAGAGTCTCGGCGAGTGTTTTGGTCGGTTTACAAAGATTTTGGCGACCTCCGGCGGTTGGTTGCATATACCGACTCGGACAATGCTCGGCATTTCTTGACCGCACTCGACCTTGGGTTTGGGAGATGAAGGTGACCACCATCAAGGACACCACCGACCTATCAACTCGACTCTTGGCGGGCTTTATTCCCGCCTCAAGACTCATGAGATCGATGTCGTTTCTCGGAAGACGAAATCTCGATCGATGGCTTTGGTCACGATCCCATTGGATCTTCTTCTTGATCCTTCTATTGGTTTCTCTCTTTCCGCCCTTTGCGAGCTAGCGATGACCAAGCTGGAAAAATTTCGAGAAAATGAGCTTGCTCTTCTTGCTCATAAGTTTTCTCATGCATACAAGAGGGTGAGAGAGAGGAAGAGAGGTGGCATGATCACTGCTTGAGTGTGGTGGCCTCAACCACATTGGGTGAACTGTCCCAAGCTGGAGAAGGGCAAGAATAGCGTTGGCGGTTCGGGCAAAACGACTACACCGACAAGAACCGCAACAAAAGCCTCGGTTCGTGAGCCGCGCACGAGAAGAAGTACGCAACTTCTCCAAGAACAAGAAGCTCTTCCACGCGTCCTTGCGGCGCAGCGACATCAACCTCTCCGACACGGAGACATGGGCGGCGAGGCGAGGATGATCCGCAAGAGAAGAAAGGCGGCGACGACTTCTCGGCATGTGCTTCATGGCCGACACAAGCGACATCGGCGACTCAGAGCTCTCTGACTCGGACGAGTACCCTCCTATGACCAGCTCAGCGAAGCTTTACGCAAATTAGGAAAATTTCATGCTAGAGCTAGAGCTAGGTGTACAAAGCTTGAGAAGGAAGTAGGTACCTTGACTCGGAGTTAGCTTCACTTAGATCTTCTCCTCCCGAGTCACCGATGATTGCTCTTTGTGTAATGCTATTCTTGTGGAGTTGGAGAACCTAAGGACCATACATGATAGTGTGCTTGTTGAACTTGATGGTCTTAGGTTGAAGAATGCTAGCACTAGTTACATTGATGCTATTCTGTTGAGGCTAGTTTTCTTCATGCTCACTCCACTCCATCATGCTCTAATTGCCTAAATTGCTTGCGAAATTGATGCCATGGCGAACACCTTAGGAAGCTTTACGCTAGAAACAATGAACTTGAATCACATGCTTCTAAGGACCCGTCGGCTCATGTGAGGGTGTAAGCAATTAAAACTTGACAATGAAACCACAGAATGTCAAGTGTGCTAAACTTGCTAAGGACTTACTAGATAAGTCACAAAAATATTGCTTGCGATGTCTTGAGATTGTGGGGACTTGGATAAAATCCATGTCGAGCTTAGGAAGAAATTAGAAAACCAAGCCCATAGAATTAGAGATGCTCCTTGCGTTTCTTGTGAGGCCCTCAAGATTGAGGCGGCCGTCTTTGAGGAGAAAAATGCACGTCTTTGAGAGGCTCATCTTTACGGTTCTTCTTCCTCTCCTTCCCCTGTTCTTCTTGTGCTTCTTTCTTCCGAGATTGCCGTATCTTATGAGCACTCTCGAGAAGTTTGTTGGAGAGCAAGAAGAAGCTCAATCTTATTCTAGACCAATCCAAGATTAGTAGATTCAATCAAGGTCTAGGATTTGATCCTTGGAGCACGCTCGGGCGCATCCTCCCACCATAGTGCGCGGCTCCAAGAGTGGTGAGATTGTGGTAGCTCGGAGTGAGTACCACCGTGTTTAGGTCTCTTGGGGTTGTCCATAGGACTTGACCGAAAGGTGTTACTCCTATTATACGCCTCTAGCAAGGCGAAGTACACATGCACCTACATAAGAAGGATGGTCACCTAGTAGATTTACGCTTGAGCGCGCCAAGATCACTCGGCGTGGCGTGTTGCTGCTCTTAGGGGTATTGAGGTCATCCCGGACTTTGAGTGCTCTAAGACACACACTTCTTCTAGGCGAGTTAGAGAGTCGCTGTTTTTGGGCAGCGTCGGGACTTGGTTTTCATGCTAGTTCTTGAGTTTTAGTCCTCGAGCTGTTCGTAGTCGATCTTTCGCCGTCCTCTTGATATTCCTCGTTTTCCCATCGAGGTAGATATCGGTGGCGTGAGGTGTTCTGGTAGGAGATCGAGCAGACCTTCTTGGGATGGTCGGCTTTTGCACCACGGCGTGCCAACCCGATTTGACTCCTAGATTATCTACGAGTTGCTCTGATCGTGTGAGAGTTGGCGTCGAGAGAGACACTCGAGTCGATCTTCTTCTATGGTGGTACTGCGAGGTGTCGTATGGTTGATATTGGGTTCCTAAGTCTTCACTCTATCCCAAGATCTTGAGTCATCTTTCTCTCTTGTGTCTTGATCGGGTTAAATCCGGATGGGAAGAGGCGATGTTTGGATTGTTGACTCGGTTGTTCTCGTCATATGACCGGAGATTCTCGTTAGTTCTCTTCCTAGTCCGAGCCCCGGTGATGAGTTAATCACTTTTGGGGATGCATCTTGAGTAGAGTCATTGCTAAAGGTACCATCTGCATTAACCAAAATTTCTTTCTTAAAGATGTTGCCTTAGTAAGTAAGTGCAATACAATCTGCTCTCTGTTTCTCGACTTATCGATGACTCTTTGAGGTAAGCTTCAAGAGTAATGCTGTAGAATCCTTGATTCATCGGGAGGGTTAGTTCTTGGGATTTCTAGATTTGGGAGAGTCTTTCGTGCTGATTTTTACGCTTCTTACGGAGACTCTCTTCGATGTTTGATTATACGAGTCCGTGATCTCTCATACGGCATAGGAGACTTGGTCACATTGGTTTTGATCATTTGACCGAGTTAGCGACCATGATCTCATTCGGGTTTGCCCAAACTCAAGATGGTCAAAGACTTAGTTTGCTCTCCTTGCCGACATGGCAAGATAGTTACTACTTCTCATCCTCCGATCCGTAGTGATGGTGATGCACGGGACAGCTTTTACATATGGACCTTTGTTGGTCGGCTAGAGTGCGATCGGCGGGAGGGAAGTGGTATGTTCTTGTCATCGTTGATGATTTTCTAGATACTCTTGGGTATTCTTCATGGCCTCGAAGGATGAGACTTTTCTCACTTGGGGTTTGATCGATGGGTTGTCTATTGAGCTCCCGGTGCATTCTGAGCTATCTGTGATGATAATGTACGGAGTTCAAGAATTCCTACTTTGAGAGTTTTTGTGTGGAGTGCGGTTTAGAGCATCAGTTCTCTTCTCCCTCGCTCCTCGTGAGAATGGCGTAGTGGAAAGGAAGAACAGGACCACAGTTGAGATGGACGGGACGATGCTAGGCAGTATAGTACTCCTAGGAAGTTTTGGGTGAGGCTATAGCTCTTGCTTGCCATGTTTCTAATCGCGTGTTTTGAGAGCACATTTGCATCGCACTTCTTATGAGTTGAGGTATGGGCGAAAGCCCGTGTGTGTCTCATTTTCGCGTTTTGGTTGCAAGTGTTTTATCTTGAAGTGCAGTAACCTAGATAAGTTTGAGTCTCGCTCTTACGATGGTATCTTTCTAGGTTACTCGACTTCTTCTCGTAACTATAAGTGCAGGTGTTGATGCGCATAGGATCATAGAGACACGTGATGTGACCTTGATGAGGCTAGCCGGGAGCTAGACACGATGTTTGAGCTCTTCTTATCCCTCAGAGACCATCTTTGTAGAAGATGAGGATGATGGAGATGATGGTGTTCCACCGGATCCAGTTCCCTCTATACAGAGGTGCCTCCTGTTTCCATTTACGCACCTCGGGTGACCGACCCTTGCCTTGAGCTCTCCTTGGTGAGTGGCTCTGCTCCTACCTCTTACGTGCATGAGGTAGAGGCCATACCTTACAGTCCTCCCGTCATATTCAGCGTTCTCATCCACTGATCAAATCATTGGTGATCTGTTTGGCGGGTCACTCGCTCAAAATCAGGTTTGTCGAGTTTGCCTCCACTCTGCCTTTGTTGCCTCCTTTGAGCGAAGGATGTT
Source organism: Otatea glauca (assembly GCA_036346275.1). Lineage (NCBI taxonomy): Eukaryota > Viridiplantae > Streptophyta > Magnoliopsida > Poales > Poaceae > Otatea > Otatea glauca. The sequence goes on from CM070713.1 coordinate 35,117,236, forward strand.
TCTCATGCATTATCGATGAATCGTGGATTAATGCTATGCATGAGAACTTGAGAACTTTGAGAGGAATAAGGTATGGCGGCTTGTCGAGCCCCATCTGGTCATAATGTCATTGGGACCAAGTGGGTGTTCAAAAACAAGCAGTGAGGATGGGGTTGTCATTCGCAACAAGGCTAGGCTAGTTGCAGGGGCTTTTCTCGGGTTGAGGTCTTGACTTTGAGAGACCTTTGCCCTGTAGCTAGACTAGAGGCTATTAGGATCTGCTTGCATTCTCTGCATCCCGGGGCTTCAAGCTCTATCAAATGGATGTCAAGAGTGCATTCCTCAATGGCTATATTGAGGAAGAGGTTTATGTCAAACAACCTCCGGATTCGAGAACCCCAAGTTTCGAGTCATGTATACAAGCTCTCCAAAGCTTTGTATGGACTCAAGCGAGCCCAGAGCATGGTATGAGAGGCTCAAATCTTATCTTCACACCATGACTTCAAAATGGGCATAGTAGACAAAACTCATTCATTAGACACCATGAGTCTCATTTTCTTCTTGTCCGTTTATGTGGGCGATATCATTTTGGTGGCTCGTCTCATTCGCTTGTGTCTCGGTTTTACGAGGTGATGAGCCTGAGTTTGAGATGAGTATGATGGGCGAGTTGAGCTACTTTCTTGGCTTCCAAATCAAGCGGACTCGGAGGTACTTTCTTGCATCAAGGCAAATATACGTGACCTCTGAGGCGCTTGACATGTCGATGGGAAGCGGTGATGACTCCTATGGCCACCACTGCTGTCCTCGAGCCCGATGAGGATGGTGAGCTCTTGATCAAAAGGAGTTTGAGCATGATCGGCTCCTCTTGTACCTCATTTGCTTGAGTCGGACATACATTTATTTGTGTGTGCGTGCGCTCGATTCAAGCTTCTCCTCGCGCCTCTCACGCCCGAGCGATCAAGCGCATTTTCAGTACCTTCGTGCTACCACGATTATGGTATTTGGTACTCTTCTTCTTCTTGTCTATCTCTTAGAGCCTTTTAGATCTGACTTTCTTTGGTGTAGGATAGATAGAAAAACACCGGCACTTGCCAATTCATTGGCACTTCTCTTGTTTCTTGGTCATCTAGGAAGCGATCCGGAGTTGCCTGATCCACCGCGAGGCGAGTATGTTCTTTGCGGACCGATTCTTTGTAGCAGTGCTCTGGATGAGATCGACCTTACGGGACTATGGGTTAGAGATAGAGAGTGTGCCACTTTTACGTGACAACACTTCACTATTTGCATTGCTAAAAACCCGATGCAACATTCGGACCAAGCACATTGATATTAGATATCACTTCCTTAGAGACCATGTGGAGAAGGGAGATATCGCGCTTCATTCGTGAGAGTGACCTTGATTAGCGATATCTTCACCAAGCCTTTGGATAGCTCAGTTTGTTGCCTTGAGGAGTGAGCTTGGAGTCGTGAGCCCTTCGGCCTTTCGTGAGGGGGAGCTGGTTTGTATATTATGTATTATATGTTTTCTTCCAGCTTTTCTTTTCTTTGTGTTTCTTCTGGGTGACTTTGGGCTTGTTTTCTTGAGTTGAGTTCACTCACTTAGACTTCTGGCATGCCTTGCATTGACCTCTTATCTTGTGCTTTAGGTTGCTATCATGCGTGATTAGCTGTTCTCTCTTCTCTCTAGGTTGAGTTCCCTCACGTCTTATAAGTCTAGCGGTATTGGGCCTCACAGGTAGACGAGTGCATGTACACTCCTTAGTTGGGATCTAGAGTCAGCTTCCCTATGTCAGTCACTGGGGAAGATAAGAGTGAGTCTGAGCCGTAGTGAGTCTCTTCTATCTTATCTATACTCAATAGCCATCCAGTTTTGCAGTTTCTCGACTTCTTCTCCTCATTCTGTTTTTTTGGTTGTTATTGAGTTCATTTGGGTCTTCTTTATGCCTAATCTTGATAATAACTCATTTGTTAACCAGATTTGAGCTTAAAATTGATTCATTTGTTGAGGGGGAGTTTAGGAATCTGTTCGTGCATTGCATATAGACTGCATTTCTTGTTTAATGAGCTTTGTCTATTATGCAATTGATTTCATCTTCATGCTATACACCATGCTACATCATTTGAAGAAAATCACTAGCTTAGGTATGTCCAAGTTCATTTAACTTGCTAAGCTTAAAGATGAAATAAGCCTTAAATGAAAAACTTGATGAAACTTGTTGCTTTTACTTGCTAGGTTTCTTCTCTAGAGGTTTGTGCCATAATTTGAGAAATTTAGGAGTTCTCTAGAGTCCCTATAGCAACTTAGGTGAAACTAGTTTGATCCATGCAGAGTCCTTCAATTGCTCATGAATCGTTGTGCTAAAATGAAAATTAAACAAAATTGACTCTTCTTGTGCACATACGACTCAACACCTTGTATTCACAAGACCGCTTCCCATTGCACTTGGGATGAACTTGGAATACATCGTGTTTGACCTAGACCATCCTCTTAAGAGCTCATCATGAGATGGTCGCATACGGCTTGAGTCAATTGGTTGTCAAAAGAAAATGCAAATAAATTAAAAACAAAGACATATGTGGGTAAAGAATGCAAATAATGTCAAACATTTGCACCCGCTATGTCTTGTATGATGATAAATCAAAATTTGCATTAAGTGATAAATGAGCCCAAGGACCTTGTATGCTCTTCTAGATTCCCCAACGTGTTGAGTAGGTTGAACTCTAGGTTTTCCTTTTGATCCTTAGAGTGGCTATTCTTCTATTTTTGAAACTAAAGCTAAGTGTTGCACTTGTCAAATCTTGCTAAAATGAAATATTCAAAACTAAGCTCGTATTTGCACTTGGACATGTCTTAGTTTAGTCATCTTACGAAATTGACAAGCTTGGTGTAATATCCTTCCATTTTGATCAATTGGATAATCTTCAAAGCTCTTTCGATTGCATTTCATGCATACATAAAAAAATTGATGCCTATATTGCCAAAGGGGAGAAAGCGTAGAAAAGGCATCACTAAAAGATAAAAATGTGAATGCTTATTTGGTTATTATGATCTTTGTAAAATTATGCTACTACTTACATTGGATCATAATCTCATAATCACATTTGACATGTTTAGTTGGATTTTAGAGTTTTGTTGAAAACTTGCTCTTTGTTAAATTTAACTCTAAAATCTAAATTCCTCTTCGTCAACTTGGTCATGGTTCTAATTTCTATCTTTGGACCAAGTTTGACTTTGCAACTAAAATTGCTTTCTTCTTCATTTTCTTCAAACTCAAATTTATGCCTTTTGTGTGGTTTGTCAATATACTCATCAAGGGGAGATTGAAGGACCATGTGGAGGTCCATCCATGTTTGTGATGAGTATTTGACTTTATTTGAGCAAGGTGTGCTCAAGTTTGAGTTTGATTTGGACTGATTTTCAAATGAAGCAATTTGAGTTGTCTCTGCCAGGAGTGGCGATGCAGGTCATATGGGCGGTAGTGATGAGTTGGATGGTTTATTGCACATCTTTGTGGGCATTGCTATGTGAGGAGTTTCCTTGTTTTTGATGGTTGCGGGACGACGGTGCTAGGTCATGGTGAGGCGAAGGATGGCCGGGACTAGGCGAGGCGTCGGAGGTCCGAGACGGTTGGGAGATCGCGGAAGATGATCGGAGGCGGAGTCGGGCAAGTCAAGAAGACAAGGAAAGGAGTTGATGCTAGCTAGATGCCGCGTGGATCAATGAGGGCCGTCGGATTGAGGTCTAGTTGATAGGTTAGCGGGTCTAGGTAGTATGCTTTGAAAACCGTGCAAGAAAACCCGGTATGTGTGTGGGTTTGGGTTAGCCCTTGCATGGCTGTGTGTGTGGGTTAATGCTAGCCCTTAGATGAGTGCTCTAGGGTTGAGGACTCATCCAAGGGTGGTAGGTGGTCCAAGAGTAGTATAAATAGGGGTGGAGGGTAGCCTCCTTCCCTTGAAGGTGTTGAGGTTTTGATGCTCATTTGAGCTTTGCCCACATGAATGTGAGGCTTTGTAACCTCCCTTCCAGAAATGAAAGTTTTATTCATCCACCTCTGAATTTATTTTGCGCATTTACATTATGTCTTTACTTTACGCATAATTTAAATTCAGCATTTACTTTCCATAATTACATTCCCGCAATTTACTTTCAAGTAATTTGGATTTGCCTCCCCTCCTTCTAAATGCTGCTGTTCTTGGATGTTTTGAGTGTGTTCATATGGTTTTACATCTCTTTTGCACTCTTGGATTGAGTAGAGAACATCTTTTCTTTCAAGTTCCAACTTTGTTCTGAACTTGTTCTTCGCAAACAGTCAGTGTTTGATTTTTTTAAAACTATAGAAAAATCCTTTTTGAGTGATTCTTGTTGGAGGAGGTGCGGGACTCTGATATCCGCTAGCAGAAAAATTTTGAGTTCACTTGTTGCACCGTTTGGGCGCCATGAGGTGAAAACCGAGCCCCAAACTTTCTGCTCGAAGTTCTTGACCAGACTGTGTTCTTCGATTTTTCCTGTTTTTTCTATAAGGCTTTTTGAGGATAAATTTTGTGGAGTTCTTAACGACTCTAATGCTCACAGGGAGAAAAAGTCTCAAAATTTTGTGAGCTACAGAAACCCACCAACCTCCTGTGCAAATTGAGGACAAGTTCTGGAAATCCTGCTTTTGCTTTTCTGAAAGTGACTTTTGTGATTTGAATTGATGTCCTTTCTAAAAGCAAGAGTTTGAATTGATTCCTCTTTATCTTGGACACTAGACAACCAGGATTGTGACTCAAAAATCCCCACATATTTTATGGTTCTTATCCATGCAAGCTTGGGGTGCACATAGTTGTCTAGTTTTTCGGGTTTTTCACAATTCCTTTTGAGCGATCTTGTTGAGGTTTTTGTTGGAGTATTTTGGGGGAATTTTTATTTGCGACCATTCACCCCCCCTCTGTTCGCCATCTCGGTCCTTCAAGTGTTAGCTGCATCTCGGGTTCCCTGGTGAAGTGCCTCACTTTGGGGACAGCGGCTTTGTATCTCCGGAACCCTCGCCGGTGATTTCTGCGGCATTACAGCGGCGATATCGTTTTCTGGGACAGCGTCTTCGACGTGCCTAGCCGGCTGCACTGACTTGTACAGTTGGTGCCTTGTGAGTATTCTTACTTGCTGATTACTCGCTTTCTTTATATTGCAAAGGGCCACCAATTAATTGGCTTGGGGACCTTGCATGTAGGAGACTATTGTTCGTGAGGATTTGGGTTAAGGTAGACTATTTGTGACAACAAAAATTAGCTATTTACATGCTGCAATACTTGATTAGATCATTTGATTATCCTCTGTGACTTGTATACACATGTATATGTGGTAGATTGCTTTCTGTTCAATAGCCTTTTCTCGCTGTTTTAGTTCATCCTGTTTGTCGGCTATTGATGTTCTTTCATACTTTTATGCATCCAATTAAGCATTCTTCTTGGTTTATCCTTATATACATGTCTGCATAGTTCTAGATTATCATTTGATTAGGTTCTTTAAACTGCCAAGTATTGAAATTGTTAATTTGAGAAAAGGCTGTCACAAACAAGTCTATATCTTGCCCTAGTGGCGAGGAGGGCCTAAGGCAACCCGACATCTGAGAATACTCAATATGATTAACTTGAGCTTTATGCTAGTTATTATATCTCCTTTACTGTTCATTGTTATGCAATTGCTTAAATACTTGATTATGAGCCTTCATGCTTTAATATTGTCAAATATCTTGTTTCAGTATTTTAGCTTATGCTTAATTAACAATGATCATTCTTGGTTATTTAATATGCTTGGAATAATTGTCATGATAATTTTGCTAATACCGCTATACTTACAACACCCTTCTGGTCTGCAGCAGTAGCTCTTTTACCAACCTGTCCTTTAGATTTCTGCCTAGAGATGCGCTCGTAGTCTGATCGTTGGCTAGGTTGAGGAGATTCGATTGCAGTCCGTCCAATCTGTTTAACCGTCGCTATGTCTAGGAAGAAATCTCTTTTGGCGCCGATTTCAACTTTATGAGGTCTTGTCATCTTTTGAAGTGAATCACACGTCAAGCGTCTACTTCCTTTCTAGTTTCTTCTTGGTCATGTCATATGCTCGTTTCTTACCAGTTTATACTGCTTCACGGATGTGGCACTTTTCCCGTGACCGTGATGAATTTTGAGATCGCGGTGCTCTTTCTTGATTTTTCCGTGGCGGGAGCCGAGGCGAACTTTTTAGGTGACGGAGGAGGACTTTACTACCGGATAGGCGCGCCGTCATCATTAGTATCATCATCGCCATTGTCGTCATCGGATAAAAACATTATGTAGCGCTTGCGCCACGCGATGAATGTGCCCGTGCTTTGTCCAAGAGTATTTACGCCTCCTCATTTGGGGATCGTACCTCAACTTCACGGTAATTGTCAACCACCCTATCTATCGATACTCGGCGTATCCCTCGGGAATTGGCGGTTATGCAACATCCGCCCCTCCGCATGGCCAATCCATCCCTTCACCACCTTAATGGTTATGTTCGCTAGAGGCGGTGCATCGCAACGTGTCGGCTCTACGATTTTGTCCACGAGAAAACTACAGGCCGAGTCCTCTTCGGGAGGGCACGTGGACGCTTGGCTGCTTTTACGAGCAACGGCGGGACTCTGGAGGTCATGTGCCTGACGTTCACTGAGGACGCTCGCTAGCATTTCTTGCATGTTTTGTATCTGTTCTTGAAATTGCATTTCCTTTACCTGCATCCTTTCTTCTATTACTCGTACACGTGCATCCAACTGTTCTTGTCTACTTAGTTTCGGACGCTTATAGATAGAAGCGTCCTCTGAACGCCGCTTTCGGGGCACCAAGCCTAACCCTATAGTGCGACCGTGGTGCTCTTTGTTACCCGTATGTGTGTTAGCTCGTCGTTCTCTCTTCTTGGTTGGAAGCAGCCCTGGTAGCTTTGGCATGGGCATCTACGATCTTCTTTGAAATTTCCTCTTCTTTCTCGTTTTTGAAGCTTAAGCTGCCATCATCCGACAGAGTAGCGCCCCTCGCAAGCATCCAGTACTTTGATCTTGGATCCATCTCGGATGTCGCAGGAACAACTCCACTAAGAATTAGCTCTTCTTCCCTTGCATCCCTTTCTTCACGTAGCCACTGGTGCCTAGCGTATGGGGGTAAATGTTCTTGTCCGAGTTTGCTTTGTTCTTTTCACTGATAGCTTGGGCTTCATCAGACTTCTTATATTGCACGAACTCATCCCAAAATTGCCTCAACCTCGGATACGTATCAAAGTTCGGCGTTTCATCCTTCTTCACATACTCCTTATTCAGCTTTGTCTTCCAATTCTTCCAGGAGTTTCCCATGATGGCTAGTGCACGTTTCTTCGCATGCTCCAACTGATCTTCGGGAAACTGAAACTTGGATGCCAAATCTGTCCACAATGATTCCTTGATTTCATCGGGAACATAAGACGGGCAAACGCCACGACGTGTCCATGATTTGTAGGTGATGGGCACGTTATCTCTAGCTAGGACCCCGCATGCTGTTCGATATGGCCCAAGCAGTGATGCTGGTATAGCTGGTTCGCCAACTGCATTAAGCTCTACGATCACCTTTTGTTCACCCGTCCGCAACTTGTTAGGACCTCGGTGACGATGCTGCCTCTGTTCACGTGATGTCTGGCCCTGCATTTTGACTATTTCATTACTCATCTAATCGGTATACGTGAAGATTTGGTCTAAAATAATTACCTCGGGTACGTTTGTTGCCTCGGTTTGCTGCAGGTTGAGGAACCTTGTCGGGCTTTGGTTAGCGGCCATGTGCGGCTAATTTATCTAAAATTTAAAATTAACAAAGGCATGAGATGAATGTGATGGTATACGTATAAATTGGTCACGCACGAAGTTGTGGACCGAAATGGACTAATTATACGTACAATATTACGCCTAGTTTGACGTTTAACTCATTTCACGCATGCATTGCACTAGTATAGAGAACAAAACTGACACATACAATATATAAGGTATTTATTACATGAATATAATAAATACAATGTATCGTTAAAACAATAAAAATCTCATTACATGAATATAACAAATACAATATAAGATATTTATTACATGAATATAATACATACAACATAATAAAATCTCATGATGCTCCTAGAAACAAGCTATCAAATTGTCTTTAGCGTCTGCTGCCTTCGTGTATCTCCGTGTAGCCTTGCCATATCATAGCAGTAGCAAAATAAAGTTATCAACCTTTCGCTTATACATCAGTAATAAGAACCATAGTGATATATTCTCGTATAAGTGCCAACTGCCAAGATATCCAAAAATATCTAAATTTTAATGTGAAGGAAACAAATGCTCTCAGTCTCCCACCTATCGCTCATCTAGCAATTTATAACTAATCGAGCTACACTCTTGTTTAAAACAACCACTCCATCTCTTGCCATTTTCAGAATACGCATAAACAACAACTACTAAAATGTGTAGCTTTGTTGTACTAAAATGCCAGTTTCAATTTAATTCCTTTTGAAAATGTGTAGCTTTGATGTACTAAAATTGTAATTTGAACATTAGTGTTCTTGAGTACAACATCCAAAATGACATTCTCTATACAAGCATACTTTGCTCCTAGTCTTAGCTGAATCGAGACTTTGGAAGCATACTCCATCTCTTGTTTTGTATGGATGATATTTTGCTCCATCTCTATACAAGCATACTCCATCTCTTGTATCAGGCGTATAACAAATCATGTGAAGTCATATACTCTCAATCAAATAAGAATTAAGTAAACAGATTTCCTAACATTTTAATTCCGTACAACATGACCATCCACTGGCGAGGAGGAGTAGGGATTACCGTCAGCGGAGCTGGCGCGGAGGAGGGTCGGCGCGGAGGGCGGTCGGACGTCGAGGAGGAGGGCCGGCGCGGGGAGGAGGGCCGGCGCGGGGAGGATGGCAGGAGCGCTGAGGAGGGCCGATGCGGGGAGGAGGGCTGGCGCAGGGAGGATGGCAGGCGCACTGAGGAGGGCCAGCGTGGGGAGGAGGGCCGGCGCGGGGAGGACGACTAGTCGCGGTGGCTAGGGCACAGAGTGTGGGAAAATCGGCGAAGTGTGGGAAGAAGACCGCGCGCTTCGTTTATATAGAGATAACAATCACTACCGATTCACGAAACAAATCCGGCAGTGATATAACTATCACTGCCGGTTGAAATTAGAACCGGCAGTAATACCTCCACATCACTGCCGGTTCTAATTAGAACCGGCAGTGATGTGGAGGTATTACTGCCGGTTCTAATTTCAACCGGCAGTGATACCTAAACATCACTGCCCGATTTTTCTCTAGAACCGACAGTGATGTGGAGGTATTACTGCCGGTTCTAATTTCAACCAGCAGTGATACCACAACATCATTGCCGGTTTTTTCTCTAGAACCGGCAGTGATGCGGGTGGGCCCCAAAAGTCAGTGGCTAAAGCCAAGCTCAAATTCAAACTAGCATAACTTTTGATATATAGCTCCAAAAAGGATGAAATAAATTTATAAATTTGTATAAAATCATGAAGTTTTAGAATATATGAAACATTGATTTTTTTAATCACAGAAAAATTAAGTAAATTACAAATTTGCTAAGAACCCTACATGGACTTTACATAAAATTGATAACTGAAGATAAAGCATATCCGTATATTACAAATGGAAGCATGTTCTCCATACAAAATAAAGTATATCCGTATATTACAAATGGAAGCATGTTCTCCATACAAAATAAAGTATATCCGTATCACCACTTATGGAAGCATGTTCTCCATACAAAATAAAGCATATCCATATATTACAAATGGAAGCATGTTCTCCATACAAAATAAAGTATATCCATATATTATTACAACTAAGCAACGATTCGACCTTCGTTATGATCACGGCGTATGTATGTAGCTTCCTCACTGTCTTCCATGAGACCTAGGTCGACGTGCTCACCAAAAGGAGGAAGCTCATCGAATTGGTTGTAGTCTTCCTCGTCAACTACATTGTCAACTCCGACAATTCTTCTTTTTCCTTGAAGAACCACGTGGCGTTCTTTGTCAGCCGAGTCCCGAACAAAAAAGATTTGTGTAACGACAATAGCAAGTACGAATGGTTCTTCTCTGTATCCGATGTGCTTGAAGACCACGGTAGTGATACCGTACTTGTCGATGTTCACGCTCCCAGGGAGCCTGACCTACTGGCACCGAAAGAGAGGAACCTTCAAAGGCCCATAATCAAGCTCCCAAATCTCTTCTATGAATCCGTAGTAGGTCTGCATATTACCATTGCTATCGTGAGGCATCTATACGGACTCCACTTATTACGTTGGTACTTTGTTATCTTGTGCTCGTATAAAATGTATATCCATTTATGTCGTATCCTTCAAATGTCGAGGATTGTACATGACGGTCCACGAGCCGCTCTCAATCGAGCACACTCATGCTGCGTATGCATCATGTGTCTAATCAACCAATCTCCGAAGTTATCTCTGTGGTATCTCGCGATCCAAACCTCAGATTTAAATGGGTTTTTTCTTCTTAGCATATTCTTGTGCATATCAACATACGGTGCCGCTACAACTGATTGGTGTAGAACTGTAAAATGTGCTTGCATAAATGAAGCACGATCGTTAGTACGCATCGATTTCTGACCTAATGTCCCTTTGCCCTGTAGCCTCCCCTTATGGTGAGATATGGGCACACCAATCGGTTTGAGATCCATGTAATCGACGCAGAATTCAATGACCTCCTCGGTTCCCCAACCTTGGCAATGCACCCTTACGGCGATGTCGATTCTGAACATATTTCTTCACAACCCCACGAACCTCTCAAAGGGTACATCTAATGTAGAAACACAGGCCAAGAAATCGTATCTCTTTCACAATATGAACAATGAGATGGACCATAATATCGAAAAAGGATGGAGGGAAGCACATCTCAAGCCGACATAGAGTGTGGATCACGTCTTGTCGCAGATTATCCAGTTTCATTGGATCAATGACCTTTTGTGAAATCGCATTCAAGAATGAACACAACTTTATAATTGGGTCTCGCACTTTCTCTGCGAACACCCTAATTGCAACAGAAGCATCGTGTTATCATCACGTGGCAATCGTGAGACTTCATGCCAATTAATTTCAAGTCTTTCATTGAGACTAGCCTCTTTATGTTGGCGAGAATAGCCGACGGTACTTTGACTCCGTGCAAGCGATCACACACGCTAATTTTCTCTTTCTTGCTAAGAGTGTAGCAAGTCTGGGAAGGTACTTTTGCCTTTACCCAAATCTTCATGATGTAGCTCCTTCACGAGGTTCATATCTTACGTGTCCATCCGTGCTTTGAGTGTATCTTTTGTTTTGCGGTATGTCTAGTAAAATACCGAGCAAGCTGTCACACACGTTCTTCTCTCGTGCATAACGTCGATTGCATGTCGAACATCCAAAGACCAATAAGGTAGGTCCATAAAGACCGATCTCTTTTTCCACAAAGGAGTCAGATCACGGAACACGGATCGATGTACTACCGTCTCCCTTTCCATGGATAATTTTAATATCCTTTGCGGCCGCAAATATCTCTTTACCATTGCGATGTTTTGGAGCTGAAGCTGTCTCGTTTGTACCATCGAAACCTCTCTTGTTGTTGCGATACGGATGGTCCTTACGAAGGAACCTACGATGTCGCATGTAACACATTTTCTGCGATATTTCACCACCGGCTACCAGATCACCCAAGCAATGGACGCATCCGTTGAATCCTTTAATAGTCTGGCCTAAAAGATTACCGAGAGCAGGGTAATCATTGATGGTTACGAACAACAACGCGTGTAGCATGAAGTACTCTCTTTTATACTCATCCCATAGCCATACACCGTCGTTCCACAATAACAGAAGATCTTCAACCAGTGGTTTCAGGTACACATCGATATCGTTGCCAGGTTGCCTTGGCCCTTGGATCAGCAGCGGCATCATAATATACTTTCGCTTCATACAAAGCCAAGGAGGAAGGTTGTAGATACATAAAGTCATCGGCCAAGTGCTATGACGACTGCTCATGTTGCCGAAAGGATTTATCCCATCCGTACTGAGCCCGAACCTTATATTCCTCACATCACATGCAAAGTGTTTCTTGTATTTTGTATCAATGTTCCTCCACTTCGCAGAGTCAGCAGGGTGTCTGAGCATTCCATCCTTCTTACGCTCCTCAGCGTGCCATCGTAGCAATTGAGCATGCCTTTTGTTCGCAAATGGCGCTTGGACGTGGGATTATAGGGAAATACCACAACACCTTGGTTGGGGGTCTTTTTTTCTTACGATGCACTTCGATGTCGGCATCACCGCGCTTATAACGAGATGCCTTGCAAACAGGACACACATCCAATTTTACGAACTCATTGCGATACAATACGCAATCGTTTGGACATGCGTGTATTTTTTGTACTTCCAGTCCCAATGGGCAGACAATCTGCTTGGCCTGGTACGTGGTTGCTGGCAACACGTTTCCCTCTGGGAGAACGTCTCGCAGGAAACCTAACAACTCTGTGAAGCTCTTATCGGACCAACCATTGCTTGCCTTCAACTGCAGCAGCGTTAGCACAACATGCAGCTTTTTGAGGTCCTCCTTGTAGCCCGGGTACGAAGGTGTTGTAGAGTCCTCTACCATACGCTGGAACTTCTGAAAATCCCTTCCACTCGTGAGGTCCTCCTCCCCATCATGCAACATCTGTTCTAAATCATCTTCATGGTTATCGACGAACGTATCATCTTGGGTGTACACGAACGTATCCTCGACCGCCGTGGAGTCGTTGTGTTCGTCGTCATCATCAATCGAATGATCTTCACGTAAAATCTCATTTTCACCGTGCTCAGTCCAACAGGTATAGGCAGGCTTGAAACCCCTTCGAAGCAAGTGTGCACGAATCGCCTCAAGATTAGAAAACTACTTCTCATTCTTGCAATCGACGCACGGGCAACAAATGTAGTCCGTCAGCTTAGTTGACTTGTACGCCGCAGCCACGCTCATAAAACTAGTCACACCGTTAAAGTACTCTCTATTGCGACGGTCCGCTTCATACATCCATCTTCGGTCCATCTGCAAATATTTATAACAAATAAAATCTCAGTAAATCAATAAGTTGTCACAAATTATTTTACTCATTTAATTTGTTATGTACTACTAATTAATCAAGAAATCCATTTCCAAATCTCACTATGAAAATCAATTAAATAATTGCTATTACTTATAATGGTCTGTCCGACAAATTTGCATTACTTACAAAAAGTATTAAATTAATATACACCAAGTAAAGAAACAATAATAAGTAATTAGATACAACAACAATTAATTATGTAGTGCTGTCGTACTTAACATATTAAACGCAATCACTAATTTGGTCCTCATAAAAACTTAAATTCAAGCTATATCGGATGCCTTTTTATGTCGGATCGGATATTTGTCGTATAGTATCGGATCGAATAGGGATACGGATTTTTTTTATAATAATACAGATTCGGATTCGGTACCTCACTATCCGTCGGATACGGATTCGGATAATCCGGATATTGATGGGTCGGATATCCGGATATACGTGTGGGCTGGGCCAAAACTACAATTTTGGCCCAAAAATTTCTTAATTTTAGAATTGTTTTTTAATTTAATTAATCCATAAAGCAAGTTTCAATTATTAAAATTAGCACACCAACTTCAAAAATTATGAAATTTTTGTGAGAATTTTTTTTGAGAAAGTTCCACAAATAATATAACATTTAAAAATTTATTTTCAAGGTTTTATCACATTTTGAATTTTCTCAAAAATTCAAAACTTCCTCTTCTTAATAGGAAAATATTTTAAATAATTAGCTAAAAAGCATAAAAACTCATAAATACATAATTTATTATTTAAAACATAATTCAACAAATAATATAAATACTTTTTCTAGACATATGATATCTAAATAGTTACATACAACGAAAATTAATTATGTAGTGCTGTCGTACTTAACATATTAAACGCAATCACTAATTTGGTCCTCGTAAAAACTTAAATTCAAGCTACATCTTAATCTCATTAATCACTGCACACATAAAAAGGTGGTGAATTCAAATCTAGTCTCTAAATTAGAGCTCTAATTGTGCTCATTATGCAATCGATAATTCTCATAGCCAAGAACCATATAGAACGTAATATCCAACAAAAACCAACTACAAATAAAATGTACATCAAGATACGAACCGTAGATCACGAATTAGAAGTGAATTCCACCAAATTTGAGAGCAAAATTAGCCTCCTCTCTTCCCCAACGAGCAAGAACAGGCTCCTCTGCATTGCGGAGGTGAACAATCTGAAAGGGTATTTGTAGTGTGGACTTATCACTGCCGGTTCTTTTTCAAAACCCGGCAGTAAAATATCAGTGCTAGTTCAATAATATAATTCGGCAGTGATACTCTCTGCCGTTCCCGCGTGAAAATTTAGGGTAAGTCTTATCACTGCCGGTTATTATTTACAAACCGGCAGTAATATATCACTGCCGGTTTTATAATACGAACCGGCAGTGATACTGCTCTCCTGTTCCCGTGGGAGAATTTAGGGTAATCTTATCACTAACGGCTTTTGTTTACAAACCGGCAGTGATGTATTACTGCCAGTTGGACAAAATGAACCGGCAGTGATATTGCTTCACTTCGCGCGGGAAAAAATTATTGTGCCGGTTTTACTTGGAACCGACAGTGATAATACAATCACTGCCGGGTGGGCCTCACCCGGCACTGATGAGGCGTCGCGGATATACCCCTCTGTAGTAGTGCTGTCTGATTAACTATCGTGTGAACATGTGACGCTTGCATGCAGCGGGTACTACAAGTGCAGCACGGTGGGCGGGTGCCCGGCGCTGAAGCACGTGGAGCGCGACACCGGCGAGCCCGCCATGCTCATCGTCACCTACGAGGGCGACCACCGCCACGACGACACCGCGGCCGCCGCAGCTGGCGTGCCGAAGCGCATGCAGGACGGCTTGAAGTTCTCTTGTTAATTCCATTAGCTGACCGTCCATTTCTTTCTAGCTTAATGATTTTCTCTGTAGTTTCAGCTTTGATTGCTTCCTTTAGTCTTGTAACTTGTAGTGGTAGCAGTAGTGTTACGTCGATGTTGCTTGTAGAGGAATTCAGGGCAGTGAAACATCATGCGTGGTGATCTGGAATCTTGACCAGTGGGGTGTTAGAGCAAGTACAATAGCAAAGCTAATTACTGTCTAATAGTAAGCTAAAAGTCAGTTTATACAATAACTATCTCTAAAAGTTGTCTCTAGATATTGTGCAATAATTATCTTTTCCCTCTTGTACATAAATGATCTACTTATGCTCCCGTGCAAAGCTGACTACTAAATAAGAGCTAGCTCTTTTCTCTCTCCTATTTTCTCACTTCTCCACATAAACTAAAACTGATGTGTACGGACTAAGAGCGAGTTGACATGACCTTATTGTATATGCTCTTATGCATGTAGTATACTACTACACGTTAATTGGTGGGTTTTGGCGTGAGAGACATAAGGGGGTGGTTGGGAACTTGGGATTGGGCCCCGTGGACAGGGATGCGACCCTGACAGTGGACCCAGGTGCCGATGTGATGTCCTCTGCATTAGTAATTACCAATGCACGGGTGACATTAGCTCCAATCTAGGTCGTCCATCTACGCTGTCCACATATTTTTTAGTTAGAAACATCGCGGGCAGCGGAAAATTGTACTCTCTGGGTTCCTAAATACATATGTTCTAGTTTTAAAATTTTATTTTTAAATACATATTATTCTATAATTTTAATACCACTTTTTCTTATTTTTTTATTTCCTATACCCTTTCATTTAGCTATTTTTAATATCATTTACTACAATGGATTATAATAAATCACGTAACATAGAGAGAACAATAATCTATAATAACATCAGCAACAGAGCAAGTATATAGATTCTTCCTTTACAAAAGAAAACACTCGTAATTAAGAGACCCCATTTCATACCACTGTTCCTCCTAGCTGACGACCTCCTGGGAAGCTTCACCAGCCGCCACTTCGATTTTGAGCCCGGCCACCGCCATTACTAGCGCTTGCGTCGGAGACAACAAAATTTTACTGTAGTGGCGGCCCCTCCAATTTTTTTGAAAAAAAATAGCCTCGTGCGAATTATATAACAAAAGTAGCCCCTTTGCGAGCGCGCGAGACCCGGGTGGTGATGTGTCACACTTGCAGCGGTGTCCTAGTGTCCTAGTGCAGAAGGAAACATGCACCGCAGTTGAACGTCCGAGCGCGGCGCCAGCAAGGTGCCGCAGATAGGGTGCACTGCTGCTTCGTTCTGTGCACCCCTAGCGTGGACACTTGCCCAGTCGATAGCTCCACAAGCACGAGAATCTCGCATGGGATAGGTGACGTGACGCGACGAGGCAAGTGCTGTCGGGTTGAAACAACCGCGACTTCATTAACATAAATAAAATCATTAACTTAAATTAACAATCATTAAAATGGAATTAAACAACAAAGATTAATGGCATATATTAATTATTACAACTTTGTGCAGTTGAATGAATTACATTACATAAAAATTCAATTACAAATTTAAAATACAAATTACATGAATGATTAATTACATTGCAAAATAAAAATGTACAAGACTTCTAAAAACTTCTCTTGCGACGATTTCTTCAATAGACCTGCAAGTCAGTAAAAAAAATTTATCAGTAAATAAAAGAAGTGAATTAATATAGCAAGAGAAATTAAATAAAATAAAATAAAGTTAGAATTGCCGTGAGTCCTATATGAATTGGTATCGCTCATTGAGGTACCAGATTTGTCCGAGACCAAATCGGCACCTCTTGCGAATTTAGATCACATCATCCGGTAATTATAGAAACCTGTTTTAATCTGTAGGCACGCATATATTAAAATTATCGCGTGGTAGAAAAAGAATAGTAACCTCACTGAAATAGTAAAAATGACACAGTAAAAAATGATAGAATTGAAGCACTGTGCCTTAAGAACAGCACACCCAAAATACAGAGCCCCTAGCCGAATGCTCCCAGTCCAAAGACTTCTCTCGTAAGGCAACCAAGCCTCAGGAATATAAAGCAAACCTCAAAGCAAACCATCAAGCAAAGCCACACAAACACACCTTCAGCCAAGCACCAAATCACAAAGCCACCAGTGAGCAAGCAAGAGCCAGAGCTCAAGCAAGCAAGGAGGAACAAGGAGATCACCAAGTTTACCAGGAGCACCAAGACAGAAGGCCACAAGGAGATAGAACCCCACGAGCCAGAAGGTTTCAAGCAAACCCGAACCAAACCAACCAGAGGTGGTCAAGGGCAAGACCACCATCAGCTGCACCAACACCACCAGTACCATTCCCGCACAGCCAGCACTGCAATTCATTCCCCACATCCAGTACCCCTCCATTTTCCCGCCATGCCAGTAGAACAACATAGGATAGCAATAGCAAAAATCAGCTAGAAAATGAATTTAGCAGTAGATATAGTGGTCTCAGCTAGTCAACATCGCGGGGATTGCGCCGAGCATCCCGTGTAAACCACCAATGCTCCCCGGTGCACGGTGGATCAAAGTGTCTCGTCACGACGCCGTCCAACCTACGATTTAAAAGAAATAATCATCACAGACCTAGATTCTTACCATTTACCATGCAGCACAAAACACAATAAAATGAAAATCAGTAGTAAAAGTCACACTAAACCTAGGGAGTACCAAACACTAGGATTAGAGGGAGGGATCAGGAGGCAGTGGAGTTGAGCTGGGTGGCCATGGCAAGCAAGGCAAGCTCGGCCAGAGCACAGGAGGCCAACCAAGCCCGGGAGGCAGCGGCCAAGCCGAGCCGAGGCCAGGTGGGTGGCGCGGCCCAGGGGAGAGCGCGGGGCCAGGCATAGGTTCACCTGCGCGCAGGGGTGGGGGTCCGAGCGCAAGGGAGAGAAGCTGGGCGGGCCGGGTGCGACTGTGCATGCGTGGGAAGGAGTGTGGCCGGGCCAACGAGCCAAGCCGACGGGGGCCAAAAAAGGGAGGAAGCAGAGACCAGAGCCATGCAAGCCCGGAGGGAGGCGCGGCGGCGTCTACAGGAGCCGAAGACGTAGGTGGCCAGCCGGCCAACCCAATCGGAAGAAGAGCGGGAGAACCAAAGAAAAGGGAAAGAAGTGCAGGAGAACAGAAGAATGAGGAAAAGGGGAGAAACCAGAGAGCAGTCGGCCAGAGAGCCAAATGGATAAGGGAGAGAAAGAAAAGAAAAAAAAAGGAAGAAAAGGAAGAGAAAGAAAGAGAAAATTAGGAAAAATGGGAAAATTTCCAAAACATGTAAAAATGACTAGCTAATCGTGAAAAATAATCGCAACATAATTTTTACGCTAGTAATCGCATAAAATCACTGCAATTAATAAATCATCACTGAAATAAAATAAGAGAAAAGAAAAGAGAAAAATAAGAAAAATGTATTTTTAGCAAACCAGCTAAAATAATAAATAATCTGTATCGGTACTAGATTCAAAATAAGTTGAATCAGTTAAAATCCATTAAAACTGTAAATTACAGTCGGTTGAACCATTAACTAAAGCGCGACGAAATAAAATCAAATAATGTCTTAAAAATCGCAATGTAAATTTTATAAACCTTAAAATATTAAGAAATGTAGGTTGGATGCCTTAAAATATGTAAAAACTTATTAGCCACTAAAATATAGTATTTATGTAATTCCAGGAATTAAATTTAATCGGACCGCAGATCTTCAATCGGGTGAAGATGCATATTTTGACCAAAATCCAAACAAGCACTCCATGACCATATTTAATTGAATATCAGAAAATTATTTGGAATATATGTGATATCACGGATGCATGGTAAAATATTGTTTAAAGAAAAACCTAAATTGGGTTGTTTGTGTATTGGTAAACTGTTGACGTAGTTTGTGAATTTTGGAAATGTTGATTTGGCTCACTCGATAGGTGAAGTCGGGGTGAGGTAAATATGTGATGGGTAGAGGGTGCCATGTTTGAGCATTGCTGTAGGGGCCCTCTACGTAGGCTATGATATAAGGATAACACCACTACACTCCGGAAATAAGCCGTATTTAATCGTATCAACTATAGTGTGTGAAAACGACTAGAAAATGTTGTCTTATAATGGTGTTTGATCTTTACATTGGGTAAGTAAAGAGGTGTGAAGCTGGGATACGCCGGAGGCCTAGGGAGGGACACGGATAATAACCAGTTTTGGTTATTTGGCGCTATATTTAAAGCCATGAGATGAGTATCTCCGATTTTGAGGAGTTCAACTAGCCACCCCATGTATTAGTACCATCGATTTCGAGATGGAGTACAACTGGTAGGTGTTCAAGGTATATGAGTATCACCGATTTCGAGAAGGGGTACAACTAGCCATCCCATGTAATAGTACCATCGAATTCGGTAAAGAGTACGAGTGGTAGGTAGTCAGGGTTGGGGATCTAAATACTGGAGTAGTGATAAACATTCTGAGTTCCTGACTGAGGTTGGGTTCACTGTGGGTAAAGTGTTATAAAACCTGGGCAGGGTTAAAAATCATGAATTCATGCCTATCTCTTGAATTGGAGGCTATGGAAGTTAAGTCTGCATCATATACGAGTGCTAGTAGCAATTTTCTTAACTAAAAATCGAAACACATATTTTCTTAATAAAACCTATTTTTGGTAAAAAATTTGAGGAAAGGATCTATGGAAAGGTTTTGAGACGACTCTGGAAAGTAAAACTCATATCTTGCATTTTTTTATTAACGCTTGCTGAGTACATTCTTGTACATACTCTTGTATAATTCCCTCTTTTTTTAAACTCTAAGTGCTATGGATATACCGAGGAGAAGTTGTTGGCTAGTCACCCACAGGACTAGGGTAATGTGGAGGCGGAGTACTACCCAGAGGATTGGGTGGAGTAGGGGCCCCTACAGCAGAGGCCCTCGAGCTCTAGGGTATAATATAGTGTAGATGTTATTTTTAAGCTTTTGTTGTAAATATTATGATGGTACATGTGAACTGTAAGATGGTATACTACGTGGTTGGAAATGTAATAAGTTTCCTATGAGTCTCTAATTAATTTTCTGTTGCAACACTCTGAATTCGTTGTATTAACTGATAAAGTTCAGGTCTGCTTGATGTTTTGTTAGCTAATATACCCAGATTAGTGTAATTAACTCAATATTAATGACAAAGTTACTGTCGTTATCCTGGATTAATTATACGGTTTCCACGTGTTCCGCGTGTCCCTTCTCCCTATCGCGTCAGTTATTTGTGTCCCATCTCCCCATCGCATCAACACGCCAAAAGCACCAACTAGGGTCGTTTGTCCCACGCGATGACCGCCATTTCTCCCACGCGAACACTCCAACCCAGGGTTCACAATTTCATTTCGAAGCTAAAAATCGCTAACCCGGCGGTAGCGGTTTTCGCGAGAAACCGTTCGAAAACCGCGAAAAACCGAACGGTTTGCAAATTCAAAAAATTTGAATTTTAGTCAAATCTATGCGCGAAAACCGCGGTTTTTGACAAAAAACGCTCAATTTTCGCGGTTTACTGCTGTTTTTCGCGAAAAACCAGCCGACCAATTGAACTTTCTTGAAAAACGGTTTTTCGAGCGGTTTTTTGCGAAAACCGCGATATTTCAACGGTTTTCGACGCATAATTTTTTTCAAATTTTTTGATTTTTTTGAATTTTTTTTCAAATTCCACCGGTAAACCGCTCGGTTTACATTTTGAACCGATGCGATCAAAATCGCGCGAATCGAGCGGTTTACCGCGGTTTTGTTAACCCTGCTACAACCTCTACTATAAATCATGAGTTCATTTGTGGTTCCATTAGACGAGGGAAGCATAGCAGAGAAAGAGAGGGAGTTCAGTATCCTTAGAGTGGTACGTACGTGCCACGTACTTGTAGTCGGCTTAACAGATCGGCTCCCACGTTGTCCGTCGAGGTCATGCATACTGACAGGCTGGGCCTCGGCCATGATCAGCACTAAACAGCATAGCAAGATGACATGATATGACCTTAAATTACATTTCAATTAATCTTCCTGTAACTGAACAACTTTTCATGTTTTCTCTGTAGTACGAGCATGCTGACCATATCGACAAAGAGGCTTCCACTACACTGCAGTCTCTGGCTTACTAGGGGTTCTACATGCTTTCTTCGATGATGCCAAGGGCATTATCAAGACAGTTACTTGTGGTCGTTCTAGCGACATCGTCGTTCGCAGTGCTGACCGAGGCCACCATCCTCAGTCTGCTAGGTCCTCGCGTTCAAGTGCATCGACGTTTGATCCAGCTTCAGTCACTCATCCGCTCAGTGGACCACTCAGGAGCCCCTGGTATGCAACATACCTTAATTTGTCGAACTTCATAATATTGGGCCACACTGACCTCGTTTCACTTCTTCTGTGAAGTCACAGCACACGCGCATGGATCAATCTCTCCTTCCGTCTGCGTTCAGGAGTCAACAACAAGCACCTGTTCCTCCACTAACACGTACAGTTGCCGATTACACGTACAGCGGCAAGTACGTCTTGGGGTTGAAAGACCAGGTGGAGGTCTACCCATGTTTGTGATGAGTATTTGACTAAATTTGAGCTTGGTATGCTCTGATTTGAGTTTGATTTAAATTAGATTTTCAATTTGATGTAATTTGAGCTCTGTCTAGAATTTGCGGTGCTACCGACCATGGTAGCCCGGTGCTACCGGGCGAGCGGTAGCACCGACCCCTAGAGCGGTGTGTAAAAACCTAAGAGGGTGTTTTTGGGGGTTCTGGCAGTCCGGTGCTACCGGCCATGGCATCCTGGTACTACTGGTCGAGCGGTAGGACTGGCCTCGAAGAGCGGTGTGAAAATTGCAGAAGGGTGCATTTTTGGTTATTGTGGCGGTCTGGTGCTACCGGGGTAGCGGTAGCACCAGCCCAATTGCCCGGTGTAGAAATTCCAGAGAGGGTCTCTTCTGGTTTTGTGATGTTAGTCCGGTGCTACCAAGGTAGCGGTAGCACCAACCCAATTACCTGGTGTAGAAATTCCAGAGAGGGTCTCTTCTCAGCATCATCGTCTTCGGAGGAATCACTTGACCAGTACTCAACGAGGTTAAGTTTGGCTTTATCCTTATCCTTGTTATTGTTATTAGCCTTGAATTTATCTCTAAAGCCTCTATTATCAGTAAAACGGCTTTTCTGAACCGATACCCTATGTAACAAGTGACTCAAATTAGTGAACTCTTGTCCGTCAAATTTTTCTCTCAATTGGGGAATTAACCCCTAGAAGGCTAAATCAGCTAATTAGTTATCAGGTAAAGTAACACTAAAACACCGATTTCTCACTTCTCTAAATATCTTAACATAATTTTTACCGATTCTCCAAATTTCTAGCGAATAGAGCTCAAGTCAGAAATTCTAAGTTCCAGACTGTCAGAGAAGAAGTATTCATGGAATCGACTTTCCAAATCGGTACAAAAATGAAGCGAATTCAGAGGTAAGCTTGTGAACCATGTAAAGTAGCTCCTGAGAATGATAGCAGGAATAACCTAATTTTTAATTCATCAGACTGAGCTGCTTCACCGTATTGCACAATAAAACGTCCAACATGCTCCAAAGTAGTAACGGAGTTATCCCCAGAGAATTAGAAAAATCAGGAACCTTAAAGTTATTAGGGTAAGGCATCGAGTCATTGTAATCAGGAAATGGCTTCCGATAGCCAATAATCTTTCCTTTGGGCTACATGCCGAATTGATCGCACAATACGGCAGATATCTGATCGGCCCAATTTATTGTGTTAGCCAATGCAGCGTTAGAATTTTGCCAATTGCGTTCGTAATTGGCATTCTGTCCCCGAGTGTAAGCTCGGGTTGATAGGTTGTTTGAGCCGATGCGTACTGAGGAAGTTTCTCATATCTGTTATTTCTCCTAGCAGTCGGCTCTGGTACTGGAACGAAGGGTTCTGAATATGTTACAACCTTGTATGGAGCCGTATTCCTCAACGGAATCGACTCGGTGTATTGCGGATGCCTAGGGGGTTCAACCGGTTGTGGGACCGATTGAGGAAAAGCGTAAAAGGGAGCCGATTTTGGTAAGTTTGCTAGTACATCCAACTTAGCACCATCGGTGTATGCCTGATAATGCGCAACACCACCTGCACGAGGATCTCACGGTTGTATGACAGTAGGCTGGGTTGGCATCATAGTAAGGGAAGGGGTTATAGCCAATGGTTTAGGATCGGCTACAGGGCTTTAAGTGCTTTGTGCACCGAATAAACACGGTAATTCAGCAAGGTTTGCATTGGATCGAACAGGCTTTCAGCCAATGCCAACTCTTGAGCTATATTCTTTACACTGTTAGCTATCATTGGCTTAAAAATTGTAACTAGAGCCGATGATTAGTTAATCAAAGCATGGTGTACAGATTGATTAATCATGGCAGATAATTCAGCTTATGCAGGCATGTATTTAATCACCAATGTATTGGTAATCCCTACATCACCGAGGGCATTAACCGTTGGCAATACAGCCAACTGCGTGACATCGTGTCGAGTTTTTTTGATAACAACTCATCATCATCTCCTAAAGCGCAGCTTTCCGATCTTCAATCTCTTTACATTGTTTTGGTGTTAAATCGTCCAATTTAGGGACGATTATAGCATCAGAGTTGAGATCAGACAGTGGAATCGATTTCCCTGAAGATGACATTGTGGTCCCACCGGATGTGCCAAAAGTGTGTTGGTGCCAAAAGATGTGACAAAGGATCTGTCGACTTCAACACAAGAAGAACGCTGGGTTCAGAGGGTTTAAAGCATGCCAACCGATTTGATCCTGCAATCGGTAAGATAGATAAAAAAATATGTTCAAAGCCGATCTAGTGTAACAATTGGCAGAGATCTAAACAGCCAGAAAGCCGATTAAATCTAGGGTAATGATAAATCTAAGCAGCCGATTAGAGCTAAACAGATGGTAGATAAAGGTAGACTTTTCCAAAGAAGGCGATGCACAACAAGATCAGAGAAATCCAAATCTGATTGGCGTAATCGAAGGTGATCAACAATCGGCGATACACAACTTTATTTATCAAGATTGAATTACAATAAAGATTCTAAATTACAAAGCTACTCCTAGTTGACAGGAAAATAAAAGAGTAAATACGAATGAAGGACCGAAATGGCGATCAGAGGGAGGTGAATGATCCCAAATAAAAATTTCCCCACTCAAGATAATCCAAACAAGCCCACAGATAATTCAATTAAAAGGATCAAATCAAATGGAGAAAGTTTTCCTGCAAGTCCGGTATGACCGCACGAAGGGCGGTATGACCAGGTTCAAGAACAGCAGGAAGAACAGAGCCAAGAACAGCACGAACTCAAAAGCTAAATCGAGGAATCTTTTGATTAGCCTAACAAAAACTCACGAAACTTGGTAGATGTGATCCTCAGGATGTTAGGAACCTACTCCAACCTTCAATCGCAAGGATTGACATCAAAGTTCCAACCTTTTTCGCTTTAAAGGAAGAACACACAAAGTTGGAGTAAAACTTGAGAACTTGATTTTGGAACAGCTCGTGGGGTTTTAATGATCAAGATGATCTTGGATAACCTCCCGCACCACACAGCAAGCAAGAACACAAGTCAAAATCTTCACGAACACGATCTATAAGAATGAATCACTCAAGAACACAAGATCGGTTTCTTGCAATAAAAACGCAACGATCCTTCGAAATAAGAGGCAATAGCAAGTAGAAGGAGGGGAGGCAAATCCAAATTGCGTATAAGTAGATTGGAAGAATGTAAGTGCAGAATTTAAATGCTTGAAAGTAAGTTGTTGAATTTAATGCGTAATATAAATTCAAGCATGATAGAAAGTATTTTGCATTTCTGGAAGGGGGTTTACAAAGCCTCAAAACAAAGTGGGCAAAAGCTCAATAGAGCTAAAAACCTCTAAAACCTTCAAGAGGAGGAAGCTACCCCTCCCTCTCTATTTATACTACCTTTGAGTCACCCTCCACCCTTGGATGAGATCCTTCTGCCCTAACGACCACCATCAAGGGTTATGATGACCCACACACAGCCTTACATGGGCTAACCCGAAACCCAACAAGCACACCGGGTTTTCAAGGCATGCTAACTAGACCTTCTACTCTATCACCTAGACCGTGATCCGACGGCCCTTCTTAATTCGAGTAGCTCCTAGATAGCATCTCATACATTCCTTGTCTTCTGGGTTCGCAGCGACTCCGTCTCCGATCATCTTCCGGTGATCTTCGACCGTTTGGACCTCCGACGCACCTCGCCTAGTCCTGGTCATCCTTCGCCTCACCGTGACCTAGCACCGTCGTCCTGCAGCCATTAAAAACAAGAAAATACATCACATAACATTGCCCACTTTGCTCAAAATCAAGTCGATGAGTCGATATCGAGTATCGAGTAACCCAACTTGATACTTATTTATTCTCATTCTACTCGAGTCACTCGACCACAAGCCGACGGGGCATAACTCGACCAAACCAGAACTTGGCAGTAATCGAACTAACCCGCTGCTCGACCTAGCAGCATCCCTGCTTGATACTTCTCGATTCTCACTCTACTCGAGTCATTCGACCACTGGTCTTCGACCAGCCAAAGTCCAGACCACTCGAGGTCCGACCATTGGTCTTCGACCAGGACAAACTCAAATCAAACTCAACCTTGAGCACCAAAAGCTCGAATACAATTAATTTTTCATCACACACATGGGTAGACCTCCACATGGTCTTTCAATCTCCCCCTTGATGAGTATATTGACAAACACCCAAAAGGCATAAAAAACTTGAGTTTGAGAAGAGAAGATAATGAATCAATTAGGATGAAAAGCCGAACTTGATCCAGAAAGAAAGAAGATAAGGACCTGACCAAGTTGACAGAAAGGATTTTAGAGCAAAAACTAGCTCTAAAAATCTAGTAGAAGCTTACAAATGCTTATGATTCTTAAGATTAGCAATTTTTCACCAAAATTCATAAGATCCATAAAATCCAAGAAAAATTATGCCTTTCCTACATTTTCTCCCCCTTTTGGCAATATAGACATATAGATTTTTCTATTTTCTCCCCCTTTGACTAGCATGAATGTATGAAATGCATCTAAAAGAGCTTTGAGAATTATCCAAGTGACCACATATACAAAGTATGACACCAAGCTACTCAAGTTTAGATTATGCTAAACTAAGACATGTCCAAGTCCAAATGACAAGTTTGCTAGCAAGTACCAGAAAGACAATGTAATTTTACAAGATTTAACAATTGCAACACTTAGCATAGTTTCTAAACTAGAAGCAAAGCCATTCAAAGGATCAAATAGAAAATCTAGAGTTCAACCTACTCAACACTTTGGGGAATCTAAAAGTGCATACAAGGTCCTTCGAGCTTATTTTTCAATTAATGCAAATTTTGCTTTAAGACTTTAAAAGACATAGTGGGGTGCAAATGTTTGATATTATTTGCATTCTTTACCCACTTATGTTTTTTTTGTTTGCATTTTTTTTAAAGCAATTGACTCAACCCATATTCGACCATTTCAAGAAAATTTCTTAAAAGAACGGTCTTGGTCATACACAACACATTCCATGTTCATCCCAAGTGCAATAGGAGGTAGTCTTGTGAATGTAAGGTGTTGAGATCAATTTGCATAAAAAGAGTCAATTTTTGTTTTCATTTTAGCACTTAGATCTATGAGCAATTGAAAGTTGCTATAGGGACTCTAGTAGAAAACGAAAATTTCACAAATAATGGCATGTGCACCTAGAGAGGAAACATAGCAGGTAAAAGCAACATGTTTAATCAAGTTTTCATTTAAAGCATTAATTTTCAAATTTTAACAAGCTTAGCAAGATGAATCAAAATGAACTGAACATATCAAAGCTAGCATTTTTCTTCATGAAAGTAGCAAGGTGCATAGCATGATTAGAAGTTCATTTGCATAATAGACAAATCTCACAAAATAGAAAATGAAGTCTATTTGCAATGCAAAAAGTAGATTCTCAAACTCTCCCTCAACAAATGAATCAATTTTAAGCATAAATCTGGTTCAAGTTGAGTTATTAGCAGAATTAAGCTCGAAAAGGAGTCCAAATGAACTCAATCAAAACTAGAAACATAGGATGAAGAGAAGAAGTCGAGAAACTGTAAACTGAGTGCCCATAGAGCATAGAAAAGATAGAAGAGAATACTACAGCTCAGAAACACCCAGAAGATGCAGAGGAAAAGAAAAGTTGAAAGAAAATATATATAATACATAATATACAGACCAGCTCTCCCTCACAATAAGCCGTAGGGACACATGACTCCAAGCTCACTTCTCAGGGCAACAAACCTAGAGCAATCCAGAGGCTTGGTAAAGATATCGGCTAACTGGTGATCACTCTCTATAAACTGAAGCACGATATCACCCTTCTCCACATGGTCTCTAAGGAAGTGATATCTAATATCAATGTGCTTGGTCCTGGAATGTTGCACTGGGTTCTTCGCAATGCAAATAGCAGATGTGTTGTCACAGAAAAGTGGCACACTCTCTATCTCTAACCCAAAGTCCTGCAAGGTCTATCTCATCCAGAGAATCTGACTACAGCAACATATTTAGTCTCAGCGATGGACTGTGCAACTCTGGACTGCTTCATAGATGACCAAGAAATAAGAGAAGTGCCAATGAATTGGAAAGTGCCAGATGTGTTCTTCCTATCTATCCTATAGCCAGCAAAGTCTGCATCAAAAAAGGCTCGAAGGGACAGACAAGAAGAAGAAGAGTACCAAATACCATAGTCAATGGTAGCTCGAAGGTACCTGAAGATGCCTTCACCGCTTGGTAATGAGAGGCGCGAGAAGAAGCTTGAAATCGAGCGCACAGATACACAGCAAAGTGTATGTCCGGCCTTGAAGTAGTAAGGTACATGAGGGAGTCGGTCATGCTCCAAAACTCCTTCTGATCAACTGGCTCACCATCCTCATTAGGCTCGAGGACAGCAGTGGTGGCCATAGGAGTTATCATCGGCTTCCCGTCAGACAGGTCGAAGCGCCTCAGGAGGTCTCGAGTGTACTTGTTTTGATGCAAGAAAGTGCCCTCCCGAGTCTGCTTGATTTGAAAGCCAAAGAAGTAGCTCAACTCGCCTATCATACTCATTTCAAACTCTCTGCTCATCACTTCTGAAAACTGAGACACAAGAGAATGCAAAGAGACACCAAAGATGATATCGTCCACATAAATCTGGACGATGAGGAAATGAGAATCTTGGTGTTTGATTAACAGAGTCTTGTCTACTATACCCATTTTGAAACCATGGCAGAGAAGATAGGACTTGAGCCTCTCATACCATGCTCTGGGGGCTTGCTTGAGTCCATACAAAGCTTTGGAAAGCTTGTATACGTGATTCGGGAACTTGGGCTTCTCAAATCCTGGAGGCTGCCTGACATACACCTCTTCCTTAATATACCTATTGAGGAATGCACTCTTGACATCCATTTGATAAAGCTTGAAGCCCTTGGATGCAAAGAATGCAAGCAAGATTCTAATAGCCTCTAGTCTAGCTACAAGGGCAAAAGTATCTTCTTAGTCAAGACCCTCGACTTGAGAAAAGCCCTGTGCAACTAGTCTAGCCTTGTTTCTAATGACAACCCCATTCTCACTCTGCTTGTTCTTGAACACCCACTTGGTCCCAATGATATTATGACCAGATGGGGGCTCGACAAGTTGTTATACCTTGTTCCTCTCGAAGTTTTCGAGTTCCTCATGTATAGTATTAATCCATGATTCATCGGATAATGCATGAGAAACATCTCTCGGCTCAAAGGAGGCAACAAAGGCTAAGTGAAGGCAGAAACTGGATAAACCTGATTTTGAGTATGTGACCCGCTCAAACAGATCACCAATAATCTGATCAGGGGGATGATGTCTCTGAATATGGCGGGGAGGTCCAGAAGAAGAAGTGGCCTCTACTTCATGCACAGAAGAGGTAGGATCAGAGCTACTAGCTGCATGAGAGTCAAAAGGCAAGGGCTGGTCTCCCTGAGGTGCAGAAATGGAAACAGGAGGCACCTCAGGTGTAGAGGGAACTGGATCAGGTGGAACACTATCATCCTCATCCTCTACAAAGATGATCTCAGAGAGGGAAGAAGAGCCTGAAATATCAGGTCTAGCTCCTGGGCTAGCCTCATCAAAGGTCACCTCACAGGTCTCTATGATCCTATTCTATTCATAACTCCAGACCCTATAGCTACGAGAAGAAGTCAAATAACCTAGAAAAATACCATCAGAAGAGCAAGACTCAAACTTATCCAGGTTACCAGACTTCAAGATGAAACACTTGCAACCAAACACACAAAAATAGGAAACACTGGGCTTTTGCCCATACCTCAACTCGTAAGAAGTGCGGTGCAAATGTGCTCTCAAGAATACTCGATTAGACACATGGCAAGCAGTAGCTATAGCCTCAGCCCAAAACTTCCTAGGAGTACTGTACTCATCTAGCATCGTACTGACCATCTCAACCAGGGTCCTGTTCTTCCTTTCCACTACACATTTTGCTGAGGGACATAGGGAGAGGAGAACTGATGCTCTAAGCCAAACTCCACATAGAAACTCTCAAAGTAGGAATTATTGAACTCCGTGCCATTATCACTGCGAAGAGCTCGTAAGGCACCTGGGAGCTCGATAGACAACCTACTGACCAAACCCTTGAAATGAGTAAAGGATTCATCCTTCGAGGCCATGAAAAACACCCAAGAATACTTTGAAAAATCATCGAGAATAATAAGGACATACCACTTCCCACCCGATGACTACACTCGAGCTGGACCAATAGTGTCCATATGTAAAATCTGTCCTGGTGCATCAGTCATCACAACAGTGATTGGAGGATGAGAGGCAGAAACCATCTTTCTATGTCGGCAAGGAGAGCAAACTAAGTCTTTGATCATCTTGAGTTTAGGCAAACTACGAATGAGATCATGATTGCTAACTCGAGTCAAATAGTCGAAACCAATGTGACCTAATCTCCTATGCCTGAAGGAGAGATCACAGGACTCCGAAGCAATCAAACAGCGAAGAGAGTCTCCAGACGAAGCAGAAAAATCAGCACGAAGACTCTCCCAAATCTAGAAATCCCGCAAACTAACTCTCCTGATGAATCGAGGATCCTACATGCACTACTCTTGAAGCTTACCTCGAAAGAGTCATCCATAAGCTGAGAAACAGAAAGCAGATTGTATTGCAGCTTACTCACTATGGCAACATCATTAAGAATAAAATTGTTATTAATATAGATGGTACCTTTTGCAATGACTCTATCTGAAGAAGCATCCCCAAAAGTGATCAACTCATCACCGGGGGCTCGGATTAGGGAAGAGAACCAACGAGAACAACCGGATTCAACAATCCAAACCTCTTTCATCCCCATCTGACGATCCTGATCAAGCCAAAAGAGAAAAAGATGACTCAGTATTGGGATAAAGTGAAGATCTGGGAACTCAATACTGAACCACACAACACCTCAGAGCACCAGTCACAGAAGAAGAAGAATGGACTCGAGTGTCTCTCTAACGCGCAACTCTCACAAGATCAGAAGCAATCCTAATAGAAGATCTAGGAACCGAAATTGGGTTGGCCCGCAGTGGAGCAAAGACCGGACCATCCCAGTAAGGATGCCTGAATCTCCTACCAGAAAACACCTCAAGCCACTGATATCTACCTCGATGGGAAAAATTAGGAATATCAAGAGGATGACGGAAAGACTGACCACGAGCAGCTCTAGGACCAAAACTCGAATGAATAGTGTGAAAACCGAGTCCTGGATGCTGCCTAAAAACAGGCGACTCTCTAACCACTCTAGCAACAGTGCGTGCCTTAGAAGAACTCAGAGTCTGGGGATGACCCTGAATACCCCTAAGAGCAGCAACACGCTCACGCCTTGTGATCTTGGCACGCCTGAAATAGAAATCTATTAGGTGACCATCCTTCTGGCAGAAGGTGCATGTATACTTCGCCTTAATAGAAGCAGAAGCAACAAGAGGAACAGCCTGCTTGTCAGAGATCCCATGGACAACCCCAGTAGATCTAAACACAGTGGTACTCACTCTGGGAGCTACCACGATCTCACCACTCTTGGAGCCACGCACAATGATTGGAGGATACGCCCGAGCGTGCTCCAAGTAGTCAAATCCTAGGCCTTAATTAAATCGACTAATCTTGGATTGGTCTAGAATGAGATTGAGTTTCTTCTTGCCTCCTACAAACTTCTCGAGAGTGCTCATGAGATATTCACACTCCTGGAAGAACAAGATACAAGAAGAACAGGGAACAAAAGAAAAAGAAGAACCAAGAAGAGAAGAACTACCAGCACGTGTATTTTTCTCCCTCAGCATAGCTGCCTCAACTTTGAGGGCCTCATAGGAAACGCAAGGAGCATTTCTAATCCTAAGGGTCTGGGCCTCAAGCTTCTTCCTAAGTTCGACTTGGATTTTATCCATGTCCCCCTCAATCTCAGTACAACGCAAGAAACTTTCTTGTGACTTAGCTAGTAAATCTTTAGCAAGATTAGCACACTTGACATTTAAAGATTCATTGTCAAGTTTTAGTTGCCTACAGCCCTCACATGAGCTGACTGAGTCCTTAGAAGTATGCATTTCAAGTTCTGCATTTCTAGTCGATAGCTTCCTAAGGTGAGTGCTCATGGCATTAATTTTAGCAAGCAATTTAGGTCAATTATCACATGATGCACTAGTGTGAGCATGAAGAAAACTAGCATCGACAGAACTAGTGCTACCATTCTTCGACCTAAGACTATCAAGCACAGACAGCACACTATCATGCATAGTCCTTAAGTTCTCAAGCTCCACAAGCAAGGCATCATAAAGAACACAGTTGTCAGTGACTCGGGAGGAAGAAGATCTAAGAGATGCTAACTCCTGAGTCAAGGTACCTACTTCCTTCTCTAGCTCCATACACCTAGCTCTAGCTCTAGCTCTAGCATGAAAGTTTTCTAATTTGCAGAAAGCTTTATTGAGCTGGTCATAGGAGGGTACCTCGTCCGAGTCGCTATAGAACTCGGAGTCGCTGATACCGTTGGCGTCTGCCATGAAGCACATCTCGGTGAAGTCATCGTTGCCTCTCTTCTCTTGCGGATCATCCTCGCCCTCGCCGCTCCAAGTCTCCGTGTCAGAGAGGCTAATATCATCGAGTGCGGCGAGGATGCGGTGGAAGAGCTTCTTGTTCTTCGAGAAGTTGCGGTACTTCTCACGTGTCGGGTCACGAGGTGGAGGCTTCTTGTTGCGGTTCTTATTGATGTAGTCGTTCTTTGCCGAACCATCAGAGTCGATCTTGCCCTTCTCCAGCTTGGGACAGTTCGCTCGAATGTGGTCGGGGCCACCACACTCGAAGCAGGTGATCATGCCACCTCTCTTCCTCTCTCTCACCCTCTTGTATGCATGAGAGAATTTGCGAGCTAAAAGAGCAACTCATTTTCTGGAAAATTTTGCAGTTGGTCATCGCTTAGCTCACAAAGGGTGGAGAGGAAAAAACCAATAGAAGAATCAGAAGAAGAAGATTCAATGGGATCGGTGACCAAAGCCATCGATTGAGATTTCGTCTTCCGAGAGACGACATCGATCTCATGAGTCTTGAGGTAGGAATAAAACCCGTCAAGAGTCAGAGTTCACAAGTCGGTGGTGTCCTTGATGGTGGTCACCTTCATCTCCCAAGCTCGAAGATCGAGTGCGGTCAAGAAATATCGAGCATTATCTGAGTCAGGGTATAAACAACCGACTGCTCGAAGGTCGCTCAAAATCTTCGTAAAATGACCAAAGCAATCGTCAAGACTCTCACCAGCGTGTTGATCAAACTTGTTATAATCACGCTTGAATTGGTCCTGTCTCACCGTCTTGATTTGGGTGGTGCCCTCATGGTAAGCATTGAGGGTCACCCAAATCTGATGAACAGAATGAATGTGAGAAATCCTATCGTACTCACTGCGACTCAGACCCTGTATGAGGATGTTCCTTGCCTTAGTGTTCGTCTCAACGTCACCATATTGTCGGCCGTGACGTTTTCATCGACAGGAACCTCATACGGGAGTTTCCCCTTCTATCATATCAAGATGCCCTGGGCAGTGATGTATGACTCTATTCTCGACTTTTAGAAGGGAAAATCAACTCTAGAGAAAATGTATGAAAGAGCAAAATTGGCTCTGATACCAATTGGAGGACCGAAATGGCGATTAGAGGAGGGGTGAATGATCCCAAAATTTCCCCCACTCAAGATAATACAAACATGCCCACAGATAATTCCATCAAAAGGAGCAAATCAAATGGAGGAGGTTTTCCTGCAAGTCCGCTATGACTGGATTGAATCCGATAGCACCAGAATCCGGTATGACCGCACGAAGGGCGGTATGACCAGGCTCAAGAACAGCAGAAAGAACAAACCCAAGAATAGCACGAACTCAAAAGCTAATTTGAGGAATCTTTTGATTAGCTGAACAAAAACTCATGAAACTTGGTAGATGTGATCCTCAGGATGTTAGTAACTTATTCCAACCTTCAATGGTAAGGATTGATGTCAAAGTTCCAACCTTTTTTCACTTTGAAGGAAGAACACACCAAGTTGGAGTAAAACTTGAGAACTTGATTTTGGTCGTGGGGTTTTAATGATCAAGATGATCTTGGATAACCTCCCACACGACACAGTAAGCAAGAACACAAGTCAAAATCTCCACGAACATGATCTACAAGAATGAATCACTCAAGAACACAAGATTGGTTTCTTGTAATAAAAATGCAACGATCCTTCGAAATAAGAGGCAATAGCAAGTAGAAGGAGGGGAGGCAAATCCAAATTGCGTATAAGTAGATTGCAAGAATGTAAGTGTGGAATTTAAATGCTTGAAAGTAAGTTGCTGAATTTAATGCGTAATGTAAATTCAAGTATGACAGAAATTATTTTGCATTTCTGGAAGGGAGGTTTACAAAGCCTCAAAACAAAGTGGGCAAAAGCTCAACAGAGCTAAAAACCTCTAAAACCTTCAAGAGGAGGAAGGCTACCCCTCCATCTCTATTTATACTACCTTTGAGTCACCCTCCACCCTTGGATGAGATCCTTCTGCCCTAAGGACCACCATCAAGGGTTAGGATGACTCCTACACAGAGCCTTACATGGGCTAACCCGAAACCCAACAAGCACAACGGGTTTTCAAGACATGCTAACTAGACCTGCTACTCTATCACCTAGACCGTGATCTGACGGCCCTCCTTGATCCGAGTAGATCCTAGCTAGCATCTCATGCATTCCTTGTCTTCTTGGTTCGCAATGACTCCGTCTCCGATCATATTCCGGCGATCCTCGACCGTTTGGACCTCCGACGCACCTCGCCTATTCTCAGTCATCCTTCGCCTCACCATGATCTAGCACCGTCGTCCTGCAACCATTAAAAATAAGGAAACGCATCACATAGCATTGCCCACTTTGTTAAAAATCGAGTCGATGAGTCGATATCGAGCATTGAGTAACCAACTCGATACTTATCGATTCTCACTCTACTCAAGTCACTCGACCACAAGCTGACGGGGTATAACTCGACCAAACCAGAACTTGGCAGTAATCGAACTAACCCACCGCTCGACCTGGCAGCATCCCTACTTAATACTTCTCGATTCTCACTCTACTCGAGTCATTCAACCACTGGTCTTCAACCAGCCAAAGTCCAGACCACTCGAGGTATGACCACTGGTCTTCGACCAGCCAAAGTCCTGACCACTCGAGGTCTGACTACTGATCTTCGTCCTAGACAGACTCAAATCAAACTCAACCTTGAGCACCAAAAGCTCGAATACAATTAATTACTCATCGCACACATGGGTAGACCTCCACATGGTCTTTCAGCAAGTTTGTTTGGTTGATTGTGTTGTTGTCTTTGCTCACCCTTGGTGTAGTGTCACAGATCTTTTTCAGTTTGAGAAAAATTCAGTTGGGGAGTGGTCTTGTTCTTGAGCTGTAGGAGTTGGATTTTTAGGTCTGCGTGGGTGGGAAGTTCCTAATTTTCCCCCCACCTAATCCCTCTTCTCCTTTTTCTTTATTCCTCCTGGCTCCTTCCCCCTCCTCTCCAAACTGAAGCCTTTGCTCCAGGCGCCTCCTCCTCCTGGATGAGCTCGCCTCCTCCTCCCCTGGGTGCGGCTCTCCTCCAGCGCCCCTCCCCAGCCTTGCTGCTCCTCTATCGAAGCTCCTCCCTGGGCGTAGCTCCCCTCCAGCGCCCCTCCCCAGCTGAGTCACCTCCTCCCCCTTGCTCCTCCTTGGGGGTAAGGAAAGGTAAAGACCTCTAGGATGGATTGATTGCTGTGTTGAGGGGTCCTACTAGATTTGCATGTTCTAGGGTTGGGAGATTTGGTGGTGGGGGAAGTTCTGAAATTTCGCGGGCTGAGTAAACCTTGTTTTTGGAGCTGTGATTTAGGGTCTTCCGAGGTATTTTCTGGAGGGTTGGCAGTAGAAGCAATTGTAGATGGTAGTATTAAGTTTATTTAGCATACAAGAACACGATTTTTGGTTCAGTCGTTTAAAAGATATGGTTGTTTTTGTGACTGCTGTCCAGAACTTGCTGTTGTCGTCAGCAGTCTCGGGTTCGTGCTGTTTTGGGCAATCTAAAGGCATTTCCTGCAGGGTTAGTTGTAGAATAAGTTGTAAATCTTTCTCTCATGTTTATTTAGAGTACAAGAACTCAATTTTTGGATCATCCATTTACGAGTTATGAATGTTTTTGTACGTGCTGCTCAGAATATGATTACTTGCTGTTCAGAGTTATTTCTGAATTTGTGATAGCTTCGGTTTTCTGTTGATTTGAGCTATTTATATTCATTTCCAGAAAATGTGGTTGTAGAATAAATTGTAGGTTGTACTCTTTTGATTAATTAGAGACCAAAATCATGAATTTTGGTTCAGCCAATTAAAAGTTATGCTTGTTTTAGTACCTGCTGCTCAGAGTAACATTTTCTGTTGTTTAGAATTTTAATGGATTTGTCGTTGCTTTGGTTTTGTGATGATTGAAGCTATTTAGGGACATCTCCTGTGAGTTTGGTTGTAGAAGAAATTATAGCTAGTAGTCTTGTGGTTAAATAGAGCTCAAGAACACAATTTTTGGTTCATTAGATTAAGAGTTATGATTGTTTAGTGAATGCTGTCTAGGATTGTTACAGATTTTCAGTAAATTTAAGTTTGGGTTGTGCATGGTTAGCTAGAAGCTAAATTGAATTATTTTGATAGTTAAAGAAAGCTAGGAACTTTCCTCTAGATTTCAAAATAATGTAATCATTTACTGAATTTGGAATATTTTGCTAGAAGTTAGGACTATTTAAACATAGTTGTTCTGTTTTTGTCGCATGCTGGATTTTTCGGTTAGTGAGTGTTTATGTTTGGGTGCATGCGAATATTATTTCAGGTGGAGTAGTGTTGGGAGCGGCCTCGTCGTTGCACCACCCCGCTCCTCGCGGGTAGAGGCAAGTGTATCATGTTGTGGGTTATTTTAATAATGATCTCGAGCATGTTTATGTTTATAAGTTATTATGTGGCTTATGATTTTGTGAATGCTAAGTGCATGAATGAATAGAATATGCCCATGTTATGGATATATCATATTGATAAGAATGCATGTTGCAATTTATTTATTTCAATTGTATTTGTGCATTCATAATAGAGAGGTGTCCCGAGTGGGCCTCTATGTCTCACCCGTAGTGAGATATGAAAGACCTACTTCGGTAGGCCCCTCCACGGGATGGATGGGAATGTGAGGGTGCATACCGACGGGTATGCACTTAGAAATACCGGTATCTTCTATGATAATGTGCATTATGAGCATGTATATGCATTACATGATTAAAGAGGAAAGATGATGTGAGTTGTGATATTATTCTCTTATGCAAATGTCTATTCATATTGGAATTTCTTAATGTCTGAGTCTGAAGTTATCTGTATTAATTTGATACCCTTGCTGAGTTTCGAACTCACACTTGTTTGTTTGTTAATTGTTGTAGGTGCTTGGTGACGACATTCCGGGGTGGGGCATAGTGCAATTTCCACTTTTGTATGCAACGCTAACTAGTTCCTTGGAGCACCTCTAACTTATTGTATAATTAGTAAGAAATCTTTTGGAGTTACTTAGTTAGGTTATTCGTATGTTGTCATTGCTTAGTTGAGTTGTTAAATAGAAATGTGGTTGTTTAATGTCATACTTAGTTCCTCTTTGATAATATTGCTCCTGTGATTGTATCGTACTTATTGTTGTGTTGATGTTTGCTCGAATTGCGTAAAGGTCATGCCAAAATTTCTAGTATTTTTGGTATGTTAGAGTTTGATAGTGTTTGTGGTGTAACATTCAGGGTACGAGGGTGCCGGGGTGTTACACTTGGTCATCTTTTATAGTGCATTAGCCGATCGTATCCCTCTCCGGTACGCATTTTCCACCACAATCCGTATCGGCCTTTACTCGAACAAAATCTCCAAGTTTGGATCAATACCAGTCATAATTCTATCTTTAACTTTTTCTTTCTTATCCGATATCGGCCAAATCATCCCTTTATACTTAGCCTGACAATTTGACCATACCTTAACAAATTCTGGTGCAAACAGGTTTGTAGAATAATCTGATGGGCATATTGGTGTCCGTTGGTCATGCACATATCTGAACAATTATATTTCCATAAAGTTAGTAGATAGATGTACATGCGGGTAGCTAGTAGCTACAACTAGAAATATGCAATTTCACATACTTGAAAAAGTTTCAAAAATCAAATGGGCACATGAACAAGTATCAAGATGGATAGCCTATTATGTTATCCAATTAATTTAATGCGCACCTCATGTTCAAATTGATGAGAGTTTGTCCAGTTTCCGCTTTTTATAACAGTGTATTTACATTAATTGCTTCAGTGCCAGGGCGCCGGTGAGGGGGGGCATTTATGTGGGCAGCATAGCCCCAATGAGCCTAGAATAAGACTTCTTTGAACACTCTTCCTCTTTTTTGCTTATCTTCTACACAAAGAGCAAGATATGGAGCAATATTACCTATCATAAAGCAACTAGGATCAGCTAGCGACGGGCGACGCCACATTATCGAATTTTCGTGGAGCCCCTCCTCAAAATCAGGAATCACGGCGACGTCCCGAGTCCGTCAGATTGCGTCTTGGTCGGTGCGATGGATCTTTGCACGTCCTGCGCTCGGTAGTCCTCCATAGAGGTGGGCGTCGTGCCGTGCCGGGCCGGCCCGGCACGGGCCCATCGTGCTTCGTGCCTGAACCATGTCGGGCCGCGACAGTCCGTCGGGCCCGACTCGCCTTCGGTGAGCCCAGGCACGGCCCATTTGCGCTTCGTGCCTTCTTCGTGCCGTGCTGGCTCAGGCCCAGCCCATTTGCACTATTGCAACGAGAGGAAAGTAGCCGGAAACGCATGGAGTTGAGGTAGTAGATTCAAATATTATGAGAAAAAGAACTAAAATTTATTTACTCTTGAACAGTTGCATAGAGCGAGGGGGATGTGCTCAACACGGGCGAGAGAGGGGGCAATGGGCGAGAAAGAGAGTGAGCGAGACAGGCGAGAGATATTGAGAGAGAGATTGAGAGAGACGGGTGAGAGAGAGAGAGCTGAGAGAGGTTGAGAGGGACGAGCGAGAGAGAGCAGCTTTTTACACCGTCTCTCAATCTCTCTCAGCTCTCTCCTGTTTTGTCCGTCTCTCTTAGGTGTTGGCAATAGGGGTGGCGTTCATGCTATTGGGTGCATCCATGATGGTCATGCTCTGTGAGTCGGTGACCTTCATGCTAGGCTTCTTCCTCACGTCCTGGGTCATCGGGCCCGGTACGGCCCATTCTACAATATCGTGCCGGGCCGTGCCGCCCATCGTACCCAATTCTCAGGCCCAGTACGGCCCATGCTACAGTGTCATGCCGGCCCAGCACGGCCCACTTCGTGTCGGGTCGGGCTTCGTGCTGGACTGTGACGTCGTGCCTCGGACCGATCCAAAAGAGCCCGGCCCGAGTGCCCACCTCTAGACTCCTCCACTCCATCCCTCGCGTGCTCCACCCGTGGCTTCTTCTCGCTCGCCCCGTCCCTCGCGCCCTCCACCGGTGCCTCGCTAGCCCCGCAGCCGTCTGC
The DNA here is from genome assembly GCA_036346275.1 of Otatea glauca. Lineage (NCBI taxonomy): Eukaryota > Viridiplantae > Streptophyta > Magnoliopsida > Poales > Poaceae > Otatea > Otatea glauca. The sequence goes on from CM070713.1 coordinate 35,156,387, forward strand.
GCCGCTCCTCGCCAACAGGCTCCCTTCACTCCGAGTCAGGAGTCGGCCACGTCCGCGCCCGCTGCGAAGAAGGCGAAGAAGGAGAAGAAGAAGAGCGAAAAAGGAGAAGGAGAAGAAGAAGAAGAGGAAGGCTGTGGCTGATGAGGAGGACGACGACTTCGAGGGCGTCTGCGGCAGAGAGGGGAGAGCCTGATCACATTCCCAAGGACACCTCGCTAGATATGTCCTTTTCTCCCGCCGAGCAGCATCCAATGGCCAAATCCCCCCAAACCACACGGCTCCACTCTCCAGTAAGCCTCGCCTCCTGTTGGAGTCAAAAACTTGAGGTAGGGTTTCTGTGTAACATCCCAAAATTTGAGTTTTGGAATGTTGGAATTCAAAAATGAACCATTTGCATTTTCTTGAATCAATTTCAGCTTAATTTGAATTTTCCTTGAATGAAAGGATTTAATTTGACTAAACTATTCATCATACTTAAGAATTTCAGTTTTAGTTGGGTTCCTTGTGCTCCAAGGAATTTTTCTGTATTTTTGGGGATTTTTCTGAATTTATTTGATATTTATTTGCATTTACTTGAATTTCTGGATTTATCTTAAATCAGAAAAATGATTTTATTTCAAAAGCCCTCGGGCCGAATCGCTCGCCCGTTCCCACCCCGCTTCGCCTCGCCCGCTCCGCTTGTTCGCCCGCCTCGGCTGCTCATCCGCCCGACCGCCCGCTTCACCGCTCGGCTGCTTCGCTAGCCACCGCGTCGGCCGTCCGACGACGCCACGTGTGCGGTTGAGATCGCGTCCGTGAAACCCTAGCCGCCGCCGACTCGAGTCCCGCCACGCCGCCGCCGCCTCGAGTCCTCGTCCGTTCTGCGCGCTCCCGAGGCTATAAAAGCCGTGCCGCGCGCCTCCCGATTCCCCTCGCGCGCGCGCACTTTGCCCCATCTTTTGCCGCCCGAGACGCTGCCATTGCGCCGCGCGAGCTCGCCGGAGTCCGCCGCCGCCGCCGAAGCTTCTCGTCGCCGTCTAGCCGCTCTGTGCGTCTCCGCCGTAGCCGCGCGCCTCATTGCTTTGCCCGCCGCCTCTTCCGGATCCACCCGCGCGCCGATCCGTGATCTTCGCCGCTTCGCGGGTCGTCTTCCCGTTGTCGGTGAGCACGCGCCGCCGCTCGCCGTCGTTCCCTCCACTTCTTGGCGGCCGTCCGATCGCTGCGTCGCCCCCGATGCGCCACGTATCGCTTCACGCGCAGCCGCGCTTTGGCTGCTCGATCCGATCGGCCTCGCGATCGCGCGCCACGCCCGTCGGTGTCGATCGCCGCCACGCGTCCGCTAACGCCACTCGCCGGCACCGCGTCGCGATGACGCGGCCGTCGCCGCCGCCGACGGTGGACCGAGCCCGCGCCGTGGACCTTGTTCACCGTGAGCCGGCTGACGTCAGCGTTGCGCAATAAATCCTTTTTCTAGTACAAAAATAAATCCAAAAATTCTGATTTTCTGATTTTCTGTATTTTCTCTGAATTTAATCTTTCGGAGGCCCGTTCTCACTCATACGAACTCCGATTGAGGCGATTCAAGTTTCTAAATTTTTCTAAAATCAAGATCTATCTTCCAGAGCCATTTATTTTCAGTTTTGAGCTTGGTTGAGTCTCAGTTTTGTATTTATTTGGTTTCGTTGCTTCTTTTCCGGTAGACGCTAATTCCGAGGGAGCAAACGAAGACTTCGAAGACCAAGATTCAGCACTAGATCAGCAAGGCAAGTCGTAATCCTTTGATCATATTGATCCTATGTTTACAAAAGTAATTTACTTTTATACAATTGCATGCTACTTTGTGTATCAATGCTTATTTAATGGGTGTAGATGTATACCTAGCTGACATTATGCCACCTTGATTAGTTGTATGCCATGTATCCATTGTTAAACCTAGGTTGGGACATTACTAATTGGACATAATTATTATACCAACATTGGGTTATCGTAGCTATGCTTAGACATGCTTACATATACGTGGGGATTCATGTCACATGTTGAATAATGTTAATCTTGACCTAATGAGATATCGAATCGTGGCCGTTAGCCACTGTTGTAAAATTTGTTGTACCATGGCGGGTTTGCCATTGGTCTTGGTTGAACAATTGTTTTCCCTCGCAAGTGATCGTGAAGTAAAGGGGTGCTTTCTAGCACATTGGGATGTGGATGTCTTGCTCGAGACAACTTAAGGACTTAATCTTGTGCGCCATTGAACTGGCCTAACTGCACTACCACATGTCCGAATGGGACAGACTTAGCTGATTAATTTGCAATGTCTAGCCTTGAGTACTGCCAGTTGGTGGTGTGGGTTCCGGGATGGACGGGTAGATTCGCAAGGCGCAAGAGGGGGCCCTATGGGGCGAAACCTTAGCGGGCAGTACCGAGTTTAGACAGTGCATTGTAAAGGCTCTGTCATGATATCTCTGCGACACACCAAAGGAAGTGTGTTAGTAACGTTTGCACAAAGAGATGTTCATGTCTTGTGGGTAAAGTTGTACAACCTCTGCAGAGTGTAAAACTATTCGAATAGCCGCGTCCGCGGTCATGGACAAGCCCGGGAATTTCACACGGGGTATAGAGTGTTTCATAAAATGTGGAATGTGGAATTGTTGGGATGTGAACGGGGAGTTCACTGTTGTTTTGTTGTCTATCTTTGATCTACCAGTTATTTATTTATCTTTTCATAAATATGCTTTCAATCTATTTACTGTATTTCAATTCAAGTTATTGCTTTCTGCAAATGAACTATATAGCCATCCTTGTCAAGCCGTGCATAAATGTATTGCATCAATTCCCTACGGCTTGCTGAGTACCTTTGTACTCACGGCTTTATGCCCTTGTTGATCAGTTGCTGAAGGAGACAATGAATATCATGAGGAGGAATTCTATGAAGACTACGTGGATTAGGAAGGCGTTCCCCAGACGATTGCCTGTGGCATGTCGAATGGTTCAAGTTATCTTTTTCGCTGCAATAGTATTTGTTTCTTAAGCCCTTAAGGCATAATGGTGTAAACATTGACCATAAGGTCGTTTGCTTTATTTAATAATAATTTGCTTCTTCTTAATTAATTCGTTGTATGGAATGGTATTTCATCTATGTTTCCACTGTGTGCACTAGCGTGATCCTGGACTAGTGCAGTATACACAGAGGGTTTCAGATTTGTAAATCCGGGTCCCGACATTCTGACAGCAGCACACCAGACGAACACCGGGTTCAGAGTGTGCCAGTCGATTTGATGTGTAACCGACAAGGTAAAAATATAAAATTCACACAAAGCCGATCGTGGAGATCAATCGGCTTAGACTTAATCAGCTTGAAGCCGATCAAGATCTAGGTAACAAGGTAAGTCAAATTAGCCGATTAAGGCTAATAAGATAATAAAGGTAGATCGATTCTGAAGAAGGCGATGCGCAACAAAATCAGAACAAATCAAACCTGGGGCGTAACTTGAAGAAGATCAACAATCGGCGATGCGCAACTTTATTGATCAAGATCGAATTACAATGACTAAGTTACAAAAGCTACTCCTAGTCGACAGGAAAAAGTAAGAAAGTAAAGGCTGGTTGATTGTATTGTGTTGGATCCTTTTGCAGTTTGCTTCGACCCTTCTTTTATACCCATCGGCCGATCGTATCCTTTTACAACATGTTTCGAGTCCTGATCTATATCGGCCTTATCTCGGACGGTTGTTTCTTTAAAGATCTTGCTGTTGCCAAATATCTTCAAATCTTTCCAACCTGTCCGTTAACTTTCGGGTATCTGATTTTATTGCCGATTTTGACTAGACTTGCCAAATTTTGGTGCAAACATATGCCCCCCATTTTTTAGAGATGACTTGTCATCTGTCAAAAATCGCAATAATCGGCTTTTCTCGATCGGCTTAACTGTTGAACTTCACTCAATAACTGCCGCTTTATTTGCGCCGTAATTCTCTGACATGCAAGTAGTGCGTTTTAACTGCCCGTGTCTTTTGAGATTCGTTTCCCGCCGCTTCAAATTTTTACCTTGCTATAAAATACGGCCCCCGCCTCGGTCATTCTTCACGCGCTTGAGCTCTCGTGATCTTCACAATTGGCTTCTTCCTACTTGCTTTCTGTTCTGAGTCAATCGGCTTCCCTCTACTTAACCTCCTGAATCTTCTTAACACCAAGATCGACTGAATGGATCCTTCCCAGGTACTAATCCCGATTCCCAACAGTATTGATCAGTTTTTCCTTGGTCATCTAGGAAATTTATACGCAGCTACAATTATTGATCAAGAAGTAACTCGCCTTCCTTTATCGGCTAGAGGGTATAACATTGAGGGTTGGAGTAAGAGTTTTAGGGCTTGGCCGACTGCACTTAAAGGGTGGAAGAACTGGTATAACCGTGTAGCAGCCCAAAAAAGGGAGTCCTGGGAAAGAATGGGCATATCCGAGTGTATTCCTTTGAGTCTAGCCGATCCAGAAGCCAATGAGCCCTTAGTGGCCACGGCTTGTTATTTCTGGTCGGATGCTTTCAATGCCTTTATGTTTCGCACCGGTCTAGCCGGCCCAACTTTGTTGGACGTTGCTCAGCTCTGCTGCTTGAGACCAGATGGGGAACAAATATCGGCTTTCAGTGCCAAACCAAAGTACAAACTAATTCGGTCCAAAGGTGAAGGATGGTCTAAATATATAGCCAATAATAACCAAGTAAATGGGTTTGTATCGAACGAGGAGCACATCGCTTTCCTTAACCTGTGGCTTGACCGATTTCTGTTTTGTGGAGCTTCATTAGGGCCAACTCAAGTGTATCAAACTATCGCAGAAGGATTGGTAGAAGGCCGTCGGCTAGCACTTCGAAAAATGTTTCTCGGAGCAGTGTACCAAATGATGCATATTATTAGAAGTCGGCTTTATACGGGTTTTGCCGATTTTACCGTGGGTAACATGGGTGGTCCCTTATGGTTTATCCAAGTCTGGCTGCATTGCTTTTTTAGCCGACCCTTTGGTTTGGAGCCCACTGATGACACAGCCTTCCCAAGTGAAAACAACCCAGAGAACGCCATCCCCCAATATCGAGCAAGCCGATCTTTTGGTGAACGGTTCATCATGTGCTCTGGAAATGAGACGAAAATCACAGCAGCCAATTCGAGGAAGTACCTATCTTTCTTCCTTCATCTGAGCAATGAGGATTTGAAACAGCGAGACTTTTTTAGTTATAGCTCTGTGGCCGATTTTCCATGGCCTTCATTTACGCATCTCGGCCGGCGCTTTTCTATGCCTCAGGAAACACTAAACTTGTATAAAATTTTCATTTCTCCTTGCATTCTTCATGCTGGTCTTCATACAAGAAATCGGACATACCAGCCTTCATACGAATTCTGCTATCCGTCTGTTTACGCAAGGCAACTGGGATTTGGTCAAGTGATCCTAAGTTTTCAGTTCCTTGATCGGCTTGAGCCAAGAGCCAGATTCATAATGCTGTATCGGCTGAAATTGTCCTTGAAGTAGCTGATGACCTGCAAGTCCAGTGTTTGCCACACTTCTTCCTGAACACCAGACGGGTAGGAGGGTATACCACATGGTGGTCAGTCATTGCAGAAGCCCTTTATCTGTCAAAGTCTCCGTCAAACATTATTAATGAATTTTTTCCAAATCTTCCGGAGCCGACGTTAGCGTCTAATGCCGATTCTAGCAGTGAGGCCACTTCGTCGGGATATACTAATACGAACGTGAATGTTTCTAGCGAGGTATTGGCTTAGAGTCTAAATCTCCCACTTTGTCTTTCATGAAGTTTTACCTTGAATCTAATTTTGTTTTCCTCTGTAGAACAAAGTTATTGGAAAGAAGTCGGCTTCAGACTCATCGGGTGACGGCCAACCCAGAGAACAGCAGCAATCGGCTGCCATCACTGGCTATGCTTCTGGGTCTTTGGGTATTCAGAGCCCATCTCTATCGGACTTAGAGAAACAGAAACAACCCAATAAGTCTTTTATCGGCTTTCTTTTATCGTTCACCCAATTTTCATCTGACAAGATTTTTTTACCCGATAAATTCTCAGAAAAGAAGCGGAAGTATACCAAGGCTGCTGCCAAGAAGGTCCCTAAGCCCAATGAGCAGAGCGGCGAGAGCTCGCCACATGCGTCAGCCACTGGAGAGGTAAAAAGTCGTACCTTCTGTAAGTATCAAGGTCTTTTAATACGTTGGCTTACCCTTTATTTCTTCTATAGCCAACGCAGTCAGCTCAGGTGGCGAAGATTTTAGCGGATCTCCCCAATATTTCATCGATGCCTCTCTCTCCTCTACGGCCGATGCTAACAGCCCTTGTTGCAGATCTGCCAGACATCTCTGACCCAACAAATCTATTGGGCTTTTCTCTGGCCGATCTGGACGACCCCGAGATCATGGCTACGGATGATTATGACGTAGAGATCAGAAGGATTCTGGAGGTCTAGAAGGAAGCGTCGGCTGCCGTGACCTCTGCCCCAGGTATGCAGGAAAACTTAACAAGCTTTTTGACCTGGTTATGAGGCCCAATCGGAGATACTGGCGAACAATCAGCCGATCAGAGACGCCATGGCGGCCGTTGAAGCCGACCTACCTCCAGAGGTGATGCAAGCCCTCCTAAATGTATGCCACTTGGACGAGAGGAGATTCAAAGTTGAGGAAGCGCAGGCCAGAATTAATCGACGTGAAGCCCAGGAAGCCGATCAAAAGCTTTTGGATGAGCTGGTCGCATACGCGAAAGCAAAGAAACGCAAATTTGATGTCGACGCGCAGCAGCTGAAGTCGACCAAGGAGTCCGTCTCCAAGCTTGAAAACACGAAGAAATTTCTTTTGGAGGAATTGGCCAAGACAGAAAAACAAATCCAAGAAGGCCAGAACTCCATGGAAAAACTGCGTCGGAGATAATGGACAAAAAACTAAGCATCGCCATGGCTGTGGTAAGTGTGAAAAAACAATCGGCCAAGGTGGTACCAGTGCCAGGAAATGTAAAAGAAGACGATCGCATTATTGAAGAAGTTCAAAGCGTGATCGCAAAGGCCGCAGGTGCTCTGTCGACTTTGGGCACAACTCTTCCTGGCTTAGGCATCCAGTGATAGATTGAAATGTAAAACTTTGTTGGTTATTTTGGAATACTCAGGATATTTTGTAACTCTTATAATCGGCTGTTTAACCGATTTTCATCCAGCTTACTAGTAGTATCTTCTGAGTTTGCAATCCTTTCAGCCGATTTAACAGCATCATGTTAATCTTGGCCTTCTGGACGTAATCCTTAGTCGGCTAGGCTCCAACCCAAACGCTAGGATAATACTTCTTTAAATATTTCCCGTTAATAGCTTTAGGCAAAACATATCCTTCCAACGTTTCTATTACATACGAATTTCCACCGACTAGCCGATTAACTTTGTATGGTCCTTCCCACGTAGGTGACCATTTTCCGAATCGGTTATCTTTCGAATCAACAGGTAATATCGTTTTCCATACTAAATCGGCTTGATCGAAAGATTTAGGCATGACCTTTTTATTATACTCCTTCGCAACCCTGATTTTATTCTTCTTAAGCCGATCGAGTGTAAACAAACGTAATTCTGCCAATTCATCCAAGTTGTCGATCATCAAATTGTTATAATCTTGAGCCGACAAACCGTTATGTCTGGCTACTCGTATGGATTCAATGTTGATCTCCACGGGTAAAACGGCTTCTTGACCATACACCAACTGGTAAGGTGAAAGTTTCATCGCTCCGTGATAAGCTAGCCGATACGCCCAAAGCGACTCCGATAGAGTTGAGTGCCAATTCCTTGGTTTTTCATCGATATTTCTTTTGATCAGCTTAATTAGCGTTTTGTTGGATGACTCGGCTTGTCCATTAGCCTGAGCGTAGTATGGGGATGAATTCAACAGTTTAATCCCCAGAATTGTCGCGTAACTCTGAAACTCTTTAGACATGAACACCGTCCCTTGATCGGTCGTAATTGTTTGCGGTATTCCAAACCGATGGACAATGTGCTCATTGATAAAACCAATGGCTTCGACACTGGTAACTTTCTTGAGTGGTATAGCTTCAACCCATTTAGAGAAATAATCGGTTGCGGCCAAAATAAACTTATGGCCTTTACTTGAAGAGGGATATATTTGGCCGATTACATCTATTCCCCAACCTCTAAACGGCCATGGCTTGATAATTGGGTGCAAAGCCGATGCTGGTGCTAATTGAATATTGCCAAATTTCTGACAAGTCTGGCAACCTTTATAATATTTAAAACAATCCTCTAGCATTGTCGGCCAAAAATAACCTGTTCGTCTAAGGATCCATTTCATCTTATGAGCCGATTGGTGAGATCCGCAAATACCTTCATGTACCTCACCCATTGCTACACATGCTTCTTCAGCTCCAAGACACCTCAACAGCAAGCCTTCACAATGTACTTTAAAGTTTGTTGTCTAACATTGCGTTCTGTCAGCTTAGATGGGTCGATCAGGTAATTTTTTATTTGTGTTCTCCAATCCATGATATCTACGCACATGACGGCTTTATCTACTAGCTCAGTTACCTGATATCGGCCAAAGTTTTTGTACCCCGATGCTTGCTGAGCCAGGGCATTAGCTCTATCGTTCAATTCTCGAGGGACATGACCGATAGAAAATGATGTAAATGAGCCGATGATCTCGAAGCATTGCTCTAGATATTTCAGCAGTACTTCGTCTCGGCATTGGTATTCTCCTTTTATTTGCTGTACAATTAACATAGAATCCCCATACACCTCAACCACACATACTCCGATATTTTCTAATAATTGCAAACCTTTGAGCAATGCTTCATATTCTGCCTGATTATTTGAGCATCGGCTGTTTAATCAAAACGCAAATTCAAAGTTATGCCCTTTGGGTGATATGAGCACTACACCGATTCCATCGCCCTCTCTGCATACAGACCCATCAAAAAACAATTGCCAAGGAGCTACGGATACCAAGTCGGCAGCAGTGTCATGTCCTGTTATAAAATCGACTAGAACTTGCCCTTTGACTACTTTGGCCGATTCATAAGACAAGTCGAACTCAACCAAGGCATAAGCCCATTTGCCAAGTCGACCCCGTAGGATTGGAGCTGATAACATATATTTTATAACATTGGTTTTACAGATCATCTTACAAGCCGATGCTAATATATAATGCCTTAACTTCGTGCATGAGAAATATAAAGATAAACATAATTTTTCAACGAAAGGGTACCTGACTTCCGCATCAAATAGTTGTCGGCTTAAATAAAAGATAACTCTTTCCTTACCATCAACCTCTTGTGCTAGAACAGCTCTAATAGTTTCCTCTTCAGCCGATACATATAGTCTGAAAGGAACCCCTTTTCGTGGTGTAGCCAAAACCGGGGGACTGGACAAATATCTTTTAACATCATCAAAAGCCTTTTGCTGATCGGCTCCCCACACAAATTCTTGATTATCCTTCAACTTCAATAGCGGGGTAAAAGCACGAATTCTGTCGAAAAGGTTTGAGATAAACCTCCGTAGATAATTAGTCTTGCTGATCAACTTCTGTAATTCGTTTTTGCATGCCGGCGGCTTGGTGTTGGCTATGGCTTTCACTCTTGCTTGATTAACCTCAATACCTCTCTCATGTACCATAAAGCCTAAAAATTGCCCAGCCGATACGCCAAACGCACATTTGAAAGGATTCATCTTCAAGCCATGTGATCTTATGTTCTGGAAAACCTTTTCTAAATTGGCCAAATGCTGCAAATCATCTGCCGATTTCACTACGACATCGTCAATATATATTTCAACGATGTGACCGATTAAGTCATGAAAAATTAGGTTTATGGCTCGTTGATATGTTGCCCCAGCATTTTTTAAGCCAAAAGTCATAACCGTTCACTCAAATAAACCTATGGCTCCAGGACATCTGAAAGCTGTCTTTGGTATATCGACTTCTGCCATGAGTATCTGGTTGTATCCGGCATTTCCATCTAGAAAACTTATGATTTTATTCCCTGATGCAGCATCGATAAGCATATCGGCTATCGGCATCGGGTATTCATCTTTTGGTGTCGCTTTATTCAAATCTCTAAAGTCGACACATACTCGAAGTTTTTCGTTTTTCTTCATGACTGGAACAATGTTGGAAACCCACTCCGCATATCAACAAGGTCTTATAAATTTAGCCTCCAACAATCGCTCTATTTCTTCTTTTATAATTTTATACAGAGCCGGATTAAAACACCTAGGGTACTGTTTAAACGGCCGATAACCTTGTTTAATGGGTAGCCGATATTCTACCAATTGTCGGCTTAAACCAGGCATCTCGTGATACTCCCAAGCAAAACAATCTTTATATTCTCTAAGAATTTCGATTAACTTCTCTTTATATTTTACATCTAATTTTGCGCTAATAAAAGTTAGTCTTTTTCTATCACCACTACCTATATCAACTTCTTCAAGCAGATCGGTGGACGTAAAGCCTTGACCCAACTTTTCAACCTCTTGAAAGTCTTCTATAGCCTCATAGCTATCCGTTGTTTGCCGATAGCTTTGCATTTTGTCTTGTAATGCGTTCACTGTTTTTCTTGTCCCCATCGGCGTAGCACTTCGTTTGCTCGATCAAATGTGCCTGGTTTGACACTGATCGGCATAAGTCCTGTTTTGCTCACGCAGATGAAATCGCAATCTTCTAGTGTCTTTCCCGATATACATCCTGCTTCTTCATGTTGCCAATTCGTGTCGGAACTGGCCATGGCAATGTGAGCCGATGTGTCGGGCATGACAATTTCAACTTCCTCTCCGTTCCATTGGACAAGCGCTTGATGTATAGTCGACGAAATACAGCAGTTGGCGTGAATCCAATCTCTCCCAAGTAGAACGCTATAGTTGCCCTTGGCGTCGATGACAAAAAATGCGGTCGGCAAAGTTTTACTACCGACAGTCAGTTCTGTAACCATGACGCCTTTTGCTTCGGTTGGATCGCCAGTGAAGTCGATTAGAACCATGTTAGTTTTAATCAAGTCTTCATCGGACTTACCCAGTTTCTTGCAAGTCGTATAGGGCATCAAGTTTACTGTGGCTCCACCGTCTATCAGCATCCTTGATATCGGCTTTCCATTTATATACCCTTTCAGATATCATGGTTTCAGATGCCGATGATCATCTCTTGGCTTCTCGAAGATTGAGTTTTGGACTCCCGAGCATGATTGGGCAAAAGTTTCTTTAGCCGATTCAGTTTTGATTTTGAATTCGGCTGGCAACGTGAACACCATATTGATATCCATTGGGGGTGTATCATCCCTAATCATGGGAGAATCTAGATCATCTGCCAACTCAGAATCTTCTACGGCCTATTCCTTTTTCCTCCATTCCTTCTTAACGACCTTGATCGGACGAAGCTCATTGAAAGCCTCATCCCTCTGTTTTTCTGTGTCTGCCTCCCGAATCTCTTGTGTCCTTAATCTCTGAAGCCGTCTGTGCTGCGATCGGCTGAGACCAGACGGATACCACCTAGGCTTGGGCTCTACTGGCTTTCGTATCTGGCCAGCCAAATTTTCTCGGTCTGAATTGGGCCTTAGCATTTCGACCTGGGCCTGTACCTGGTTCGGTTCAGATATTCTCTCGTGAACAGGCCTCCTGTAACCTTTGCTGTGATTTCGAGTCGGCCCAGACAGCCTATCTCTAGCCGATTGTCTTGACCAATCGTCTCGGGGGTAATGCTCCATCGGACATGTATACGGAGATGGTAGTGCTACTCCCCTTTCCCAACAAAACTGCCAAAAAGGACATCTTCTATGGGCCCTCTCCACATTTTCGGTGTGATATAAATTATCCGACCGGCGAGTAGGATGTCGTGGTCGACTGTTCATTCTTTCATATTTCTCTATCAATTGTGAAAACGTTGGTCCCGGCCTTTTGGCCGATTGCCTTGATGGCGATTTTTCAGCTTTGTACCATTTACCCACCTGAGGATTTCCCTTGGGTTTAATGGTCCTCGAATTTTTTCCTTCGTGATCGGCTTCTATTTGTAATGAGCCAATCGTAATTTTCAATGCCTGGCCGCCGTTTGAATTCGTCTGAATATTGATTTGCCGATCCTTCTTTGGCTCATCATGCATCGGCTCCTTTCCTTTAGCCGAACATTGAACCATGTTAATTGGGAATGGATCAGCGTCAACTTGCATGGTCGGCTCATCAGCAAATTTTAGCCGACCATCTTCAATAGCCGATTGGATCTGTTGACGAAAAATATTGCAGTCGTTAGTATTGTGAGAAAAAGAGTGGTGCCACTTGCAATACCTGCGTTTCTTGATCTTGTCAGCTGATGGTATAATATGTCCCTCGGGCAATCGTATTATCTTTTCTTGTAATAATAAATCAAAAATACGATCACATTTGGAAACATCAAAGGCATACTTAACTTCCGACTTATTTCTAGTCGGCTTTAGCCAAGAACAGACTAGGGACTTTTTAGACCCTTTTACCCATTCGGCTATATTTATTTCTGCTTCATCATCCTTCGAAGAATCGCTTGGGCAATAATCCACCATATTGACTTTAACTTTATCCTTTTCTTTATTGCCATTATTTTTAAATCTATCTTTAAACGCTTTATTATCTGGGAATCGGCTTTCCTGAACCGATACACGATGAAGCAGATGGCTTAAATCATTGAACTCTTGCCCTCCAAACTTCTCTCTAAGTGGTGGAATTAATCCTTGAAAAGCCAAATCTGCAAGTTGGTTGTCGGGCAACGTGACACTAAAACATCAGTTTCTAATTTCTCTGAACCTCTTAATGTAATCAGTTACCGATTCTCCAAATCTCTGGCAAACAGAACTTAGGTCAGAAATCCTTAGTTCTAAACTTCTGAGAAAAAATACTCGTGGAATCGGCTTTCCAAATAGTTCCATAAGTGGACCGAATTCGGAGGCAAACAAGTAAACCAAGTAAAGGCTGCCTCGGACAGTGACAACAGGAAGAGTCTTATTTTTAGTCCATCGGACTGAGCTGCTTCGCCGCATTGAGCGATAAAGCGTCCGATGTGTTCTAGAGTAGTAGTTGAGTCGTCACCGGAGAATTTTGCAAAATCCGGGACTCTGAAATTGTGGGGGTAAGGCATACGATCTATATAATCAGGATACGGCTTTCTGTAGCCGATAACCTTCCTCTTCGGCTGTATGCCGAATTGGTCCCTCAAGACAGCGGAGATTTGGTCGACCCAATTTACATTATTGGCCATTGGCACCGTAGGCCCTTGATAATGTTGATCATAGTTGGCATTCTGCCCCCCGAGTGCAAACTCGGGTTGCCAATTATCTTTGGTCGACGCACACACAGTATCCGATCATACCTATTATGCCTGACTTGAGGTTCTGGTATTGGGACGAAAGGCTCTGAATAAGTTACTACCCTATGCGGACCTGGATTTCTAAGCAGGGTAGGTTCATGCGGGTATCTTTCAGGCCCAATCGGCTGTGAAACCGATTGTGGAAAAGCATAGAACGGAGCCGACAGCGGCAGATTTGTTGATGCGTCCAACTTAGCGGCTCAGTGTATGCGTGGTAATGGCTCACCCCACTTGGCCGAGGGTCTTTAGGCAATATTATGGTCGGCTGAGTAGGCATCATGGTAGGGGTGAGGTTATAGCCGATGGTTTAGGATCGGCCGTTGTGCTCTGCGTATTTTGTGCTACCGAAAAAACAGGATAATTCAGCAGAGCTTGCAATGGGTCAAGCATACTACCTGATGAGGCTAACTCCTGGGCTATGGTTTTAATACTATTTGCTATCATCGGCTTAAGCGTTGTCACAAGAGCCGATGATTGGTTTATTAAGGCGTGGTGCACAGACTGATTAATCATAGCCGATAATTCAGCTTGAGCAGGCAGATACCGCTTACCGGTTCTGTGACACCCACATCTCCCAGGGCGTTGACCGTAGGCAGGGCGAATTTTTGAGTAACGCCACGTCTAGTTTTCTGATAACAGCTTAGCATCATCTCCTCCAACGCAGTTTTCCGATCTTCAATCTCTTGACGTTGTTCTGCAGTCAAATCGTCCATTGTAGGGACGATTATGGCTTCTGTGTTGAGATCGGATGGCGGAATCGACTTTCCTGATGAAGACATTGTCCCACCGGGCGTGCCAAGAGTGTGTTGGCGTCAAAAACTTGAGGTAGGGTTTCTGACAGCAGCACACCAGATGAACACCGGATTCAGAGCGTGCCAGTCGATTTGACCTGTAACCGACAAGGTAAAAATATAAAATTCACACAAAGCCGATCGTGGAGATCAATCGGCTTAGACTTAATCAGCTTGAAGCCGATCAAGATCGAGGTAACAAGGTAAGTCTAATTAGCCGATTAAGGCTAATCAGATGATAAAGGTAGATCGATTCTGAAGAAGGCGATGCGCAACAAAATCAGAACAAATCAAACCTGGGGCGTAACTTGAAGAAGATCAACAATCGGCGATGCGCAACTTTATTGATCAAGATCGAATTACAATGACTAAGTTACAAAAGCTACTCCTAGTCGACATAAAAAAGTAAGGAAGTAAAGGCTGGTTGATTGTATTGTGTTGGATCCTTTTGCAGTTTGCTTCAACCCTTCTTTTATACCCATCGGCCGATCGTATCCTTTTACAACACGTTTTGAGTACTGATCCGTATCGGCCTTATCTCGGACGGTTGTTTCTTTAAAGATCTTGCTGTTGACAAATATCTTCAAATCTTTCCAACCTGTTCGTTAACTTACGGGTATCTGATTTTATTGCCGATTTTGACTAGACTTGCCAAATTTTGGTGCAAACATATGCCCCCTATTTTTGAGAGATGACTTGTCATCTGTCAAAAATCGCAATAATCGGCTTTTCTCGATCGGCTTAACTGTTGAACTTCACTCAATAACTGTCGCTTTATTTGCGCCGTAATTCTCTGACATGCAAGTAATGCGTTTTAACTGCCCGTGTCCTTTGAGATTCGTTTCCCGCCGCTTCAAGTTTTTACCTTGCTATAAAATACGGCCCCCGCCTCGGTAATTCTTCACGCGCTTGAGCTCTCGTGATCTTCACAATTGGCTTCTTCCTGCTTGCTTTCTGTTCTGAGTCAATCGGCTTCCCTTTGCTTAACCTCTTGAATCTTCTTAACACCAAGATCGATTGAATGGATCCTTCCCAGGTACTAATCCCGATTCCCAACAGTATTGATCAGTTTTTCCTTGGTCCTCTAGGAAATTTAGACGCAGCTACAATTATTGATCAAGAAGTAACTCGCCTTCCTTTATCGACTAGAGGGTATAACATTGAGGGTTAGAGTAAGAGTTTTAGGGCTTGGCCGACTGCACTTAAAGGGTGGAAGAACTGGTATAATCGTGTAGCAGCCCAAAAAAGTGAGTCCTGGGAAAGAATGGGCAAAGCCGAGTGTATTCATTTGAGTCTTGCCGATCCAGAAGCCAATGAGCCCTAGGTGGCCATGGTTTGTTATTTCTGGTCGGATGCTTTCAATGCCTTTATGTTTCGCACCGGTCTAGCCGGCCCAACTTTGCTGGACGTTGCTCAGCTCTGCTGCTTGAGACTAGATGGGGAACAAATATCGGCTTTCAGTGCCAAACCAAAGTACAAACTGATTCGGTCCAAAGGTGAAGGATGGTCTAAATATATAGCCAATAATAACCAAGTAAATGGGTTAGTATCGGACGAGGAGCACATCGCTTACCTTAACCTGTGGCTTGATCGATTTCTGTTTTGTGGAGCTTCATTAGGGCCAACTCAAGTGTATCAGACTATCGCAGAAGGATTGGTAGAAGGCCGTCGGCTAGCACTCGAAAAAACGTTTCTCGGAGCAGTGTACCAAATGATGCATATTATTAAAAGTCGGCTTTATACGGGTTTTGCCGATTTTACCGTGGGTAACATGGGTGGTCCCTTATGGTTTATCCAAGTCTGGCTGCATTGCTTTTTTAGCCGACCCTTTGGTTTGGAGCCCACTGATGACACAGCCTTCCCAAGAGAAGACAACCAGAGAACGCCATCCCCCAATATCGAGCAAGCCGATCTTTTGGTGAACGGTTCATCATGTGCTATGGAAATGAGACGAAAATCATAGCAGCCGATTCGAGGAAGTACCTGTCTTTCTTCCTTCATCTGAGCAATGAGGATTTGAAACAGCGAGACTTTTTTAGTTATAGCTCTGTGGCCGATTTTCCATGACCTTCATTTCTACATCTCGAAGCCAACAGTTTTTCTATGCCTCAGGAAACACTAAACTTGTATAAAATTTCCATTTCTCCTTGCATTCTTCATGCTGGTCTTCATACAAGAAATCGGACATACCGGTAGCCATCTGAATTCTACCATCCGTCTGCATTTACGCAAGGCAACTAGGATTTGGTCAAGTGATCCCAAGTTTTTTCTTGATCGGCATTGAGCCAAGAGCCGAGTCCGTAATCTTTGATCGGTGAAATTGTCCTTGAAGTAGCTGATGACCTGCAAGTCCAGTTTTTGCCACACTTCTTCCTGAACACCAGATGGGCAGGAGGGTATACCACATGGTGGTCGGTCATTGCAGAAGCCCTTTATCGGTCAAAGTATCCATCAAACATTATTAATGAATTTTTTCCAAATCTTCCGGAGCCGACGTTAGCATCTAATGCCGATTCTAGAAGTGAGGCCACTTCGTCGGGATATACTAATACGAACGTGAATGTTTCTAGCGAGGTATCGGCTTAGAGTCTAAATCTCCCACTTTGTCTTTCATGAAGTTTTACCTTGAATCTAATTTTGTTTTTCCTCTGCAGAACAAAGTTATTGGAAAGAAGTCGGCTTCAGACCCATCAGGTGACGGCCAACCCAGAAAATAGCAGCAATCGGCTGCCATCACTGGCTATGCTTCTGGGTCTTTGGGTATTCAGAGCCCATCTCTATCGGACTTAGAGAAACAGAAACAACCCAGTAAGTCTTTTATCGGCTTTCTTTTATCATTCTCCCAATTTTCATATGACAAGATTTTTTTACCCGATAAATTCTCAGAAAAGAAGCGGATATGTTCTGATTGCTTGAATTTAATAACTTGATTGGTATAACTAATACGGAAAATTCCTTAATCTTCTTATTCATCAACACGTGCTGTACAATTTCTTTCCCATCCATCACTTAGAACATTTGTAATTATATTACCTGAGATACATCAGTTTTCATGTTCGTATTGGTCTCAACATACGAACGTTTTGGCTAATAGGGTTCAATTCTAGGCGCCGAGAGTACTGTTGGAAGATCTTACAATACTCATTTAATTGAGGTACAAGACCACACTGCGGAGAATATTTGGAAAAACTGATAATGGGAGCCTATTAAAACCCCAATTGTTTTGCTTGACAATACCACAGGTATGTGGTATACATATACGTGTGCATCTCCAGTCTCCACTGCCATGTTTTACATTTTTAGAAGGCATATCTTACTTTGCCGATTCATTACTGTCTTATCAATCAAGGTTGAGGGTGGAGCAAATATTATCGCCAATCAATCAAGGTTGAGGGTGGAGCAAATATTATCGCCACTATTAGATGGTCTCAGAAGTTACACTATGACAACAGAGGATTCTTAGTTGATATACCATTCCGGTTTCCATGCTATGTCAACCCGTTACCAAAGGTGTTCATGAAGAGGGAGAGACTTCAGTTGACTATGAATAGTGGTTTCGGTAGAGAGGTTTGGTTGCAGGGCACTGCCCACCCATTGAAGGTAATCACATATAACTTATTTCTTAAAATATCTGCATGCGGGAGCGTTAGAGCCTGTGCAAAGGTTTAATCATCAGAAGGTTTTCATCGCTGTTTCAGGAGAAGAGTAGGCATGGTGAGAAATTGTTTTCCCTCCGTAAAGCAATTGTTGAGAGTTGGTCGAGCAAAGATTTCACCTTTTTCATGCAGTGTGAGTTCATTCTGCTATGATATTTTTCTTGATTACCTGTACTCAATGCTCGCTCTTTAATATTTGTAACGTTTTTATTTTGGATTTGTTATCCAGGATCAATTGAGAATTCAATACTTGGTTGGTTTAGGAAAGCATCAGGTACAATAGTGGCAAATATCTCCATTGATGCTACAAAACATCCTGATGAATTTGAAGTGAGTTGTAGACTTACTGAGCACCAGTAACCACCAAGCATATGACATGCGAAGTAGCTAAGATGCTTTGTTTTACTACTGTTCTGCTCAGGAAGAAGACTTATGCAGCTAGCTTCAATCCTGATCATTATGGATTTGATCACCTTTTTAGCCCTCTTACCTTGTTTTTTTACAAATCTAACCCCTCCAAAAACACATTTGTAAATTTAGCTCCCTCCTCCACTGCGGAAGGCATGGTAGGCAACACCTATCACCTACGGGACTGGGGAGTGCAGAAGCCGGCGATGCAGCACCCCGGGAGCGTGGGAGCCGGCAAATGCGACGGTTGGCGAGCGAGTGAGCGCGGCTAGCGTGCTGCCACGGACGGCGAGTGCAGGAGGAGCGAGGCTGCTGCGCCAGTGAGCGCGGGAGGCGCGGCTGGGCAGTGCGGGAGGGCCTTCCACGGTAGGGTGCGCGGCGCTTTCGCGGTCAGGAATAGAGCTATATTTGCAATTCCATTCGGAAGGTAACCAAATTTACAAAACATAAGGTAAAAGAGGCTAAAAAAGTGACCAATTCATCATTATACAACTTGCTATATTCTGAATATGCACAATTATGTTTCAGGCTAAACACCTGCAGCTTTTTAGGCTTGGAAAATTTTCAGAATCAAACGGGCACACGAACAAATATCACATCGAACGTCCTTCTAGTAGTTCAACGGCACAGCATGCTAATTCAAAAGAAGATACCAGCTTGAGTAGGTAGATGTACCTGCATGCTCTCATGGCGACACTGCCAAGTACTTAGAAGAATTAGCGGGGACCTACAGAAAATAAGGTGCGTTTATAGTTCCACTAGGAACAGCAAATAGGATAAGTACGAGTACCTCTTCAATCAACAGAAATTAGCACTTCCATAAATAAAAAGATGTGTTACCAGAAGAGATGAGAAACTAGCAGTACATGACTTGAAAGGTGAACTTGCCACACATCAAATTCTTCCGGAACTACTAGGAGACATGCAGTTTACTAAATGTACAACATAATTACTTCATTACTAGTTAAGTGATCATGCGTTGCAGCGAAAATACGTATTTAAATTAAATAATTAAATCATGTTACGTGTTTCAAAAATAAAATTTTACTTTTGAGTTGCCATGAGGAGGGAGAAATGGAGAATAGATTGGCCAATGGGAGAGTGTGGGTAGAAAGAGAGATATGGTTAGTTTTTTTTTTATTAGCGAGAGGTGAGTGAATGTGCCAATCGGCCGAGATGTCAGCGTGCTATTTTTTATAAAAAAGAGAGAACAGATATCATACCACTACTAACTCGTATTTATATATTACTAAAGATGCGTGCAGCTATCTATTAACGAGAAGAGATAGAAGAAATATAATATTCACTTAATCCTGAAACATCGTTTACATGAATCAAATTTGTCCGATGAGTACATGTGGTTATTTCAAGTAGACAAGTGTTCAAACGTACCAACAGGGTAACAACACCTCCTTATTCAGCTCGCAATCAAATCAGGAAGATAAAGAGCTACTGGAAGTGCATGTATAATAACTTATCTATTAAAGCCGAAGGAATTAGGGTGTATTTGGTTTAAGGGCACAGGAGGATAGGATTACCCTATCCTACTTTTTCTAGTCATCTCGTTGTTTGGTTGGATGGTTTGGGTAGATGAGGGCATAAAAAAAAAGAATATTTTTATAGATGCGGATAAATTGATCCAAATAATTTGGCCGGATAAGTCCATCCACTCGTGCACTCGACGCTGGCGGGCTCCTCACCGAGCGCGCCCTCCTCCCGCACGGCGCCGACGGGTCCCTCCTCCCACTAGCACCGACGAGCCGGTGACAGCCTATCCGGCCGCCGCCAGACCGAGCACTGCCACGCCATATGCTGCCCCGCCGCTGGCTACAGCTACCCACCCCCGCCACCGCAAGCTGGGTACGGGTATGGATACCCGTCGTTGCCACAGGCAGGGTACGGCTACCAGCAGCAGGCCGTGAGAGCCGCCGAAGAAGAACAACTTCGGGATGGGTCTCGGAGCCGGGCTGCTCGGAGGGGCGCTCGGTGGGCTTCTGATAGGAGAGATGGCTTCCGACGTGTCGGCGTACGATGCCGGGTTCCACGACGCTGGGGGCTTCGATTTCTAGAGCGTTTGAGGATCAGAAGATGCGATGGAGCTTTCCCCCCGTTTTGCTTCAATTTTTTATTTGTACTTAACTGCGAGACTGCCACTGCCACTGCCAGAACCAAATTAATGAAATTATACATCTAATTGTGTGGATCTGTGATGTGGTAGTATTGTAATCTGTAAATAGGAGTTTCACATGATATATGAATTGCCGTTTTGTTTGGAGTGTCCTGACTGCTGAATTGACGTCGATCTGGTAAATATGCGTGTTAAAATTCAGCTGAATATTCAAAGCTTAGATATACCTATACAACTCAAAGTTGTTTACATGAATTCAGAGAGCAGCACATGCAGCTGTTGGTATTGGTAATCCAATCTTCTAGTCCTCCCGCACGGCGCCGAAGGCTGGGACCTCCGACCAATCTATCCATCTTTATCCCTCTAATCAAACAAAAAATTGGTTTATCATATCCATTCTCATCCATCCAATCAAATAAAAAATTGACTCATCCCTATCCACTAAACCAAACAACCATCTGGATGGCTCTATCACATTCAGGCTGGATGGTTATATCCCATCCAACCTCATTCAGGCAACCAAACGCACCCTTAGAGAGCAACCAGTCATGCCACGTGTTGCAGTTTTTTTAACTTATCTATTAAAGCCGAAGGAATTGGAGAGCAACTAGTCATGCCACGTGTCGCGGTTTTTTTGCGAAAAAGCCCTCGGTGAATTTTAAAATTACATTTAGGTCCTTCCATCTGTTATTTTGCAAACAAACCCGTTGTTCCGTATATTCGCGAACTATCCTTCACCCATTAATTTTGCAAAAAATAGAAATTACATCCAGGTCCTTCTGTCGGCAATTTTGCAAAAAGTACCGTGGTTCCGTATATTCGCGAACGGGTCCTCCAACGATTGTTTTTCAAAAAAAACCCCATGGTAACGCAAATTCACCATTGGCTCCTAGCCAGCCCATTATTTAGCAAAAGCCCCCAAAAAAACAAAAATTACGTTAAAATCCTCCTACTTTTTTTCAAAAAGAACCAACGAACCAAATTTCGCACTGAGTGTGGATCTGGTGGAGCTGGGTATTACTGGCTCCACCAGATTCATGGAGTTGGAGTTGTGAGTACATTAAGAGTGTTTAGATGGATCATCTTATTTACATTTTAGATCAAAAATATAAACTTAATTCACTTTATTTTAGCCTACAAGTCTCAGATCTCAGGTGAAGCTAGGATCTGGAACTCTACCAAATAGGCCCCTAGTATATTACAATATGCGTGAGGAGAAGAAAAAGGAGACATTTTTTTCCCTGGCGGGCTCCACCTACCTCTTCACCTCGAGATTGTTCACGTGTATAGCCATGTAGCTTCTGTTTTTTGTAACAATCTAGCTCCCGTGTAATTTTTTTTGCAAATCTAGACTCACAAATGAGCGCTGAAGAGCCCTTCCCTACCACGGTTGCAAAGTGCGGCAGGAGATGGCTCTTCTGTGCTCACTTGGGGCTAGATTTGCAAAAAAAAATTCACGGGAGATAGATTTACAAAAATAGAAGCTACAAGGCTATATACGTGAACACTCCTCGCCTCGAGCTTTTAGGCACCTTGGCGACACGGGATCTATGGGCCTCCACCCAGGCGATGGCACCTAGTACGGGTCAATCACGCCAGTAGGGAAGCGACGGGAGAAGGTGTCGAAATCTACACAATTTTTTTATTCTAGATTTTATTTTGAGGCAAATAACAAAAGACTAGAGATGCAAACATGCAACACATTGTACTTCTAAATATGCTCAAGTATTGAAAATTAATAAAGTCGATTGATCACACAAACGACTTACAATTTGGCTTGACGAAGAACAAGAAACATCGTAGCGCAAACGAGGTCGTAGAAGTAGTCGACATCAAAGAAAAAGCAAAGCGATCGTGCGAATACACTGCTCAGAAACCTTATTGCTGCCACATGCAGGCGATCGCTGCGGTAATGGCTCGAATATACCGCTCACCCCCTTCACGATGCATGCCAAGGAGAAAGGGCGACGAGGATCAGCTGCTTAACACCCACAGTACAGAATCAGAGAGGAGGAAGAAGAATGAAGCAGGAATTATGTTTCTTCTGGCCTAGACATCTCTAGGTCTTATATAGACGTGCATTAGTTACTCACTAGTAACTAACGATATTATTTCAATTAAACGTAGCAATTACTCACTACTAACTAATTGTATTATGATAATTAAACCAATTTGAAATGTGTGTTTAAATTGCATTTAAACAGAATGAATAGGGAGATAATTGCATGATTTAGCAAAATAAAAGGTGGATTCAATGTGACAGAAGACACTCTACGACGTGGGTGGTCAAAAGTCACGCGAATTTTCACATAAAAATACGTGAATGTGCATACCATCCTTATGTCATGTATCACATTATTTAAGGAATGGCAATGATTTTACCTTATAAATTACCTTTTCTTTACTTAGCTAGACAATATTATACTAGATCATGCATACTTTGGAATTAAGAAAAATTGATTTCTCGTGGACCGATTTCTAACATGAGGAGCCAGTAGATCTAGGTAGGGAGGCATCCAGAGGGGGGAAATGGCACTGGATCTGTGCGGAGGAGACAGCTGGAGGGGAAGGTGATGCCTGATCTGCTCAGGGAGGCTGCAAGAGGGGAGGCAGCGCCTAATCTCCGCAGGGAACCGTCCGGAGGGGGAGGTGGCGACACAGACCGGAGTGGGGGACCTCACCGGAGGTAGGACGCAGCGGTGGTGCCGAAACTTGTAGGAAAAACATTTTTCAAGGAGCATTCCATCCTCTATCTAGAGTTGTCCAAACAGGCTGGGCCAAACGGGCCGGCCCGAGGCATGATACTATTGGCACGGCCTGAGCATGGCACGCCACGGTTCGGCCCGGCACGATTAGGGCACGGCATGGCCCATTAGTTTGATAAATAGTTGTTTTATAGCCATTGGAGGCTTAAAAATTCGAAAAAATCCTGAATTTTTTCTTATAAATAGGTGGCTACCCCCCATTTCCACACCAGCAATTTTGCATTCTCTTCTATTCATTCTCTTGTGGAAATTATTTTGCTCTTGGTGGTAATTTAGCAAAATTCAAATTAGTTTTGCCAAAAATCCGAAATTCGTCTTTCGGCTTCTGTCAAGAAATCAAGGTGATAATTGTGATTTATTTTTTTGTTTTGTTAGTATTTTAAATCATATTTTAGTATTAATAGCGTAATTATTTCTTGCAGTTTGTTTTATGGAGCACAGTGATTTTCCATCGTTCCCAGCTTCTGATTTCGGGATTTCACCCGAGGAGCTTCTTGCATCCTATGAAGCACAAGAAGCTGCAGGAGCTGTGCCATCCTCAAGCTCTACAAGTGCTACTGCGTCGGCAAGCATCGGGGCAAAAAGAATAAGATGCAGTACATCGGGAGTCTGGGAAGATTTCGAGCAGATTTTTGAGACATCAAACGGCGTCCAGAGAAGGTATGCCGTTTGTAAATATTGTAAGCACAAATTAACTGTGAAATCTTCAGGTGGAACAGGGCACTTAAAGAGGCATGCTGAGCTGTAGAAAAAAGCGGGGATGGCTTTAAGACAGATGCAGCTGCAGTACAACCCCGACGGTACGGTATGTAATTGGGACTACAATCCTGAGGTAGCTCATGAATCTCTTTGTCATTTAATTACTTCTCAAGATCTTCCTTTAAACTTTGGTGAGTCAGCTGCGTTTGAAAGCTATATTAAGACCACTCATAATCCTAAGTTTTCTGCAATTTCTAGACAAACAACAACTAGAGATTTGATTAAATATTATAATAATTATCGCAATAAGATAAAAGAAAATGTTAGTACTTGTACTTTTTCTGTGTCTTTGACATCTGATATATGGAGTGGTAGAGCTAAAGAGGATTACCTTAGTGTAGTTGCTCATTATTGAAAGTTCAAGCTTCATTAGTTTGGTTTTGGTGTTAATGACAAATGTAATATTGAAACTAACTCTTTTGATAATCATAATATTGATTAGTCTCGATTGTTAATTAATGATAAATCTTTTTATGAGACTAACTCTTTTGTTGAGTTCAACTCTTATTAGTCTCTTTTGGATGAAAAAGGTGAAAATATCAAATGTATGCATTCGAGTTTCTTGTTG
Source organism: Otatea glauca (assembly GCA_036346275.1). Lineage (NCBI taxonomy): Eukaryota > Viridiplantae > Streptophyta > Magnoliopsida > Poales > Poaceae > Otatea > Otatea glauca. The sequence continues at coordinate 35,180,791 of CM070713.1, forward strand.
CATTCCTTGGATATAATTTTCATGATCATATTGATAAATCTAAATATGAGACTAACTCTTTTATTGAGTATATCTTTGATTAGTCTCATCTCATTGAAAAATAGAAATCTCAAAGGTATGCATCCAATACAACTCTATTGTTTCTATATGCATTCCTTGGATTCAAGATAAAGGATGAACTTCACTGTAGTCTCAATCTTAAGATGTGCATAATGTTTTCAATTCCATATGTACATGAATGCACACATTTAGGGGGATTTCATACTTTACCTTGATGTTTCAATAATATTGATCTAATTCATCTTTCTATATCAAGGATTATTACTTTGAAACAATCCCTTGAGTATATTTAACTTGTATAGTTGTAATATACTCATGTTAATATAGGATAAACTCAAATGCTATCCAAGATTGATTATGTGCATATTGATTCCAAAGTTCAATTATTTATATGCACATAGTTTATTCTATAGTTGATGGACTCAAAAGTATTGATTCCTTTACATCACTTAAATATATTTGGATCATTACTTTCCATCAAAATGAGTATATGAAACTTGTGTAGTTAATATATACTCATATCAATTTAAATGAATTTAAATTGAGTTTGGTTGTCTTTCAATCAATCAAAGAACACTTCATCATGTGTTGATGGTGTTTCTTCATTGGTTAAGGACAAGCGAAAAGTTCTTGAGTATATGCATTAGTTGCATCAAAGTACTTAAGACACCTATAAATCATTCAAATTGATTAGGGTTGTGCTCAATCGATCATAGGGGCATCCATTATGTGTTAATGGAGTGCAATTGATGATTGAGGTAACCGTGTTTGTTGGACTAACAATCTTTCATGAGTTGTGAAGTAGGTTTAGTCCAAAAAAAATGAAGAATCGGGAAGAATAAGTCATCATGTGTTGATAAGCTTCAAGGATGAATCCCGAAGTGAAGTGAAGTTAGAGAAGATTCATAATGGTTGATGAACAAGAACAAAGGAACCGGCTTGGAGAGAAGATGATGGAAATCATAAAAGCTTCATGTGGATGTGCTAGAGGCAAAGGTATAACTAGCTAGGGTTAAGGATGTGTTCCTAGTCTTTTACCGGTCTCGATGTTTGGATGTGAGACCGGGTTGCTAGTATAGGTTGCTGTACTATTAAGAGGGGTCGAGTCTTATAGCTTGAGCTTCATCATGTGTTGATGAACTAAATCCAGTTCACTCTAGCTCACTATCTTGGTTGGTTTTGCATGAGCTAAGTATTTGCATGTGTTGCAAATAAGGGAGTTCATGCTTGCTTCTTATTGAATCTTGATTTGGTTTTTGCATAGAGCTATGAATTTGTATATGTTGCAAATAGAGAGCTCATGCATCGGAATCTTAGCTTGTGACTTGATCATGTGTTGATCATCACAAAGGCTAAGATAGGTTTATGTCTTGTGTTTGCAAAATAAGTTTTTACAAAATATGGTTTAATTGAATCTTATCTTGGAGCATGTGAGTAGGGTTTGCAAATGTGTTTGCAAATTGGTTTGATCATGTGTTGATCATCACATGGTTCAAAGATATAATCTTGATTGCTCTTGTTTGCAAGATTTATATTTGCAAATGTGTTTTGCAAAATATTGGTGTTCATGTGTTTGACATTAGAGCATATGATTAGATTTTGCAAATGTGTTTTGCAAAATTGCTTTGATCATGAGTTGATCATCACATGGCTCAATATTTGATCTTATTGACTCTTTCTAGCTTGTAGTCATGCTATTTGATCAAGTCTATGTGAGGGATTTCGAAAAATCAGATTTTAGACTTGAATGACTACATTAGAGTTTTTTTGGTGATATTTAAAAATATATATGGTTGCTTAAATATTGAAAATGAGTGGAGATTGTAGCCCTCATGATAAGCTTCGCATAGAATCAAAAATCACCTAAATCGGAGTTCGGAGTGAAAAGTTATGAGCTTTTTCGTAGCTGTAGCAGTGGTATGACCGGGGTCACTCCGGTCATACCGGTGAGCGGTATGACTGCCTCATGTTCGGTATGACCTGACTTTCTGTGTAACGGCTAGTTTTTTCTAGCCGTTGAAGGCCGGTGACCGGGTCTCTTGCGACTTTTTGCCTATTTTACCCCCAAACGTTTTTCTTGTGGAGGCTATAAAAGGAGCCTTGGGGGCTTGCATTTGGTTGTTGTTGGCCTTGTTGGGCATTTGTGTGGGTCTTGTGCATGTGTTGCATTCCCAAATTTGGTTTTTGAGTTAAGAGTGAGCTCTAAATTGCATGTGTTGTAATTAGGAGAGGATTGAGAGCCTCTTGTGCATGTGTTGCACTCAGTGATCACCATTGTACATGTGTTGTACTTGGTGGAGCTCAAGCTAGAGGGCTTGACTTATTACTCTTGGTGTTTGCCAACACCTAGACGGCGTGTGGAGGCATTGTGCACGGTGATCTTCTCAAGGAGATTATGAGAAGGTTCGGCAAAGTTGTGAAGGTCGGAGCTCGCCTACCCGTAGGGGGAAAGAGCTACACTAGTGGAATCGAGGCGGGTGCTTAATTCGTGGAGCCGGTCCAAAGTGGTTTGGGCTTGCCTCAACGTGGATTAGGGGAGACCGGCAAGTCTCTGAACACCACGGTAAAATATCGGTGTGTCTCTTGTGATTTGCATTATATTATTTATTTATACTCAAGTAATTTATATTCATAGAATTGATGGTTTGATTGCTTGTATTTAAGATTGCAAATTATTGTTAGAGACATAAATAGTTAGTGCACTTAGTGAGCCTAGTTGACTTTGGCTTTAATTGTCAAAACCTTAGTTTATCGCTTCCGTATCTATTATCATTTAGGTTTTGATATAAGAGCACTTAGGCGAGATTTTAATTAATCGTAGAAGAAATTTTTATAGCCGCCTATTCACCCCCCTTTAGTCGGCATCCTCGATCTTACAATTATGTAAACGATGATTGGCAACTAGAAAAGAGAATTATAGGATTCAAATTAATTAATGTACCACACACTAGTGAAAATATTGTTGATTGTATTGTAAAAGTTGTGGAAGATTTTGGCCTTAGTTATAAGATTTTTGCAATAACATTAGATAATGCTTCTGCAAATATTTCTGCCATGAACATTCTTACTGTGCTTTTCAATTCATATGCTGAATCTTTCTTATTATATCAGCGTTGTGCTTGTCATATTATTAATCTTATAGTTAAATCTGGTTTGAAGAGGTTAGATCAGTATTTTAAACATTTTCGCATTGCAATATCTTACTTAAATTATTCTAATCAACGAGTAGCAGCATATAAGACTTATTGTATTGCAATGAATGTGCGTCCGTGTAAGTTTGGTTTAGATATGCCTGTTAGATGGAACTCTACTTACTTGATACTTAAGAGTCTCATACCATATGAGAGCACATTTTCTGTTTTTATTAACACATACTGTCGTACACGGGATGGTCAACTGCTACTCACTGAGCAACATTGGTATATTGCTAAATACTTGCTGTCATTTTTAGAACTTTTTTTTGATCCACTGTTGCTTTATTTGAAGTTTATTACGCAACCTCTCCTTTACTTGTGCATCATATTTTAAAAATTTCTACCCACTTAAAGAGCCACAAAAATAATAATATCTTGTGTGAATCTATTTATGCTATGAAAACTAAAATTTTGAAATATTAGCAAGAAATTCCTATGTTATATGCATTTGCATTTATTTTAGATCCTAGAGCTAAAGTTTGAGGATTCTCTAATGTTCTCTCACTTCTAAGTGATGCGGTAGGTACTAATTATTCTAGTTATTTTTCAAATGTTCGTACTAACTTATCTCAAGTTTATGATAAGTATGATCGAAAGTTTACTTGAGTTCGCATGCAGCGACCTCCACCAGCACCCACAATAGGTAAGAAGAAAACCGCGTGGGGAAAGATATGGGGTGCAGGTGTCTCTTCTCAAGGAGTTCGACTACAACAACAACAAGTACGGACACATCAAGTGGTGGGGAGCTAGCTGTCTATCTCAACAGCGACACTGTCAACTACCAAGAGCAGCAAGAGGAGGACTTCAGCATTTTGCAGTGGTAGCACGAGCACAAGATAACATATCCGGTGCTTTCCATATTAGTACGAGATGTGTTAACAGTTCCTGTCTCCACGGTTTCTTCAGAGTTTGCTTTGAGTCTATCCGGAAGAATAATCGAGGAGAGAAGAACAAATCTGACAAGTGAGATGGTGGAAATACTTCTCATTGTGAAAGATTGGAAACAAGATGATCAACGAGCTCAACATACTGTAGAAAATGCTGAGCTGGTGGAGACGTTTGAAAATCTTTATCTAGATAATGAGGAAGAATAATTGTAATCTTCACTTTTTTCCTGTATCACTGAGCTATAGGCTGTACTCTTTTTTCTTTGCCAAGGTTTTCTCATGTTGAGTTTTTACTTGGCAAAGTTTTTAACGAGGCATCCAAACATCAATAAAGCTCATTATTTAATTCAAATTATTTATCTCATATTTTAGTTTTTTCTTAATTTATATATATTTTAAAAAAGTTTTTCTATGTCCTTCGAGTTTTTCTAATTATTCTAATTTTCCCCCATTTTTTTTTGTATTTCTTCATACTTTTCCTTATTTTTCTATTTTTCGGATTTTTTTTGAATTTTTTTGACGCTAACGAGCCAACTCGGCCCGTCGGACCCGTGTCGGCATGACACAGTCTGTTAGCCTCGCGGGCCGTGCTTGGACCGACTTTCTGACATGGCACGACCCGTTTAGTTGCCGGGCCAAAACGGGCCGGGCCGTGCCGCACATTTGGCCCTCTGCCTCTATCCACCGATTTATGCAGTTGCAAAAGTAGGGCCTTGGCCCAAACTTGAAAAGGTCATGCCGGGCTTGATCTGGGCCAGTTGGCCGGTGGCGAATCGACCCAATCCATCCCGTCATTGCCACCGCTTCCTCGTTGCCCCGAGCAGCGCCGCATCGCCGTCGTCTCTCCACTCTCCGCATCCTCTCCTCTCCTCTCAGTTCGATCCCAGCTTGCTGCTGTTAACCCGATTGATCCTCCTCCACCCGCTACAATGGCGGACGAAGCCAACCGAGCGGTGAGTGCCCTCGAATCTGCCTGCGGCCGGCGTGCTCTTGCTAGGTTTTCTCGGCCGATCTCGCGGTAGTTGCTTCTAACTTCCTTTTCGTGGTGTGCGCGCACGCAGGCTTTCGTGGAGCTGCAGGCCCGGATGATCGAGACCACGGGGAAGATCAAGCAGGTACAAGCTCGTTTCCATTCCTTCTTCTTCCTCCCTTGTTCGAACTAATCCATTTTGTCTAGATTAGTTCCGGGGATCTTTTTGCTGGTGGCGCGTTTTAGGTTGTTGCTCTTGTAGCCTCGGTTTCCATTTGTCGATGTGTCTTGAAAGTGTGATTCTACTTCAAAAGTTTGAAGTTTCATTTTTCTTTTCAGCTGACTCCGCACTTTGCCATAAGTTTTAGCCAGGAAATGTTTAAAATTTTCAACTTTGTCAACTTACACGCTTAGTTCATAAGTTTTGCGCTTATTAGATCGAAGCCATATTGCTGCAATACATTAGCCAGGAAATGTTCAAAATTTTCCAGACGCTTTCATGTGGCTGTCAACTGTTAGGAGTAATTACTTATGTGAACTTTTGATTCTTGCAAAATTAGGTCCGTAACGCTCTGTGTAATGAAGTGTGGTATAAATAGCATAGTTGAAAGCACACGGAATAATTGAAAGTTTTGGTGTAGTTGATTATTGGGGAATATTTGATTATTTAGGTTTGTAGGATGGAACATTGTGTGCTACCGAATTGTAGTTTCATATATGTCCAACTAATCATGATTTGCATCAGAGCCGCTCATACCTATATTAATTAGTTGGTAATAATTGTAGTTTCATATATGCCTAACTAATCATGATTTGCATCAAAGGCATAACTATATTAAAATCAGCTGGTAATATATGTTGAGTTGTGACATTGTGAGTGAACAGCTCTTTTTTATTTCACAAATAGCTGTTCCAATATGATCATTCCAGAGAAAGGAACTGAAATTTTTGAATTCTTTTGCAATTGAAGATAAGAAGGTTATGTTGCTTATTTGGAGTTCGGCTGGACCACATCTGTCTGTTGATTAATTAAAATGCTTTGAGCTGGTTTGTTTAGCTAATGACGATTTACAGTAATCTATTTCTTGTCCTCTTGTTGACATATTGTATATTTTTCTACACTACTGGTGTATCTCTTAGTGTATCAAATTATAACACATACACTCCCTTGTACTGGAAATAGAGGAGAACCAAAGCTGCAAAATATTTCGGCCATCAATTTGGGGGATCATCCTTTTGGCCCTTACTGACATATGAATTAGGGGCTGTTTGGATACAAAGTATTTTTTGGAGTTTTAGAAAATACCATTGTTTCTGAAAAATATCATAGTATAAAAAACTTTGTGGTGTTTTGGCACAACAAATACTGTGTGGTTTTCCAAGTTGTTGTATTCCAAATACCATGGTCCCCCCCCCCACAACCACCACCCACCCACCCACACACAAACAAAACAAACCGAGCTTGTTTCCTATGTTGCCCAGTCCCATGTATCAGATTATCTCCTGTCTTGTGCTTCCACGAACTCTCGAACCCAATATCCATTGATCCCAATTATTTATCCCTTTTGGCAGCTTTGCTCATGACGGACGTACATGGCAAGCAATCATCCTCTTGTGAATTTTGAGCCACAATAGGTTCTTTTTTCTTTTGATTGCAGCATGATGACCGCATTGCTGCATCTCCTTACTAGTCGGCTTGTACCAGTGTTTTTAATGTTGCCATTCCTGCACTCGCTGAGCAGCTCTTGCCGTTTCTGTAGGTGCTGTTGTGTGCAGCCACGCATTTTGCATACATGGTTTCCAAATTTGTTGTTTTCTTTGCCTAATGTTGAATCTATACTTAATGAACTGCTCAATGCTCCTAGAGGTTTGTGGATGTCGTACAAGGACATTTGCTTGCCGATATACCAAATTGGATCTAATTAATATATTCTTTGGGCACCAGAGCTTCTAGATATTGCAATCTGTCTACAATTAAATGCACTCACTACATAAAATTTTGTAAGTTAGCCCAATAGCTGTTTGTAAACAAAATACTGCACTAAATACTGTAGCTAGCAAACACATCATGGTTTCTCTTAAAACTGCATAAAATTGTGTATTCACAGACTGTAGTATTCCATGTGTAGTACTTAAGAACTGTGGTTTTCAAATACTGTAACATCTAAACAGGCCCTTAGTGTGATATTCTTCTGTTTTAGCTCTTAAGGCCAGAACTATAGTTTTTGGGGTTTGCTATTGTGGGTTTATTTGGTCGTCTACCGCACAGTGCTATATTGAATCTCTCTCTTCTATTTTGGGAAAAGGGCTTGGCTATATTGATGGGTGAATCGCTTCTGGCAATAATTCATATCTAGATAGAAAAGGTCAGTGTCAAGGTCAAAGAACTCTGGCTTTATTCAAGCGAGAAATGATACGTTTTAACAATCCTAGTATATTTGTTTTACACTATGTTCTAGCTCGTTTTTTCTTAGTGGAAAACATGAGTTGAATAAGAAATTTAGTATTTAGATTGCTGAAATAGATTTGAGTTGTTTTCTGTATGTAACGTTATCACATTGTTTTGGTCCTTGTACAATATGGGATGTCATAAATAATATTGAATATGAATAGTTTGAATTTTGTTACCTTACTGGGATTCTAGCTTTGTGATGGATATCCATATGATGGAAGTTCTTTTTTTTATCTCCCGGAAATTCCTTTAATAACTCTAGCCTATAGGTGCCAAAGATTTCCTGACATAGAACCTCTATTATAACAGAACTTTTTTCCATCAGTTACAAACTCAGATGCGTTCTAAAGAGGGTGAAAAGAAGCGTGCTTACCTTACACTGGAGGAGCTTCGCCAATTGCCAGATGATACAAACACCTACAAGACTGTTGGTAATAAAGACTTTTCTTTCACTAGATGATCTTGTTTTGCTATCTGAAGCAAAGATTGTGCTTGTTTCTTGTTTTTTTTTTCTTTTTTCTTTTTTTTTGCTGGAAATGTGTTGAAGACCAATGGCTTCTTTGCTAATGTGCTGCCAAAAAGTAATGTCCAAACATGTGTGTAATACCGAATGATGAAACACATTGATCAGGTGGCAATACTGCAGTTATCTAAAGTTGGTTCAAGCTTTGATCATCTACTCTCTAAACTTACGAAGCAATGCACTCAGAAAAGTTGTGCTTCAGTCAACTGATCCTAATATATGCTTTAAAACATGTATGGAATTAGCACTCTATTATGTTAGCTAGAAATTTTAGAAATTCGTCCTGTACTATGATTGTAGTTTGCACTTTATTTTTTATTGTTCTGTAGTTGGAGAGGAAATTTGCGGACCTACTTGCATAACGTGTGCCTTTTATAGGTACCTTTTTAGTAGACCAGTGGTGACAAGGGAATAGTGGTAGTGTGATATTGATCTTTATGGGTATTGTGGCTGCAGCCCAACATCTTAAAACAGCCACCCAGATGATTTTAACTCTTAAGAAAGCAGCCTAATGGATTTGAAATGGAAACTTATCCTGGAGGTTTGTCATTGGTTCCATGCCTTGCTTTGTGTGATTTCCAGCTATTGCTATAGTGATTTAATGTTACCATTTGTGTTTGTGTAATGAACATTCCAATTTCCAATTGGTTGACTAAATTTAGTTTATATGTTTTCCATCATAAACATTTTGATGATTTCCATCATTGCTCATTGAATAATGTAATCATCCAAATTTTAGTCGATCCTGAATATATCTTGCTTTATGTAGATTTTGATGGCTGCTTCTTTTGTTTGCAGGAAAAGTGTAAGTAAATCAAGAAGATCCGCTTTTACCATGGAGAGTCACTTTCATTCTCTTGTATGGTATATTGTAATTATAATACCATGCTTTTTTAACATCAATTTACTTCTAGGTTTATTTTGGAGCCAAAATCACTCCTGCTGAATGAGCAAGAGCAAAAGCTAAACGACAGTGAGAGTGCAATAGCATCGATGCAGGTATGCCTGAGACTCTAATTTCGTTTCTTATCTGGTTGTGTTGAAATTCCAAGGGTGAAAGGCTGGATTACTCACTTACATATTGTGTATCATATGATCAGACTTCCAAAGAATACCTTGAGAAACAGTTGGCAGAAGTGGAGAACAACATAAAAGAGCTGCTTCAGCAGGACCCTGGGCTGGCACGCCAGATTCTCTCAATGACTGTTCAGTGAAAAGTTGTCGTTTCTGGCCTTATAATTTACTTCTAGATGGCGATGTTAGATTTTGATAATACCGCACAGTTTGCTTTTGCCCCTTTTGAGATGACGGCAATGATTCACTGTAATCGGTCTCTTGTATAAACAAAAGAGTTTACAGTTAGCTTCCTGCATCATGGCGTTAAAAGCATTCGTGCCTGAGGGTTCAGGCCGAGTTCGTTAGTTGGTGCTGGAGTGAACAATCCTTGGCTTAGTCTCGTGCTGTGTCGAACTGCCATGTATCGTGTGAATGTTTTGGTATGGAAATCAGAACCCTTTGCATGCCTGAGGAACTCTCCTGACTGTCTGAAGAATTCGGAAGTTGGAAATATTGCCTTTTAGACCCTAAATACGAAGCTATAGGCTAAATATTCTACTATATTAGCTACAATTGCTATAGCTAGCAATAGCTTTCCCTTATTTGATGTAGCTTGTTGCGTGATAATTTCGCTATTTTACATAGGTATCCATGAGCCAAAATATTAGACCTATTTTGACATCAAACATTGCTAAATGGCTCAAATGCATCTTTTGTAAGTTTGAACTACGAGAAATCCTAGTAGAACCTCATCTCACCTTTTTTTTCAATAATGCAATGTTCATATTTCTCAGTTATTAAGTACTTGTTGTTAAGAAAATTATGATATAGTTATCATTTATGGTCCTTTCGATATGTATTAATATGCTTGTTGATTTCGAACTTGGCTCATATTTTTATTACAAAAATATTACATATTTATTTTTAAAAAAAATTAATACTGAAAATGTGACAAATAATAGCTTTGGTCATAAGCTTGTTACTGCAAAAGTGTGCGCATATATTGGATATCACTGAATTATTTTGCAAAATTATCACCTATTTCAGTTTCCTAGTAACATTGGACTGGTAAGTTTTCTAGCCACACTGATAGCGGAGGTGATCACTTTTCTAGTCTCCTTATTTTCGTTGTTTTAAAATATAGCCTCCTCCATAGTAGAATTACAAAACTAGCCCTCTTCCCGATATTACCGTAGAAGGTGCAGTAAGCGACAATTGTCGCCTGCCATACTCGGGGAGTGTGGGAACCGGCCTGCCATGCCTTGGGAGAGCGGGAGCGGGCGAGCACGGCAAACGGGTGAGTACCGCAGTCGACCGGCGAGCGGGGGAGGCGGCTTGCCGCGGCAGCCAAGTGCGGGAGGCGGACTCTCGCAGTAGCCGAGCGCGGGAGGCACATTCCGCGGTGGAGAGAGGGCTAGATTTGCAATTCCATTTAAAAGGAGGTTAAATTTTAAAAAATATAATATAAGAGAGGCTAGAAAAGTGATCACACAGTGATACAAAACTAGACGCCATATTTTTCACCAGTAAAAAAGAACTGCGATCTCCATGTGCCACAGTTCTGGTTTCTTTAGGGCTGGCATAAATCCTTCGGCTGCTATTTCTCCAACATCAACATAAAGGGAGGGAAAATATACCTTGCACGTTACGTTGGCAGTGTCACAATACAGACCAAAATATAGAGTCAAGAGAACTTTTCCTTAATTTAATCCTTCTTGAAAAATATTTTATTAATAATTTTTCCTTAACTTTATTTCCAAATTCGACATTACGATGTGGACTGTGGCGTGACATTTGAATACTGATGTGATATTATTAGGGGTGCAATCGGCTCGGATTCGGTCGGATATCGCTCTTTCTATATCCTAAATCATATTTTTTGTCGGATTCGGATAGTACCAGATACGAACACGGCGCGGATAATATCGGGTGCAGATTCGAATCGAATACGGAGCGGAATCGATACGGTATCGAATAATTTTTGTCGGATAACGCACGAAAACAGATACCATATAAAGAATACATATAGTACTGATTAACCAACCGTATGAGTTTAACATACAACAAGATTATCACAGTCTAACAAGTCATTTTATCGGGCAATTCAACAAAATTGTAAAAGTACACTAAATTTGAACGGTACATATATGACAGGTTTCGAAACATAGAATGATACGTAAATAGTATTACAATAAGTCGATAACACAAGCATGAGGTTCATAACTCCATGTTTTCATGAAAGAGACAATATGACAAATCGATAATATTTGGATTACATCATATATGCATACAGATAGAAGACTTAACAATGACACAATCTTATATAAGAGTTCGAAGACCGAAGTGGTTAAGTCAGGCTGGCAACATCTCAAGAGACAATGAGTGCATGACGATAGTTACTTGTCCTCGACAAGCACTCAATCATTATCAGCCGTCACTATAGTCTCATCCTATAAAACAAAAAGTAATCAGAGTGCATGACATATTTAACATTAATAAAATAATGTTAAGGGTTATATAAAGGTGTTAATGTCACATGGCTAACAAAGCTAACCAGTAAATCATTTTTTATGGATGGTATCCTTAGATCACCTACACAAATCTACCACTAATGACCACGACTGCTACAGCTGAAACAAGAGTAACCTCCCAGTGAACCACACCATTATGAGCTCGTGTCGCCGATGTGGATTTGAGCTCCTTCGGCGCCGACTTCACCTGATCATGCAATAGCTCGATCCGCCGCAGGTACACCTCCAGGTCAAGAATCCGCTGCTACTCCACTTCTCCCCCTCCATCGGTATCCCGAGAATCACAGGCGACGGTTCCAGCGCCGCCCCAAGCCCTAGTGGCGTCGGGTAACCGCCAATTCCTAGCATCGCGCGGACCATCTCCTTGAAGAGAGGCACCGGGATGCCGCTCTCTGTGTTGGCCCCTTGCAGCGTGGCGGGTGGCCTGGCAGGGTCGGTGCTGTCCATAGTCGCCTGAGGGAAGAACTGCGGGAGCGAGTCCTTTGCCTTGAAAGACATGAGCACCGGCTGGTACGACTGCGGTGCCTCAGCCGCGTCGGCGGTGAATTCAAAAATTTTGGCGATAAATATAGCCCATGTTGTACACAAAAATCAACGAGGGAATCAATAATAAGAAAGGGTTGAGATCCCTATATCTTGTATTTGTATCTAGGATTGTTCTTGGGTATTCTCTATTTGGAAATTGGCATTGGATCTATTCTTTGGCGACTCATTGTTATTTGACATGATATTAGCACGACAGATCTTCAATAGGCCGAACGGTATGTCACCATGGGATCACCCATTTGAATAATCATAGTATACTATAATAGATCAATTTAATCATCAAAATAAATCTTAGATGGGGTTTTCTATTGAAGCCTATATGGAATCGGCACCCATGGTGGCTGGACCTCTGACACAATGCCGGAGCCTGAGCCCGAGCCGTGCATAGTGTGCGCCCTTGAACTCCGCTGCTCTTGCTGAGCGCCGCTATCGCGCACACCATCGCCGCCACTCTCGCAGAGCGCCGTCGCCATCGTTGTCTCTCCCGTCGAGCGCCATTGCCGTCGCCGTTGCTCCCGTCGAGTGACGCCGCCACAAGTGCCATGCATTGCACTCACATCCACAATCACCACCGTGCCGCCCCGCTGTGCGCCCACAATCGCCACTGCGCGTACCCTTTGCTCAACACCACACGCCCACTCCCAAGTGCCACCACATGCGCCCATGAACCAGTGCCACAAACTGAAACTCAACAAGGTCATCATTTTTCCAACAACTACTTAGGAATTCAGTTGCGGACAAAAATTGTATCTCATCTGCTTACAATAGAGGAAGAAGAGGTTAGATAGAGTAATATATTGCCTAATGGCTAAAATTGTAAAGAGCATCGTAGCCCACTAGCTTAGAGTTTAATTTACAAACTAACAATTGAAAATCTACAAGAAATGCCTAAGTGTGGTCGTGGCCCTAATACACATGTGGTCATGAATCTATTTATGAAAAAGGGTGTCATGTGTTGACCACAATGATGTTGAGTTGTTGATGGCATGTGTTGCATAATAATTAACTGAGGTGGTAAATGATTTAGATTGCGGCAAGTAGTAAGTGATTATGGTGGATCTGTGTGACATTTGGTTGGTGATTATATGTGAATGCATTGAGATTGGTTACTAAGAATAATCGAAATTCTTGCCTCGGTTAATTAAGGACTTAATCTTGTAAGCAATTAAACTAGGCTAATCATACAACAACGAAATTAATCTTCTAAGCCATTGAACTGTGCTAAGCATACAACATGTCTGTTATAGGCCAAACCTATCTCAGTAAGTTATCGGGCCTTGACATATGGTATCTCAGAAGAAAAACAAGCTTAGTGTGAGGTTAGGGAAGGTGTGTGTTATAGTGGCTCCACATCTTAAATAGTGATTATTTCTAGCTCAACGATGTGTTCCTCTTATTCTTCTACTTTCTGTGAGGGAGAAATAGTGTGACCAGGCTTATCGAGAGTTTCTATGTTCCGATAGAGTTCCCGAAAGGTTTTGTTATAATCTTCTTGTCGCACGCTTAAGGAAGCGTGTCATTGCATGACAATAAGGGATTAATCACATCTTGTGGGTAAACTGTCGGGACCTGAATTACCAATTCTAAAACCCTTTGTGTATACTGGACTAGTACAAGATCATATGATTAGCTAATTCAATGACTTACAAGGTTAAGTCCTTAATTGACCAATGCAAACCTTCTAATCTACTACACCATTTGACTTCCAAGGATTTTCAATGTCAAAGGTAGCAATAACAAGCAGGAGGTAACTATTCATTTAATTCTAGGATTGAATGATGCTAAATAAAATTATGCATGCACTAATTTTAAAAAATATTAGTTTAAAAGCTGGGATCAACATGATCAAGGGTTTAACTTGCCTTGGTCGAGATAGTGGTGACTTGGATCATCGAACTTATACTCCTTCAACACTTCGGTATCTAAATGTGAAAATAGCAATATTAAAATAAAATCTAAATAAATACAAATAAAATCCAACACTAACAAAACTAGCATAAATAGGTAGTTTAGGATTTTAGATTAATTTAGGAATATGAACAGAGTCAATCAAAGTTAGAATGGAGGAGAACGGGTGTCGGGACCCTCTATGTACAACCGTGCTAGTCCAGGGAAAACTAGCACACACAGTGATGATAGCACAATCATATCACAAATCAATTAATATTAATTAAGAAAAATGGTATTAACCTTATGGCCAATTATTACAAATAAACAACCTCCATGGCTTGAGCTCAATAAGAAACAACGGAAATGAAATAATAGCAGTAGGATAAGCCCATCCATTTGCCCAACAGGCAATCGGCTGGGTTCACATCCTAGTAACCTGGATCACCTTCATCATAACCATAAGCATAGAACTCGTAGTCACCTTCAGCTTTTGCACACTACTGTGTGGAAAGTTGGGATGTTGCAAGGGTGAGCACAAAATGTACTCCGCAAGTCTTGAAAACATAATACATGATAACTATATGCAAGGCTAAACAATTGAAGGCATAATATGGCTCTTTTAGCATAAATCAATGTTTAACTTTAAATACCAATAGTAATTTCACAAAGCATCATTCGATCAAAATGTAATTGAATATTAATTGAATTTGAAGTAACAACTAGACAGGTTTCAATCACCTGATTGGCTCCATCCGCCAAACCACAACCCGAAATTCCACCCACTCATGGATTTCCAACCCATCATTTTTATTTAAAACAAAACCATAAAATCTACAATGTGCAAGCATACCTCGCCTGTCCTTGACCGTGGACACGGCTACTTAAGTAATTTTAACTCTGCAGAGTGTGTACAACTTTACCCACAAGATATGATCGACCCTTGTTGCCATACAATTAACACACTTCCTTTGGTGTGTCGGCAGAGAGACCATGACAAGGCCTTTACAATGCACAATCCCGCTATTAACCTCGCCCGCTAAGGTTTCACCGTTGAAGGGTTACATCCACCTAGTCAGAAGCCCCCTCTTGCACCATGTGGGAAAAACTGTCTTCATCTGACACCCACATTCCACCAACCGGCGAAGCCAATAACGAGATGTACACATTAATTAGTCAGGTCGTACCTATATAGACTTGTGGTTGACGGTAGTGCTTGGTCCATGATAACACATGCTTCGGTCCTTAATTGACTAGGGCGGAACATTCACTTTCAAGGTCTCGTGCATCCAGCACCCACCAAACATCCATCCTCCTCTGTCTAAACCATTTCTACTTTATTTCATTTAAATAACAGTAGCAATACCAATTGCCGCGACTTCACATTTAAGATTAAATAATGTTTGAAAAGATTCATATGGTGGTTTAATACCGAAACGTTTAAGCTGGACTAAGCAATTCTACCGCCCCAGGCTACTCTACTGGTTATCACCAGATAAATTTAGCTAATATCAGCTAGAGTGACAAAGGTTCGCTATGATTAATGTCAATGAGGGTATAACAAATCTGGAATTTAACTAAACCTTAAACCACACTTAAAGTACATTGCGTAAAAGTAAGCATGCATAATTTAAAACAACATAAGATTTTCATAAAATTTTGGATCAATATATTCAAGGAAGACTTGCCTTCGTTGCCTCCTGTGGAATCTACCTCTAACTGCTGATTCGCTTGAACTTCGACTGCATCGTCTACACTCGAAACGAGAACAAATAAATAAAACAAATTCAAAGAAAATTCAAAATTTGAAAAGAATGGTACTAGAAGATAGATATTGAATTTAGAAACTTAAATCACTGGAATCAGAGCTCGAACGAAGGACAACAGGCTCCTGTAAGATTTATCACAGAAAAAGGAGAAATGGTACTGTAGCATTGTGCTACTGTTCATGTGCGCCACAAAAGAGAGCAAGGCTCCCTGTGATT
This sequence comes from Otatea glauca, assembly GCA_036346275.1. Classification (NCBI taxonomy): domain Eukaryota; kingdom Viridiplantae; phylum Streptophyta; class Magnoliopsida; order Poales; family Poaceae; genus Otatea; species Otatea glauca. The sequence continues at coordinate 35,196,882 of CM070713.1, forward strand.
AGCCTTGGTGCACTGGAAAAAATTTGGCCGGGGCCAGGGGAAGAGAGGGAGCTCACCTATTTGCAAAATTCGGCAAAACAACGGCGAACTAGTTTGTGGGAGTTGGCAAAATGGGTTGCTCTCTCAATGAGGCACCCAATGGTCCCTTTTATAGGGTGGGAGGAGGACTGGAAGGGACGCATTTGAAGCGAGAATGGTAGTGACCAGAATGAAGAACATTGAATTTTTTAGAACAAACCGTGGGGATTAATTTGGGGAAACGGCTATGAGAACATAGGGAATGAATAGAGGATTTGATTGCACACTTAATTGAGAAGAAACAGTAGGAAATCGTAGAGAAAATGAAGCTTTATTGCAAGCCCTAATGGAGGAGAGACAGAGATTTGCACTGGATATGGCTCAAGCTAGAAGAAACATATGACAGGTGGGTCCCCATTTAAAGATTTATTTAAGCTGAGAGAAAAACGTGTTTGATAAAAATAGTAACAAGGCTCTAAAAATCTTGAAAAAATTCTCAAAAATACTTTGGAATATCTGAAACCAAATAATATTATTTTCTACATATTTAATCTTTTAATTTTTCTGCATAAATTTATTTTGTAAAACCGAGAATTGCGAAAAGAGTTTTATTAAAATCCGTAGAATTGCAAATAAATTCCAAACTGACTAAAATAAATAAAATATTTATATTAAAATTTTAGGATGTTACAATGGGCTTCCGAAATATTTAATTGAAGGAGAGAGAGAGAACAATATTTAGTGTTTTTTTGTGAGTTTTAGAATTTTCTTTCTAATGGAAAACATGGTTTATCGTTTCAGCATGACATCGATAGAGAATTTTGGAATTTTCTTCTCAAGAGAAAATCGGATTTATGATGCCAACATGAAGCAAGCATGACATCAGCAAAGCAGTTTGATTTTCGGCTGAATTATTTTTTCTAAAGGAAAATGCCTGCGGTCTATCACATTTGGGACAAATTCTATGGACTGGTTCTACGAGAAATGTGCCGGTCCACCACGGATAGAGCACACGGTGCAAGCAGACCTGTGGGTGTTGACTGGGCTCAATCTGTTGACACAGCGCATACGTGGCCGCTGTTTGAAAATTATGCAAAATCCGGTATATTATAATCCAGAAATTCAATAAAACAAACATGACAGATACAAGTATTCTATAATTCCAATTTCAGCAATAGCAACACACAAAGTTACTAAAGCAAAGTTCAGAGTTTTAGAGATATACCCAGGGAGGATCGATCGGTGCAAGGCACCGGGTGTGTCGTTCGATCGATCGTCATGATCGAGATCATGATCACCGTCAAGTAGTCGATCAAAGTCGGTGCAGGAATACATTGACGCAGTGCAGTTCCGCGAACAGTTCTCGAACCAAGAAGAAGACGAACAACAGCGAGCAGTCGCGGAGAGGTGCGCTCCCCAAAAACCTGATCACCCACCTATCAGTGCAGACAATCGCAGCGGACGCGGTTTCGGAGTCCTGCTCTCCCAGAGCCTGTGCACGCAGGCATCTGGGATGGAGATGTTTGAAACAGCAGCAACAAGAAACGTGTGGTGGTTTGGTTCTGGTATGTGAGCACACCAAAGACAGAGGAGAGGCCCTCCTTATATAGGCGCCAGAAGAAGAGGAAAGGCCAAAAGCCATCATGATGAGCCACCAGAAGATGAAGTGCCAAGAGACACTGACATAATGAGCCACCAGAAGCCGAAAAGCCAAAAGTCACCATTATGACCGGCTTTCATCAGTGGTCATTACTTCAGGCAGTAAAACCAGGCACCGCACAAGAGAAGCGCAGCGCGTCACGTCGCGGCTCAGCTCGGCACGGCGACGCGTGAGTGTGGCTCACTTTCCTCCTTTTTCAACCTCACAACAGGTGTAGAAGAGATCCACCTATTTAAGTTGAGTAAAACTTCTCTAGACTTCCCATGTGGTATTATTCCACCTAGCATTAATTGTAGGCTTGGGATTTCCTTGTTTTATTATTAAAAATGGGCCAAGCCCAATTTATATCCAACAATCCCCATCAAATGCCAAGACACACAAGAAATGCTCTCAGTTCCACTGTTGTTTGATATACCAGTATTTTGATGGAGACTGTTAAGTTGAACATCCACCTAGGACAGAGGCTAAACTCATCCACAACTGAACAATGGACTAAGCCTTGAATTGTCAGTCTTGTGCGAACAAGCTTCACCTAAACCCTCTACTGATACTAGGCTGCCAGAAGTATCCCCGCGGTTTGGAGCATGTAAGTCAAACTCCTGGCCTTTTCATGAGTATCTAGAGATCACCCAATCTCATAGAATGTGACCAGCATTCGAACTCACATAGGTGTGATCCTCATAAGATGTTCTGCAGGACAACATCTCTACTTAAGTAAGCCACTTGGATCACATGAAGGAATAAACCAACCTGCCATGCAGAATAGAAGAGAAATGCATCTCCAACGGAATGAGCCTTTTACAAAGGTTCTCTTCCCTCAGTCAGCCAATAGCTTGTTCGACATTCTACTTCACGGGATCTCCGATCACATAGAACAAGTTACCACTACGACTGACTCATGTGGGTCTCAAACCCAATTCCCTTGATGCATTATCTATCACATTACGTGAAAGACCCTTTGTGAATTGATCTGCCAGATTCTTAGCCGTCTGGATATAATCCAAGGTTATCACTCCGGAGTTTCTAATTTTTCTGATAGACTTCAAATGCCTCTTTACATGCCTCGACGACTTCATGTTGTCCTTAGAACTGTTTATCTTGACAATCACCGTTTGATTATCACAGTTCATTAGGATAGTCGGTATCAGTTTTTCAACAACCGATAAATCCATTAGGAGTTCACGAAGCCACTCAGCCTCAACAGTGGCGGTGTCTAACGCTGTGAGTTCTACTTCCATTGTTGACCTCGTTAAGATGGTCTGCTTGCAAGACTTCCATGAAACAGCGCCACCTCCAAATGTGAACACATATCCACTTGTGGCTTTTATCTCATCAGCATCGGATATATAATTAGAATCACTGTAACCCTCTGGTACTCTTGGGTACCCGGTATAGTGAATACCAAGACTCATAGTACCATGTAGATAGCGCATCACCCTTTCAAGAGCATGCCAATGATCATTTCCCGGTTTTGAAACAAACCGGCTCAGTTTGCTGACAACAAATGAGATGTTAGGCCTCGTAGCGATAGCTAAGTACATAAGAGAACCAATTATCTGAGAATATATCAATTGATCTCTTGTTGTCTCTTTGTTTTTCCGTAGAATCACACTAGCATCATAAGGTGTTGGAGCTGACTTGCAGTCACTAAAACCAAAGCGACTCAAGACCTTTTCCACATAGTGGGATTGCAAAAGCGTAACCCCACCATCACCTTCTCTCACTAGCTTTATGTTTAGGATAACATTAGCTTCTCCCAGATCTTTCATCTCAAAGCTTTTGGACAAAAAATCCTTGACTTCCTTAATCACATTAAGGCTAGTCCCAAAGATCAATATGTCATCGACATATAAGCACAAAATCACTCCCTCGACCCTACCATAGCGATAGTACACACATTTGTCAGCTTTGTTCACAACAAAGCCAGCAGATGTCAAAGTCCTGTCGATCTTCTCATGCCATTGCTTAGGTGCTTGTTTAAGTCCATATAGATATTTCAACAATTTACACACCATGCCTTTTTGACCTTTTGCTACAAACCCATCTGGCTGATCCATATAGATCTCCTCATCTAACTCTCTATTTAGGAAAGCTGTCTTAACATCCATCTGATGAACGAGAAGACTATGAGACGCTGCCAGAGAATGTAGCACTCGAATTGTGTTCAATCGAGCAACAGGTGAGTAGGTATCAAAGAAATCCTCTCCTTCTTTCTGGGTATAACCCTTAGCCACAAGTCTTGCCTTGTACTATTCAATCGTACCATCAGGCCTAAGCTTTTTCTTGAACACCCACTTGCACCCTACAGGTTTGCACCCATAAGGTCATTCGACAATCTCCCAGTTCCATTAGACACAATAGAATCCATTTCACTCCGTACTGCTTCCTTCCAATAGTCAGCATCAGGAGATAAATATGCCTCTTCAATGGTTCTTGGAGTGTCGTCCACGAGGTATACAATGAAATCTTCACCAAAGGACTTTGCAGTCCTCTGTCTCTTGCTCCTTCTAGGAGATGATGTCATCCTCCTCAGGATTTTCCACAAGTGTTTGTTTATCATGTTTTATCGAAACAAATGGTTCGGGAGACAACAATGATTCTTCACTAGAAATGCTAGGCATCTCTCTCATAGGAAACACATCCTCAAAAAATGTAGCATCTCTAGACTCGATAATTGTACCAACATGCATGTCAAGCACTCTAGATTTTATTATTAAGAACCTACATCCCACGCTGTGAAACGCATAACCAATAAAGACACAATCCACAGTTTTTGATCCAAACTTGCGTTTCTTAGTTATTGGCACATTAACCTTGGCCAAACAACCCCAAGTTCGCAGGTATGAGAGATTTAATCTTTTCTTTTCCCATTCCTCGAATGGTGCTGTTTCTTTATTCTTTGAAGGAACTCTGTTCAGGACATGACTCGCTGTCAATATAGCCTCACCCCACCATTCCTTGGAAAGTCCCGCAGTCTCTAACATGGCGTTAACCAAATCAGTTAGAGTGCGGTTCTTTCTTTCGGCAATCCCATTTGATTGAGGTGAATATGGAGGCGTCCTCTCATGAACTATACCATGTTCCTCGCAAAATGAAGCAAACTCATTTGAAAAGTATTCTCCACCACGATCCGACCTTACCCGCTTGATCTTTCTCTCAAGTTGGTTTTCTACTTCAGCTTTATAGATCTTAAAATAATGCAACGCTTCATCTTTTGTTTTTAGAAGATACACATAGCAAAATCTAGTGCAATCGTCAATCAACGTCATGAAGTAACTCTTACCACCTTTAGTCAACACACCGTTCATCTCGCTCAAATCGGTATGAACAAGTTCTAATGGTGCCAATTCCCTCGCTTCCGCAGCCTTGTGAGGCTTGCGAGGTTGCTTCGATTGCACACACACATGGCACTTAGAACCTTTGACCAAAGTGAATTTCGGGATTAAACTCAAACTTGCTAGCCGCGTCATAGAACCAAAATTAAGATGACAAAGTCGTGAATGGAAAACATTAGACTCATCAATATTACTCACATGGTTCACAAGGTTATTACACGTATCAGACAAAGACAAGCGGAACAAGCCTCCACTATTATAACCTTTTCCAACAAAGGTCCCAAACTTAGATAATACACATTTATTTGATTCAAAGACTAATTTGTAGCCATCTCTACATAGTAGAGAGCCGCTGATGAGATTCTTCTTGATAGATGGGACATGCTGCACGTTCTTCAGCTGCACGATCATTCCCGAAGTAAGCTTCAGATCGATCGAACCAACACCAAGTACACGAGCATGTGATCCGTTTCCTATCAACAAGGATCCAGCCCTGCCGACCTGATAAGATGAAAATAAGGAGATGTCAACACATACATGAATATTAGCACCTGTGTCAACCCACCACTTAGGTGAATGACAGACTAAAAGAATAGTAGGTAATGAATTACCATACCCCGATGTTCCAGCATCAGTCTCGCCAATAATCATGTTTGCAGACTTTTTGTTCTGCTTCCATTTGCGATCCTTGCATTCACTGGCCTAATGTCCAGGCTCGTCGCAAATGAAGCAGTTACCCTTCTCCTTGTTCTTCTTCTTCTTAAAGGTGGTTGATTGCTTAGTCTTTTGATTATTGTCCGACTTGTTCTTCTTCTTCTTGAAGTGGGAGGCACTGGAGTTTTTTTTCTGCGCCATATTGGCACTAGAAGACCCATCAACTCCTTTCCCGCGAGTGTCTTTTGCCCTTGCCTTCTCCTCAACATCCAGAGAACCAATGAGGTCAGCCACGCTGAACTCTTGTCTCTTATGTTTTAGAGAAGTGGCAAAATCCCTCCAAGTAGGTGGCAGCTTAGCAATAATACATCCAGCCACAAACTTTTCGGGTAACACACATGGGAAGTTCTCAAGCTCTTTCGCGAGTGACTGAATCTCATGAGCCTGTTCGACTACAGAACGGTCATCAACATTTTGTAGTCATGAAACTGCTCCATGACGTACAGTTCACTACCCACGTCAGAAACTCCGAACTTTGCCTCAAGCGCATCCCACATATCTTTGCCAGATGGAAAAGACATGTAAACATCCACCAGGCTTTCAGCAAGAACGCTTATCACGGCACCTCGAAAGAGGTTATCAGCAGCCTCGAACGCTCTCTCCACATCAGGAGAGAGTGTTCCTTCAGGCTTACCCTTTGCCACATGATAGATGTTCATAGCTGTTAGCCAAAGGATCATCTTAGCGCGCCACCTTTTGTAATTCACACCATCGAATACATTAGGTTTCAACACAACAGCAAAGCCAGTAACCGTAAAATGCCTATTAGGTTTTTGGATTGTTAGAAAATTAGGCAAAATTCAGTACATTATAATCCAGAAATTCAGTAAAATAAACATAACATATACGAGTGATTCTATGATTCCAATTTCAGCAATAGCAACACACAAAGTTACTAAAGCAAAGTTCATAGTTTTAGAGATATACCCAGGGACAGGACCAGTGCCAGAGGCATCGACAGTGTCGTTCCGATCAGTCATCATGATCAGCTGCTCGAAGTAGTCGATCAAAGTCGGTGCAGGAAGATGTTGACGCAGTGCATTTCTGCGAACAGTTCTCGAACCAGGAAGAAGACGAACAACAGCGAGCAGTCGCGCAGAGGTGCGCTCCCTAAAAACCTGATCGCTCGCCTATCAGTGCAGACAATCACAGCGGACGTGGTTCCAGAGGTGGTTTGATTCTGGTTTGTGAGCACACCGAAGATAGAGGAGAGGCCCTCCTTATATAGGCGCCAGAAGAAGAGGAAAGGCCAAAGGCCACTAGCACCGCACAATCGCGGCGCGACTCGGCGGCGCGCGCGCTCGTGTGGCTCGCATTCCTCCTTTTTCAACCTCACAACAGGTGTAGAAGAGACCCACCTATTTGAGTAAAACTCTTCTAGACTTCCCATGTGGTATTATTCCACCTAGCATTAATTGTGGGCTTGGGATTTCCTTGTTTTATTATTGAAAATGGACCAAGCCCAATTTATATCCAACAGCAGCTGCGTGGTGCTTTCGTGTTGGCAGTGGCAACGTGAACGGGACCCTATGGTCAACATGTCGGACCATGTGCGGAATGGAGGAGGAAAGTGAGGTGAAGTTGTAGCATGTGTTTTGGTCATGTGGAACGGACGGAGGCGAAGACGAGGTGGCAACGGCGCTGCGGGGCAGTCCGGAGGAGTGGGTGAGTGCAAGGCATAGAACAAGGCATGGTGAATCTATCGGTGTGGATAGTGGCAGCAGAGCTCCATGATCGGTAGTGTAATGGCGATGAAGGCGGTGTAGTGACCAATAATGAAGGCATTGATTCAAGTGAAAGGGGTGCGGGAAAAGTCAAATTGGTTAAGGGGAAAGGATGGTGGGGATTGGGAACACGTTGTAACGTGGTAAAAAATGCTAACTCACCGAGGTGGCGGCTGGAGGTGGATATGATGGTGTGGCTCGATGGTGTTCTGGCTAAGAGAGAGGTGGAGGAGAGCTTGGCACAAGGAAAATGAGATGAGTGAGGGAGGGGGAACTTGATGCCCCATTTTATAGGGGTTGGGGGAAATGGAGGAGGGGTAGCAGCGGCAAGAAGGGCAATGGCATTGCGTCTTGAATGCATGAAAATGCATGATAAGCAAGTGGAAATGGCCGGGATCGAATGTAGAGGTGAGTACGGTGGAAATGGCATCCAATGCGTGAAAATGTGTGTTAAAAGCGAGTGGAAATGGCTGGGATTGAATGCAGAGGTGAGTGTGGTGGAAATGGCATCCAATGAGCGAAATTGTGTGTTAAAAGTGAGTGGAAACGGACGAGATTGAATACGAAGGTGAGTGCGATGGAAATGGCATCCAATGCATGGAAAATTGGTAAGAAACGGATGCCAATATGGAGCTCGTGCAAATAGCCATGCCGGTGGCTTGGTCGGCATGAGGAAGAAGAAGCTGGCGGGTGAGGCCAGCTGTTGGTGAGAACTGTGGAAAAAGGGAAAAGAGTAAAATGGCCGGCGGGCCAAGCTGCGTGGAAGAATAAGGAAGAGGAGAATAAAAGATGGGCCAGGTCAGAAGAAACAGAAACAGGCCAGAGGAAAAGGAATATGATCTGAGAAGCTTGTGGAATTTTAAATAGATTTCTGAATTAAGCAAATCCTAGAAAAACCAAATAGGCTTTAGAAAATAACAAATAAAGTTAAATTTTTTTGGGAAAATTCATAGAAATTCCTTGAAGCATTTGGTACTTAAGAAAATTATTTCCATCTTAAAGTTGGTATTTATTTTTACACTTAAATTACTTTTTAATTTCTGAAAAAAGGAAAATCCTTTTTAAAATCCAATTTTTTTAAATAAATCTCAGAAAAATCAAGAAAAGTTGGAATATTACATACTACCCCTTAAAAGAAATCTCATCCCCAAGATTCGGAAAGGATAGCGAGAAGGTAGGGTTACTGGTCCTTCAACTTAATCATCACATATATCCTACACCATGCTTGGTGCGGCCTAATCTGTGATGTTGTTCAAGCAACCCTCAAAAAGTTGTGGATTTCTTGTTGCACGGATGGCATTGACATTGGTTCACGACCACTGCATAAAAAAAAAATTCAGTACAAACTGTTGCAAATTTTGGATCTTTTGTGACAAATTTGGACTTTGGACAATATTGCCTCAGTGTGCATCCTATTTTACAGATCGATAAATGGGGCTTTTTCATCCTATTTTACACTATCTGTAGCTTTCCAATGGGTGGTTCTGTTCTGATTTTTGGCCATCTCCTAAAACCTTACAGATTGGTAATATCCTTTAAATTGACTAATTGTTTTGTATCCAATCAGGCCTATGTGGTCTTGCCCGTGCTGTTTTTCATAAGAAAATTGGATTGCTAAAACTGCAACTCAACAATTTTCTGGATGCTGTTATGGTGGATATTTTGTTAGTAGAAACTGTTATGAGATAAGATATCCGTAACTGTTTTGGTTAGAATCTATCTCTTATACGTGGGCGAATCCGAACTCATCTCTTGCCAGTTTCTCTATATATTGGGCACCCCCTTGTACAAGAGATCAATCTAATAAAGCGAGAGAACTTTGCCCCCCTACTTTGTGTGTGCTCCAGTTCTTGCTCTTGTGATTTCGTTGGCATGCTGTTGATTGATCATGGGTGAACAACTACGTTTTATAACACGTTATCAGCACGAAGCTCTACTAGGCCGATTGTGATCGTCTCCCTGCAACAATCAACACTACGCCGAATTTCATCCTGCATCACGCGATCAACCTACAGCAAGCCCTACGTATGTTCAACCTACGATGGTTGATCACATATGAACAGTAAATTAATCCTGCAGATTGTTTTTCTATTGATTAGAGTTTACTCGTTAGTCCAATCTAACATGGCAATCAAAGGTTACTGTTCATCCATAAAAAAAATCGATCTGTGCATATGACGCGTGCGGCAGTACCCTCATCAGCGGCACCATTAGCGACGTTCATGCTTTGCCCGAAGGCAAAGCCTACACGCATCTTCACGGCCACGCCGCTCGGCTACGCCTCTCACTGTTGTGCCGGTGGGGCCCACCGCCGAACCGACACCGCCTGCGCCGCCCGTAGCGGCGCAACCCGCACTCGAAACGGCGACGCTCCCTTGAGGTGTTGAGCCAGTGGCCCCCGAAGTGGCTGCGCCCAAAGATGACAATACCCGTGACAGCCCTCCAGTGCATAACACGCCTGAAGAGTGAGCGAAAGCCGAGGGTGACCCCGTGCTCGCCCAGCAGGCGGAGGAGACGGTAGCGTCGGAGCCTCGTGCCCGCTTTTTTTGACATCGAAGTCGGTGGCCTCGCGCCCATAGCCTCGAGCACGCTCCACACCTTCGCCCATGTGGCCCCGAGCTCCTTGGTTTTCGCCCCAGATGCGCGTGCGCCGGCGACGATGGAGCTCCCTACCGCGGAACCGCCTGGCCTGATGTTCATCTCGTAGCGCCCAAAGCGTTGTGCCCGAGATGCAGCCACGCCGAACCACCGCCAGCGCATGTCCCCGAAGCGACAGCGGCGTCGGCGCTAGCGGCACCACCCGCAACATCCGCGACCAGTAGTGGCGCCCTCGGCGATGCTCGTGCCTGCGATGGTGATCAAAGTTGCACCCCCCTCGGTGGCAATGAAGGCCTACGCCCACGCTCGGCTTGGCTCGGCCCGATGGCGCCCGTAGCGCCCTCACTGGCGGCGGTCCCGGCAACATACCTGGTGAAGCACCCATGGCGGAGCCACGCACGCCCGTGGCCGTCGTGCCGAAACCACTCACCGGTGACCATCGTAGCGGCGGCCGTATCCATGAGGCCGCAATCTTCGCCCTCACCGGCGTGCGCGCCCGCGTGACGGGGGCATCAGCGGCACTTCGCCAGAAGCCGAAGAGATTGCGCTGATGTTTTTGGGGGCACGCGCATATGGCGGCTAGGGCTTGGGAACCCTAGCCACCGGCCTCTTTGGTTCGTTCAACATTTTGGGCCAGGTGGGCCAGGCTGCCGATTGGTTGATTCGGCCTGGTTTCCAAGTGGGCCGGTAAAAGCAACATACTAGAGGGTTGTAGGGCCCAATGTCCTTACGGCCGAGAAAAAATGATATTAATTCTGAAAATTGAATTGATAAATTAGTATTTAGCAAACATCCTTGGAATTTCCATACCCTGGGTTTATTTTCTAGCTTTATGCCATGTTTTATATATGCTGAAATTTATCCTCTGTTATTTAAGTAATTCTAAAAATTGCTTAACTATTAACAGAAAAATGCTATAAAATTATGGAAAATTGTGTATGACCCATTGCTGAGATTCATGTTGCTATATTTATTTTCTTAGCATTATTCCATGTTATATATGCTAGACATATTATTTTTCTGTTATTCAGTAATTCTAAAAATTGCTTGGTAATTAACAGAAAGTTATGAAAAATGCTAGAAAAATTCTGGAAAATTTTAGATAATTATCTACTGAATAGATATAGACCAAGCTTTACTGATTGAATAGTGAGCATGCAATATAATGATTTTACCAGTAGTAAAAGTCATTTTGCATAAATAGAAATAGGATATGTTGGACATCGCAAGGAGGGAACTTATCAAGCTTGCCCTGAATGGCAACAATTACCTTACCCGGGCAATGAGTACTAAGATTAATCTGATAGCTCGATCTTTTGGAGCTATTTTTTCCCAACCTGGAGCTGGTACCCCTACTCTTCCCAAAGTCGCCAGATGTACGACTCTGCACCTCCTAAGGGTTCATACGGATCTAAAGGCCAAATAGTTGATGGAAGATGGCTAGCTGGTATTTTTGAATTCCCTGAAGGAAAAATATATAACCAGCAAAGATCCATCCGGTTGCACGAAGCATAGCGCGAATTGATCCCCCCCCCCGCGTTTTCAGGATTCTAAAGGCTGTGGCAACATATGATTTTTGTCATACATAAGTTTGTCACTGATCTAACATTAAGTAACTAGAAAGTTACTAATGCTAAAAAGATCGACAAGATATTATGCTCCTTCCACCCCAATACGAGGATACTGCTGTAATAGTATCGCCATGTCCAGTACTAGAAGTACTTCGAGCTTATATACATTTTGCGCCTGGTGAAGAATCATCATGTACTTCCTAATGGGAGTTTTGCAATGCCTGAAGCACATGTAAATGCTCAACATGCTAACAATAGCCAAGGCAGCGGAAAAGGCCAATGGAATAAAGGGGATAAATGGAAGAATGACATATCAGATAGGGTAAGAGGTAAGGCCAATGGAATAAAGGGGATAAATGGAAGAATGACATATCAGATAGGGTAAGAGGTATTTCATAGTGGAAAAGTAAAAGTAATGGGTAACGAGCTTCCAGAAGTAAGGCTGCAAACCCTGAATATTCCTGTTTAGGTATAGATACACTGGCCATTGGTCATGCAACTATCACATCCCGAAGCATGTGGTAGACCTTTACATGCAATTCACTGGAAAACTAAATAAGACCCGGAGAAATAATATTAAGTCATACTTCACGGTTCAACCTGTTGTTGATACGGATGTTGAGAAGTGTGATGATATGATTCTTGAAATTATTGAGCTCAAGGAGTCCCAGGAGGTCACCTACATCTCATATGGAGATCTGGATTAGTCTCCTAAATATCCCTTCACTTTGTTAAGTCGATGTCACATATTTCTTATAAGTCTCCTTATCAGTTTAGCCCTATGTCGGGACCCGGATTTGCAAATCCGAAACCCGCTATGTATACTGCACTAGTCCAGGATCACGCTAGTGCACACAGTGGAAACATAGATGAAATATCATTCCATACAACGAATTAACTAGGAAGAAGCAATTTATTATTAAATAAAGCAAACGACCTTATTGTCAATGTTTACACCATTTGCCTTAAGGGCTTAAGAAACAAATACTATTGCAGCGGAAAAGATAACTTGAACCATTCGACATGCCACAGGCAATCGTCTGGGGAACGCCTTCCTAATCCACGTAGTCTTCATAGAATTCCTCCTCATGATATTCATTATCTCCTTCAAGGAAACGATCAACAAGGGCATAAAGCCGTGAGTACAAAGGTACTCAGCAAGCCGTAGGGAATTGATGCAATATATTTATGCACGGCTTGACAAGGATGGCTATATAGTTCATTTGCAGAAAGCAGTAACTTGAATTGAAATATAATAAATAGATTGAAAGCATATTTGTAAAAAGGTAAATAAATGATTGATAGATCAATGATAGACAACAAAACAACAGTGAACTCCCCGTTCACATCCCAACAATTCCACATTCCACATTTTATGAAACACTCTATACCCCGTGTGAAATTCCCGGGCTTGTCCATGATCGCGGACGCGGCTATTCGAATAGTTTTACACTCTGCAGAGGTTGTACAACTTTACCCACAAGACATGAATATCTCTTTGTGCAAACGTTACTAACACACTTCCTTTGGAGTGTCGCGGAGATATCATGATAAAGCCTTTACAATGCCTTCGTCTAAACTTCGATCTTGCGCTAAGGTTTCGCCCATTAAGGCCCCTCTTGCGCCTTGCGAATCTACCCGTCCATCCGGAACCCACACCACCAATTGGCGAGTACTCAAGGCTAGACATTGCAAATTAATCACTAAGCTGTCCCATTCGGACATGTGGTAGTGCGGTTAGGCCCAGTTCAATGGCGCAAAAGATTAAGTCCTTAAGTTGTCTCGGGCAAGACATCCACATCCCAATGTGCTAGAAAGCACCCCTTTCTTGCACGATCACTTGCCCGAGGAAAACAATTCGTTCAACCAAGACCAATGGCAAACCCGCCATGGTACAACAAATTTTACAACGATGGCTACCGGCCACGATTCAATATCTCATTAAGTCAAGATTAACATTATTGAATGTGTGACATGAATCCCAACGTATATCTAAGCATGTCTAAGCATAGCTACAATAACCCAATGTTGGTATAATGATTATGTCCAACTAGTAATGTCCCAACCTAGGTTTAACAATGGATACATGGCATACAACCAATCAAGGTGGCATAATATCAACTAGGTATACATCTACTCCCATTAAATAAACATTGATACGTAAATAGCATGCAAGTGTATAAAATAAATTACTTTGCAAACATAGGATCAATATGATCAAAGGTTACGACTTGCCTTGCTGATCTAGTGCTGAATCTTGGTCTTCGAAGTCTTCGTTCGCTCCCTCGGAATTAGCGTCTACCGGAAAAGAAGCAACGAAACCAAATAAATATAAAACAGAGACTCAAACCAGCTCAAAACTGAAAATAAATGACTCTGGAAGATAGATCTTGATTTTAGAAAAATTTAGAAACTTGAATCGCCTCAATCGGAGTTCGTATGAGCGAGAACGGGCCTCTGAAAGATTAAATTCAGAGAAAATACAGAAAATCAGAATTTCTGGATTTATTTTTATACGGAAAAAGGATTTATTGCGCAATCGCTGATGTCATCGGGTTCACGGTGGACTCGGTCCACGGCGCTGCTCGGTTCACCGTGCACCGGCGACGGTAGCGTCATCGCGACGCGAAGCGACTCGGTAGACGATGGTGGCCGACGCAGCGGTGACGCAAGAGCCGACGCAGCGGCCACGCTGTCGCTCATCCGGCCGACGGCGCGAGATCGGACGGCCAGCGGCTAACTGCGGAGGAGGTGACGCGGCGCAATCTGGAGCAGACGCCATCCATCGGACGGCTGAGGTTCGCGGCGAGAAACAACGGCGAGGCGGCGGCGCGGGGCTTACCGGAGGCGGGGAAGAAGACGAGGCCAACAGCGAAGATGCGGCGGATCGGACCCGAGACAAGGCGAACCGGGGAGAGGGCGATGCGACGAACTCGGGGAGAGCAACGGCGACAGCGGAGAGGCACCGGCGGCGAAGAAAAAGGCGGCGGAAGGCGTCGGCAAGGGCGGCGGACTCCGGCGAGCTCGCGACGTCTCAGGCGGCGAGAAGTGGGGCAAAAGGCGCGCGCGGAGGCGATCTCGAGAGCGCCGGCGCTTTAAATAGCGACCTCGGGCCGTGTCGACCGGACTCAAGGGCGGCGGCGGGCGTGGTTCGACGCGGCGGCGGCTAGGGTTAGAACACGCGCTGGGCACAAGCTGGCCGGCGCGGCGGAGCCGGGCCGAGCGGCCAGCGCCGAGGCGGCGAAAGCGGCCGCGAGTAGGCGAAGCGAGGCGAGCCGGCCAAGCGGGGTGGAGCGAAGCGGAGCGGGCCGGGGAAGGCAAGTTGGGCCGCGTAGGAAAAAGAAAATGGCCCAAGGGCGTTTTGGAATTTACATCCATTTTCTGATTTAAGATAAATCCAGAAATTCAAATAAATGCGAATAAATTCAAATAAATAGCAAATAAATTCAGAAAAATCCCCAAAAATACAGAAAAATTCCTTGGAGCACAATGAGCCCAACTAAAACTGAAATTCTTTAGTTTGATGAATGGTTTAGCCAAATTAAATCCTTTTATTTATGGAAAATTCACATTAAGCTGGAATTAATTCAAAGAATTGCAAATGGTTCATTTTTTTTTGAAATCAAACATTCCAAATCTCAAATTTTGGGATGTTACAAACCTCCCCCCTTAAATGGAATCTCGACCCCGAGATTCAGGCTGGCTAGAGAATAGGTGGGGAAACTCGTACTTCAGATCCTCTTCTCGCTCCCAAGTTGCTTCCTCTTCTGAATGGTGGCTCCACTGGACCTTGCAAAAACGGATGATCTTGCTCCTCGTGATACGCTCTGCTATTTCCAAAATTTTTACTGGTTGCTCTTTGTAGGTAAGATCCTCTTGCAAATCAATAGCTTCGAATGGCATCTGTTCCTCTGGCACACGCAGACATTTCTTCAACTGCGATACATGGAACACATCATGGATTCCGGCAAAAGACTGAGGCAATTCTAACTTGTAGGCAACCTCTCCTCTCCGTTCCAAGATTTTGAACGGTCCCACATATCTAGGGGCAAGCTTTCCTTTTACGTGAAATCTCTTAACTCCTTGAGAGGGGTGACTCTGAGGTAAACATAATCATTGGGCTCAAAACTCAAATCTCTGCGACGATTATCTGCATAACTCTTCTATCTGCTTTGAGCTATCTTCAATCTGTCTCGAATTAATTGGACTTGCTCTTTGGCTTCTTACAGTATGGCAGGGCCAAACAATTGTCTTCCTCCTGACTCCTTCCAGTTGAGAGGGGTTCTGCACTTTCTTCCATATAAGGCTCCAAAAGGCGACATTTGCAAACTGGCTTGATAACTATTGTTGTACGAAAACTCGGCATAGGGCAAACACTTGTCCCACTTGGCACCATAAGTTAAGGCACAAGCTCTTAACATATCCTCAAGAATCTGATTCACCCGTTCAGTCTGTCCATCGGTTTGAGGGTGATAGGCAGTACTGAACCTGAGATGAGTTCCCATGGCTTCGTGCAGACTCTGCCAAAAACGAGAGGTGAATTGGCTTCCTCTATCAGACACTATCTTCTTAGGCACTCCGTGAAGACTGATGATCCTTGACATATATAACTCTGCCAATTTATCTCCTGCATAGGTAGTCTTAACTGGAATGAAGTGAGCTACCTTAGTCAATCGATCCACTATTACCCAGATCGAGTCATAACCCGCTTGGGTCTTAGGAAATCCGGTAATGAAATCCATACCAATTTCTTCCCACTTCCACTCTGGAATCTTCAATGGCTGCAGCAATCCTGCTGGCCTTTGATGCTCTGCCTTGACCTTCTTGCAGACATCACAAAGTGCAACATACTCTGCAATCTCACGCTTCATACTAGGCCACCAATACCTTTCCTTAGGTCTTGATACATCTTGGTACTTCCAGGATGAATGGAGTATAAAGTCTCATGTGCTTCCTTGAGAATCAACTCCTTAAGCTCTTTACGATCCGTATGCAAATCGCTTCTCATACCAAATAGTACCTTGTTCATCTTGATGAAACACAGGGCTTTTCCTTTCTTCATATTGCTCTTAATCTCCTTGATATCGGCATCATCTACCTGTGCTTCTCGAATCTGATCTTCCAACGTAGGGCGTACTTCCAAAGTGGCTAAATATCCTTCCTGAACCAATTCCAAACTAAGCTTCTGAAATTCCTTATAAAGGGCTGGCTGACTTTCCTTAATCATCAGAGTATTGCAGTAGCTCTTTCTACTCAAAGCATCAGCTACGACATTAGCCTTGCCTGGATGATAATGGATCCCAATGTCATAATCCTTGATCAATTCCAACCATCTTCTTTGTCTCATATTGAGGTCAGCTTGGGTAAAAATATACTTCAAACTCTTGTGATCCGTATAAACCTCACAACGATTACCAATGAGATAGTGACGCCAAATCTTTAAAGCATGCACTACGACTGCTAATTCCAAATCATGGGTAGGATAATTAACCTCATATGGCCTTAGTTGTCGCGAAGCATACGCTACAACCTTCTTATCTTGCATTAGCACACAACCGAGTCCTTGTCAGGATGCATCACAGAATATCTCAAAATCCTTCCTATTATCTGGCAGGATAAGCACTGGGGCAGTTGTCAAACACTTCTTTAATTCTTGAAAACTTTGCTCACACTCTGGTGTCCAAACAAATTTCTTCTCCTTCTTTAGGAGTTGAGTGAGCGGTCTAGCTTTTCTAGAAAACTCTTCTATGAAACGGCGATAATATCCCGCCATTCCAAGAAAACTTCGAATTTGGGGTACCGTCTTGGGTGACTCCCAACTTAGCACATCTCGTACCTTACCGTGGTCAACAAATGACTCCTTCTGCGATATGACATGTCCTAGGAAAGCAACTTCTTTCATCCGAACTCACATTTTGAACTTTGCATAAAGTCGATTCTCTTTTAACCGTTAAAATTTGGCGCAAGTGATCCTCATGTTCTTCCTCACTTTTGAAGTAGATCAGAATGTCATCAATGAAAACAACAACAAACTTATCCAAATATTCCATGAATACCTTATTCATCAAGGTCATGAAGTAGGCAGGGGCATTAGTCAATCCAAAAGACATCACGGTATACTCATACTGTCCATACCGAGTAACAAAAGCGGCTTTGGGTATATCCTCTTGACGAATCTTCAACTGGTGATATCCTGATCTCAAGTCAATCTTCGAGAACACTCCGGCTCCTTGAAGTTGGTCAAACAAATCATCGATTCTTGGCAGAGGGTACTTATTCTTGATGGTGACCTCATTGAGTGAGCGGTAATCTACACACATTCTCTGAGTTCCATCTTTCTTTTCAACTAGAAGAACTGGCGCTCCCCATGGTGAAGAACTTGGTCGAACAAAATATTGATCCTGCAGCTCTTTAATCTGTCTCTTTACCTCAGCTAACTCATTAGCAGGCATCCTATAAGGTCTCTTGGAAATGGGTGGCATTCCAGGAACTAGTTCTATCAAGAACTCTATATCTCGGTCCGGTGGCATTCCAGGCAACTCATCCGGAAACACATCGGAAATTATTGGCGTCGCACATCATCCAAACTTATTCCTTTGGCACTGCAAACTCTAATCCCTTCGGACTGATCTGAATCGGCTTGAACTTTTAACTTGGTTCCATCTGGACTGGTTAAGGTGATCTCTCTATTCCCACAATCCAAAACTGCTTGGTTCTTGGAAAGCCAATCCATTCCTAGGATCACATCTAGGGACTTGGTGTCTAGGAAAATAAGGTTGGCTAAAAATTCTACCCCTCCAATTAATATCTTAACTTCGGGGCAGCCTTGGTTCGTACTCAAATCAGAACCAGGAGATTGCACTAATAAAATTGTTTTAAGAGGCATTGTCTTTAATTGATGCTTTGCAGCAAAACTCCGAGAAACAAACGAATGCGCCGCCGCCGCCGCGGAAATCCTAGCGCGTCGCGCTGATTTTGGCGTTTGTGCCTCGCCCGCCTCCCGAGGCTATTTAAAGCCCCGAGGACCCCCATCCCGAGGTTCCCCGCTCCGCGCCGCCCCTTTTGACCTAGCCCTTACTGCCCGAGGCGCCGTCGTCTTCTCTCGCGAGCTCGTTGAAGTTCCGCCGACGTCCCAAGCGCTTCTTCGCCGTCTTTCTCCTTCTCCGGTGAGCCTCCGCCGCTTATTTTGGTCGCCTTGAACTCGCCGCGCCGCCCTCGTTCTTTTGCCCCTAACCCGGCGCCGTCTCATCGCGCTTTGCCCCGTTGGCCGTGTATTCTTCCTCGGCTCCGATGTGCCTGCGCCAGCGCCGCCGCCACCGCCCCTCGCCGTGAAGCCGTGGCCGTCCGATCGCCACCAGCGCCTCGTATCTGGCCACGTCGCCGTCGCCCACGCGCTGCCACCCCGCCGTCCGATCTGCCTCAGCCCGTTGAATGCGCGATGCGTGTCCCGTCCGTGTCAGCGTCGCCTCGTTCCCAGCGCCGCCGCGTGTCAACCGCGTGGCTGCCACGTCAGCCCTAGCCACCGCGTGGCATGCCACCTCAGCCGGTCTGCCACATCACCTTGAGCCGCCTCGGTGCACCCGGTTCATCATGGACCGAGTCACTGACGTGTGGGTCCCACCTGTCAGCCGGCAAATTCTTTTGTATTTATTCTTTTCCAGAAAATCCAAAATTCCAGCCAATCAGATCTTGCCACGTGTCGACTTTCGATTTTACGAATTTCGACCGAGGAACTTCGAGAGCCGTTCTCCTTCGTTCGAGCTCCGATTCCAGTGATTCAAATTTCTAAATTCATCTAAATTCAAGATCTATCTTCCAGTATCATTCTTTTAAATGTTTTAATTTTATTTGAATTTGTTTTATTTATTTGCCTCGTTTCGCGTGTAGACGACGCTGTCGAAGTTCAAGCAAATCAACAGTCGGAGATAGAACCAGCAAGAGGCAGCGAAGGCAAGTCTTCCTTGAACATGTTGATCCCAAATTTTATGAAAATGTTATGTTATTTTTAAATTATGCAGCTTACTTCTATGCAAAGTACTTTAAATGTAGTCTTAAGGTTTAGTTAAATTCCAGTTTGTTATACCCTCATTGGTATTGATCATGTCCAACCTTTGACTCCCTAGATGATATATACTAGCTATTTTATTTGGTGATATCCAGTAGATTAGCATGGAACAGTAGAATTGCTTAGTCCAACTTAAGCGTTTCGGTATTGTGCCACTATGGGAATCATTTCAAATGTTGTTTAAACTTATTTGTGAAATCGCGGCAATTGGTGTTGCTGCTGTGATTTAAGTAAAATAAAGTGGAAATGGTTTAGACCAGGGCGGATGGATGTTTGGCGGGTGCAGAAAGCATGAGACCTCGGTATGTGAATGTTCCGCCCTAATCAATTAAGGACCGAAGCGTGTGTTACCATGGACCGAGCACTACCGTACAACCACAAGTCTATATGGGTACGACCTGGCTAAATAATTTGTGCGTCCCATTATTAGCTTCGCTAGTTGGTGAGTGCCAGATGTTGGCAGGCGCAAGAGGGGGCTTCTGTACTGGGCAGCTAGAACCCTAACAGCGGTGAAACCTTAGCGGGCGAGGTTAATAGTGGGGTTGTGCATTGTAAAGGTCTTATCATGATCTCTCTGCCGACACACCAAAGGAAGTGTGTTGATAGCTTGGAAACAAGAGTCGATCATGTCTTGTGGGTAAAGTGTACACTCTGCAGAGTTAAAACTACTTAAGTAGCCGTGCCCACGGTCAAGGGCAGGCGAGGTACGCTTGCACATTGTAGATTTTATGGTTTTGTTTTAAATAAAAATGATGGTTTGGGAATCCGAGAGCAAATGGAACTCTCGGGTTATGGTTGGGCGGATGGAGCCAGTCAGGTAGATGGAACCTGCTTTAATTGTCATATCAAATTCAATTACTATGCTATTACCTTTTGATCAAATGATGCTTTATGAAATTACTATTGGTATTTACAGTTAAACTTTGCTTTATGCTAAAAGAGCCATATTATGCCTTCAATTGTTTAGCCTTGCATATAGTTATCATGCATTATGTTTCCAAGACTTGCGGAGTACATTTTGTGCTCACCCTTGCAACATCCCCAACCTTCCACAGAGGAGTTCGCAGAAGCTGAAGGTGACTACGATTTCTACGCTTGTGGTTACGACGAAGGCGATCCGGAATACTAGGACGCGAACCCCAGTCGATTGCCTGTTGGGTAAATGGATGGGCTTATTCTGCTTTTGTTATTTCGTTTTCGCTGTTTCTTATTGAACTTAAGTTATGATGCTGCTTATTTGTAATAATTGGCCATAAGGCTAATACTCTTTTGCTTAATTAATATTATATGCTTCGTGATATGGATGTGTTGTCATCATTGTTTCCACTGTGTGTGCTAGCTTTTCCTGGACTAGCACAGGTTATACACAGAGGGTTCGGATTCGGAGATCCGGTCCCGACAGTTGGTCTTTTTTATCACCATCACCTATGTCGACTTCTTCCAGTAAATCAGTCGACGTGAAACCTTGGCCTAATTTCTCAATTTCTTGAAAATCTTCAATGGCTTCATAGCTACCTTTTTTTGCCGATAGCCTCGCATTTTATCTTGTAAAACTTTTATTGCCGACTTGAACTCCATCGGCGAAAAATTTCATCTGTTTGATCAGGTGTGCTTGGCTTAACGTTGATCGGAATAAGTCTTGTTTTATTGATACAAATGAAGTCGCAATCTTCTAGAGATTTACCCGATATGCACTCGGCTTCCTCATGTTGCCAGTTTGCATCTAAACTCGCCATGGCAATATGAGACGATGTATTAGCTTGGTCCACTTCAACCTTGTCCATGTTCCACTGGACGAGCATCTAATGCATGGTTGACTGGACACAGTAGTTAGTGTGAATCCAATCTCACCCTAGCAGAATGTTGTAATTACCTTTGGCGTCAACCGCAAAAAACGCGATCAGAAATGTTTTGTTGTTGACTGTTAACTCTCTTACCATAACCCCTCTTGCTTCAGTGTGATCGTCAGTGAAGTCATTTAAAATCATGTTAGTTTTAATTAGATCCTCATCGGACTTACCCAGTTTCTTGCAAGTGGTGTATGACATCAGATTAACGGTTGCTCCTCTATCAACAAGCACGCTTGATATCGGCTTGCCATTAATATGGCTTTTCAAATATAATGGCTTTAGATGTCGATGATCGTCTTGAAGTTTCTCAAAAACTGCATCTTGAACCCCCAAACATAATTGAGCAAACGTCTCTTTGGCCGATACTGTGCCTATTTTGAACTCGGCTGACAGAGTGATCACCATATTAATGTCCATCAGAGGCAGAGAATCATCCTGAATCACAGGTGAATCCAGAGCATTGGCTGAATCAAACTCTTCTTCAATTGGTTCTTTTCTCCTCCACTCTTTCTTAGTGATTTATTTGGCCAGAGTTCATTGAATTCTTCATCTCTTTGTTTTTTCCTGCTCGACCTCTCTCATCTCCTAGGTCCTTAGCCTTTGAAATCATCTGTGTTGTGATCAACTAAGCCTCGAAGGACACCATCTGGGTTTAGGTTCAATCGACTCACGTAATTTTCCTGCCAGATTGACCTGGCACATAGAACGTGACTCTTCCGTCACTTGCGTTGGCGGCTGGATCGGCCGGGAAATTCTTTCATGGACCAATCCTCTACGGATTTCATGACGGCACTGGCTCAGATATTCTATCTTTAGTCGACCATCATTGCCAGTCACCTTGACGCGGATAGTTCCATCGGACATGTATATGGTGACAGTAGAGCTGACCCCCTTTCCCAACAGAATTGCCAAAAGAGGCATCGTTGGTGAGCCTTTTCCAAGTTATCAGACCAGTACATATTATTTTCCAAGTTATCGGGCCAGTACATATTATCTGATCGACGTGCAGGATAATGTGGCCTGTTGCTTCTTCTTTCAGACTTTTCTAATAACCGGGAAAAAGTTGGCTTTGGCGTATATATCGACTTGTGTGGTGGCGATGCTCTTTCAGCCTTATACCACTTGCTGATCTGCAAGTCTCTTTTTGGCTTAATAGTCCTTAAACTCATCCCTTCACGGCCAGTTTCTGATGAGAACATCGTTTCTATTGACACAACCGCGCCTAGTCACTCATCTCATACACAACAATCTAAACCCATATTACAAGGACCAATTACTCGTGCTCGAGCACGTCGACTTAATTATCAGGTGAATACGTTCCTAAGTTTTGATACAAGAGATTCCCAGAATGGAATGCTATTTAATCCTTGTGATTATATTATTGTCCTTAGAAACCAAGGAGAAGAACCTCAAAACGCCAAACATGAAACCAGATCGTCATGTGCACGAGTTCCACTCGGATTCGGCCTTCTTGATAGCACCAACTTAAAATGGCCATAACTTGTGATCCAGAAGGGTGTTCAAGGCACATGAGTACTTGACTGAAAGCTTTCGTCGCCCTCTTTCCAATGGATTCAGTCTCACCTTCAAATTCCATCTGAGTTGTCCAAAAACTGCAAAACAAATCACATCACTTTTCCGGTCCGAGTCAAAGTGGGCCTTGGGCATTGTAATCGAGTTGTTTTCGGTCTCCCTAGGGTTTGGACGACCTCCTCCTCCTCATATCTCATAAATAGCCAGCCGCACCCTCCTCTAGGGTTCGGGTTTTGTTTGATTAGTTTAGCTAAGTGCAAACTTTGTGTCTTCAAGTTGTGCTGGACAGCCACCTTGTCAAGATCTTCAATAGAACCCCACCTTGATTTTGCTTTCAATTCTTATTTACAATTTCAGATTGCTTTTACTATTGTTCTTGCTTATTCTTCGGTTGTTTACAAGAATTGAACCTCGTGTCCAGGTTGATCGTGCCCACGGCAAGATCAATAACACTCTGGAGTTGGTTTAGCAATTGCTAAGGCGCATCGTTGTCGTACGTTGTAGTCGGATCGTCAAAGTCAGTTCCACCAAATCGAGAGTTACCCTTCTCATCGAAAGATCGGGACCATATTTACTATCAGTTTCTATTTGTATTGAACCGACAGTAATCTTCAGGGTCCCCTTGCTGCTGGAGCTCGACTAGACATCAACGTGATGTGCAGCTTTTGACCCCATATCTTACATCGGCTCTTTTCCTTTTCCAGAACATTGAACAACATTAATCAAAAAAGGATTAGCGTCCAACTGCATCGTCGGCTCCTCTGCAAATTTGAGTCGACCATCTTCTATAGCAGATTGTACCTGCTGTTGGAAAATATTGCAATCATTAGTATTATGGGAAAAAAATGATGTCATTTGCAATACCTTCGCTTTTTTATTTCGTCAGCCGATGGTATAATATGTCCTTAGGCAACTGTATAATCTTTTCTTGCAGCAATAAATCAAAAATATGGTTACATTTAGAGACATCAAAAGCATATTTTATTTCCAACTTATTTTAGTCAGCTTGAGCCAAGTACAGACGAGGGACTTCTTAAACCCCTTAACCCATTCCTCTATATTTATTTCAGCCTCATCATCCTCAGATGAATCTCGACGAGGTTAACATTGGCTTTATATTTATCTTTATTATTATTATTAGACTTGAATTTGTCCCTAAAGCCTCTATTATCGGTAAAATGGCCTTCTTGAGCTGATATCCTATTTAACAAGTGACTTAAATTGGTAAACTCCTGTCCGCCAAATTTTTTCCTCAACTGGAGAATTAACCCTTGGAAGGCTAAATCAGCCAATTGATTATCAGGCAAAGCACCACTAAAACACCGATTTCTTATTTCTCTAAATCTCTTGATATAATCTGTTATTGGTTCCCTAAATTTCTGTCGAACATAACTCAAGTCGGAAATTCTAAGTTCCAGACTTCCAGAGAAAAAGTACTCACGAAATCAGCTCTCCGAATTGGTCCAAAAATTGACCGAATTCGGGGGTAAGCTTGTGAACCATGTAAAAGAACCTCCTAACAAAGATAACAGGAACAACCTAATTTTTAATCCGTTGGACTGAGCAGCTTCACCGCATTACATGATAAAACGTTCGACGTGTTCTAAAGTGGTGACGGAGTCATCCCCTGAGAATTTCGCAAAGTCAAGAACTTTGAAGTTATTAGGGTAAGTCACCGATCAATGTAATCAGGGTACGGCTTGCGATAATCGATAACCTTCCTGTTAGACTGTATGCCGAATTGGTCTCGCAATACAGCGGATATCTGTCGGGACCCGAATATACAAATCCGGACCCTCTGTGTATTCAGCACTAGTCCAGGATCACGCTAGTGCACACAGTCTCAACATTGATGAAATATCACAATCATACACAGCGAAATAATAAACAAAGACTTCATTTATTAATATAGAACTATTGAATGACCTTAAGGTCAAACTTACACTTGCGAGGCCTTGGTGGCTTCAACTCAAATTAAATAAATAGCAGCGGAATGAAGAACGTCGACGAATCCCATCAATATGCCACGTGCAACCGACAAGGTTCAACTCCTAGATATTCGCCCCTCGTGGAACTTCTCCTCCTTTGAAGTTGTAGTCTTCTCCTCAACCGATGATTTTGTTGATGGCAAGGGTGAGTACATAAAGCACTCAACAAGTTGTGCATGTAATGCAATTCTAATATAACTATATGCAAGGCTTATTCCAAGGAATGGCTTATCATGGTTATTTTGCGATGCGACATTTGAGAACAATTACAAGAAAATAGATTGTAAAGACAATAAAACAAATAAGCGTAATAACTAGATTGACATTTCTCAAGTAAACCAAGTTCCAATCCTTAATCAAGTTCCAACTTACCATGGCAACCGCCATCCATCCCAAGTTTTGTTTTGCAAAAGTCTAACACTTAATCAGTAATTCCGAGCATTGCTCAATACATGAGCACGGCTATTGAATAGTTTTACACTCTGCAGAGGTTATGCACTTTACCCACACGACATGATCGTCTCTTAGTGCCATGCAATTAACACACTTCCTTTGGTGTGTCGGCGGAGAGATCATGACAAAGCCTTTACAAAGCTCGCCTTAACCCGATACTACCCACCGAGGTTTCAACATCAAAGGTTAAACCACCACGAGCAGGGCCCCCTCTTGCGCCATGTGAGTTAATCCGTACACCCGGACTCACACCGCCAATGGTAGTACCAAGCTAAAACATTACTAATTAATCACCTAAATTGTCCCATTCCGACATGTGGTTGCAAGAGAGACTGGTCAAAGGCTTGCAAGGTTAAGTCCTTAAAATGACCAAGGCAAGACTTCCACATACCCCCGCCAATCTGGCCCACCTTGGCACACTGCCCTTGCCACTTGCCCCAATCTAAATCATTACCACCCTTGATTACCAAGCACCACGTGCCACCAACATTTCAATCTAGTTGTGTAACCTCCTCGCCACGACAACTTAAGATCACTGTGTGACAACACATGACACACCAATTCATACACATTATTCCATATTCCATTAGTCAAGATTAAGTATCAACATTCGGACACATGTGATGACGTGGCATGGCTAAGCAATCTCTGACGGTCTAACCAAATTTCATGTCGATTATCAATATTAACCAACTATTAATTAACCATCCTAGGGTGACAATTAGATCATGGCATACAATGGCAAGGTAGGGTATAGATCAAATTGGTATAATAGCTAAGTCCCAATTTAATTTGAAACAATTGTATAATTGAAATAATATGCAATAGGGTAAAACAAATATAGCAATTTTATAAACATGGGTTCAATATGATCAAAGCACAACTTGCTCTGCCCTTGCGATTTTTTATATTCTTTACTCTTTATCTTTAATTATTGATCTTGATCTTGATCTTTACCTTCTTGATCTTGACTCCTTAGAACAACTTAGGACGATCGTCTAACGATTAAAGAAGAAGAAAATACAAACCAACTCAAAAGATAAATCAAATAAAATCCAAATTGAGAACGGATAGTCTTTGGATCACGAAGGCTTAGATGAATTTAGGAACTTGAATGGATTAGATCGGATATTAGACAAAAGAGAACGAACTTCCTAATACACCAAAAGGAAAAGACGATGGCGAGAAAGAAAGGATAATATTCCAAAGAATATTTCTTACGAAGTTATTATCTTGATTGGATAGACAATGACATATGGGCTCTCGATCTATAAACCGGGTCCATAAAGATACGTTAGTTTGCAATGAACTAAGCGATGCTTAATGATGACTTTTCTTTGATTAAGCAGATACAGTCAAACAAAAGCAAGATAGACTAATAGATTAGATATGACACAAGGATATGACATATGGCCAATGGTCTATCGACCAAGTCCACGAATGACTTCTAGGTCAATGGCGATTAGATTTCAAGAATAGGACATGGACAAGCGGGGTTGACATTCATGCGATTCGATTTGAGATCAGTCATACGTCGATCAAGATGCTTGACGATGACAAGGCAGCGAGGAAATGAAGACAAGGCTAAACTCATAGGTGATGGGGTTAGATTACAATAAGGCGATAGAGAGGATGATGATATTGCACTAGAGCTTTTGCGAGCATGCACACATGCGAAGATAGCGAAGCAACGACAGGACACTCATGCAAAGATGAGATGTCGATTGTCGTACAACGATATGGTAGCAAGGATATGATATGGCTCAGGATTGATCTGCGAGTTGCGAGGTTTCACTACTACACAAATATACATCACAATCGGTTCTTTTTGGTCATCACAGTCGGTTCTGGTGGTGACACAAAGTCATGAGACAGAGATGAGGCGGGCATTATTACAGTCGATTCTTGACCGATAGAGATGATACATTCATCTCTATCGGTTCTTTATAAGAAGCGATAGAGATGATGATATTATCTCTATCGGTTCTTTGTAAGAAGCGATAGAGATGAGCTATCATCTCTATCGCTTCTTACAAAGAACCGATAGAGATAAGATCATCATCTCTATCGCTTCTATAAAAATCGATAGAGATGATCATACCATCTCTATCGCTTTTTCAAAGAACCGATAGAGATAATATCATCATCTCTATCGCTTCTTATAAAGAACCGATAGAGATGATCAGATCATCTCTATCGCTTCTTAAAAGAACCGATAGAGATAATATAATCATCTCTATCACTTCTTTGAAAGAACCGATAGAGATGAATATCCTCATCTCTATCACTTCTTATAAAGAACCGATAGAGATGAGTTCATTATCCCTATCGCTTCTTTCAAAGAACCGATAGAGATGACCGCCACATCTCTATCATTTTCTTGTGAGAACCGACAGAGATGAAGGGTGTGGTGTGCTATCACATTCTAATCAATACATATTCCACACAATATGCACATATCACATTCACACGAAATTACGCACAACATATCACATTCAAAGAACATGAACACTTTGTTACAACAAACACATATCACATTCGTTAACAAAATAGAACGTAAACATGCTTAACCATAAGTACACATGCAATCGCATTCGATATGTAATATTTGTTCACATCTGGTCTAGTAGGAGCTTTTGGGATCTCTAAACCGTCCGTCCTCCGACAATCATTCTATCCAGCACCACCGCATAAGTGGTCTCAGTATCTTGTTGAGTGCAATCTTTGTCTACACTCTTACGGGGATAACGGTATTCGCAAGATAGAAACAAGTGCTCTAATTTGAGTTTTCAAATTTCCATGTGAAAGACCAATTGTATATGCATGTACTACCTCGTGGAAACGGTGCGAGCCGACAATCAAGATCACCATGTGTTGCATGACATACAAACCACAGCGATGCGTCACGCCACGTTGATGACAACAGTGAAGAAAGAAAAATAAATTAAGAGACAAAGAAAATATGTCGAAAATCTAAATCTTATATATGATAGCCACTTGTACCTTGAAGCGGACATACTCCAACTTGGAGCCCTTTTGTCGTCGTGTGTCCCTCCCGCTCGACGTATTCCTTGAAACCCCTATATACATTGGAAAGATGTCGTTGAGTAAAAAATTAATGAATGTAGTTAAATACGTAAAATGTTAGATAAGAGTGGTGCACTTATCGCTCCAAAGGAGGCTTGATCGCGTGAGGCCATCGGTCTCTTATCAAGCTTAATTAAAAGTGTACACTTTGTTGTCGCTCGGAAGGAGCACGAGTAGAACCCAATGGTTGCTTATTAAATGGTATGCAGCAAGAAAATAAGTTCACATACGGTTTGAAGGTGTAGAAGTAATTGAGCAGTGAAGTAGTACTTACTCCTCGTGGTACGGGAATAGAATGAAGCCCTTCTTGACTCGACTTGCAATGCCCTCTTGATGTAGCCAGCAACCCATTCGGTTGAAGCCTAGCCATCGTCGCGGACACAAGCTCGAGTTCGATTTAACCCAACTAGTTGTCGATTCGTCACGACCACGCCTCATCGCCTCGCAACTCGCATTGAATGTTAAAAAGCGTAATGCAAAATCCTATGGAAGTCATAAGGTCGTACAGCGTGGTGCGATACTCACAACGTCGAGGATCGTCTGAAGAGAAATATCGATGGCTATCGGTTGAGTGCAGACAACAGATCCTCAAAACTAACTGGAATGTCCCATCCTCCTCGCGGTGGAAATGTCCCTTCGTATCTAACATTGAAGTCGACACGCTCGCTCTCTTTCGCTTTGTCAATGTACCATCCATGGAGCCGCGAGTCCATATGCCTAGAGCGTTCAATTTCTTTGGGAGGCGAAGGGGCTTTCCATGTACGTAGGCCTTAAATTCATAAGGCTTCATCGTAGTCTGTGGCTGGCTCTCCTTTCGGGCGAAGGAGTCTCCGAGGCCGGGCGATGGGCTTTTCATGTACCGAGGGGCGATGTGGCCTTTGTGAGCCTAGCCTTTTAGCAGAGGCCTCGGTGGTTACGTGGTTGTCGTGCTAGTCCTTTTATACACCAGCTCAGACTTTGTGCGGGGCTCGTCCACGATCGTGGGAGCGGCGCGAGTGCGGTAGGAACCTACAAAGCACGCGCATAATTAAGTAACTTGTTGCAATACTACCGGAATGGTACGTAAGGCGTGAGGATGTTTACCTTGACCAAGACGACGCTGTCGTGGGCCACTTGATGAGCGACATCCGCGCTGGCCCGAGAGTGGTGATGTCTTCGTTAGGGGAACTCGAGCACATGTGATAAGAAGGCCGTGGGCGTAGTCCACCGGACCTCATGTAGCCCTTCCCCAAAGGTGACCATGCACCGTGTCGGTCTCCTTGCATGGAAATGCAACACCGCGTGCACCTCAACAGAAATCCGTCTTCCGTCGGGTGGTGGCACTTGGTAGCGCCGCAAAAGTTCGCAACTTGAGAGAAAACATATGAAGAGTTACCTCGCACCATTAAGTAAGGCAAAATTAATTATTACCTTCAACTGGGACCGGACTTATCATTTTGGAACCCTCGCTACTTGGTGGGGGCACGGGTTTCTCTGATGGCGGGGCATCCGCTCGACTGGGAGATCATCGCCATCATCTCGGCCCTTAGGCGCTTCTCACGTGCCATCATCTCCACCTCATCTCCTCCTCACGTGCCATCATCCGCACCTCATCTCCTCCCTCATCTCCTCCGAGATCTCCTCCTCACCGCTCCTAAGCGTGTCCTTGAGCGCCCGCACGTGCCTCCCATGTTCTTGATCCGGTACTCGGCGGCATCT
Organism: Otatea glauca; assembly: GCA_036346275.1. NCBI lineage: Eukaryota > Viridiplantae > Streptophyta > Magnoliopsida > Poales > Poaceae > Otatea > Otatea glauca. Next base: position 35,227,176 of record CM070713.1, read on the forward strand.
TGGAAGTAGGACTTCTTCAGATGCCCGACCTGCGGCAAGCACTCGACCCTTATGGTCGAGCTTCCGATCGCAGATGGATAGGATGTCATTTGACCCTTGGCTAAGAAAGGTCCCTGCTCTTTCCTCCGCTTACCTCCTCCCGCAATAAGCGAGTGCGAATTAGATCTGAAATCTGATGGGAATGGTCTCTCGCAATGTAGTAAGTTTGATATCTTACGATGGCGGAGGCGACTTGCGCGATAGTGGGGTTTGGTACTACCACCTGCCGTCTGCGGTTTTCTTTGTCCTCGCTAGTACCCAGTCCACGTGCCCGCTCCTCACATATGTGCGAGTAAGGCATCGCTGTCCCGAGTTGGCGCACTCCTCGGCTAGTCGTGCCCATTCTGCTTTCTTCCCTTCGTAGCCACCTGAACCGAGGTGGTGCGCGTGCGTGTTCAGCCTCTGGGTAGCAACGTTCCTCTGTCTCAGCTCCTCTGCCTCGGGCGTACTCTTGATCCTCGTGAACTCCTCCCAAACATCGATAGTCACGAACGGATACCTCTCGAATGGTGCACGGCCTTTCAAAGACGTACTCACTTGTGCATGTAGACCACGGTGCCTCGAGCCACACCCATCCTCTTCAAGGCGTCACCGGCATTGTTTTCATCCTCCTCTTCTATAATCCATTTTCCTTTAACCTCGTCCCACACCGGTTCTTACCTTTCGACGACCTCCTTTCTCCAATCCTTAACCGTTATGGGAACTCTCTCCCTCACCGTTGCAGGAATGAGCGGTATCGCCCCTTACACTTGGGAGGACCGTGCAAACGCCGTCGCATTGAAGTGGAGAATTTGCGGTGTTCTCCTGTGGCTCCTTTGCTCGGTCCTCGGGCCTTCCTCACCTTACTCGGCCCCTCGACATTTCGAACTTGGCTCGGCTCGACACTCGGAAGTTCGCGCCCTCGGGAGCACCTTCTACTCTTTACGGCGATGAGCCGATGCTCTCTAATTGCGACATTTTGAGTTTTCCTATCTAACATGGACAAATATTTGACATGAGAGAAAGCAATTGTAGCTATTATGTGAACTTCACAATAAATCATCCAAACAACGGTCAATGGATAATTCATAGCATGTCATTGTTCTAGCATATTCTTTGTAGAGTAACAGATGAGCGAATGATCTTCAAGAAAAGTCTATATGTTGACCAACTGAATACGTCTGACGATAACTCCTAATCTCTAAATAGGTTTGGTCCTAATCCCATTCGAGGATATGTGGTTCGGACAAGTTCTGAAGTGTTGTACAACTCGGAGAAAATTTGGCAAGATCTCTCATTGTTCTCCGGATACACGTCTCGACAACTGTCGAGAGGGGTGTGTATCCGAGAATACCAGGAGACACTACGAAACCTACTCGTGAGTTGTACAGCAGTCGAACTTGCTCGAACCACATATCCTCGAACTATCAAAATATGGACAATTCGAGATCGCTTGCTTACAAATATGTCATTCGGCATATTTATAAATAAGCACTCTCGAGCGGGAGACGTGGTTTCGCAACCTAAACTCTAACATATCTTTGAGATGAAAAAGAAAAATAATATGCAATTATTAGAATACGGATGATAGCAATGAGTAAGAAAGACTAACCAAGCAAAATCTTGCGAAATAATGTCTCTGAATTCTAGTTATATAATGGTAAGGTCAAGCATAGTTGGGAGTCATGAAGAATTATGTTTTCTATAGTATCTAGTCCATTCAACAATCACTAAATACATAAATCAATACTTGAGCAGTTTACAAACTTTAAGATAGCATGATGTACACAATCCTATTGCTAGGGTAAAAACATGATGTGTATGTGTTATTAGTGAAAGTGCCATTTTTATATGATAAAACCATTAAAGCACACACTTCATTCCCAAAGAAAACAAAATCAATACTAATGTAATTATGCAACAAAATAATCGAACTTAAATTACAACAAGACATTATACCTAAGACCGTAAAAGATCCTTATTACAGAAAAACCCCGAGAAACCTATAGAAAAACACGAGGAACCTATAGAAAAACAAGTAGTTACTATACATATAACTTACGAAAAACATTGAGAACATAGCATCATGTCTAGCATTGTATCCTTCACGGAGCTCAACAAACCCCACTCTTTTACATTGCAAAACATGTAAAACTTAAGCACCAACCAACACGGTTAATGAAAAAAACACTATAATCTCTTACTCACGGTTCCCTTTTTTTGTCACACCATTCGTAGGCTTCAGATCATAAAAACCCCATTCCACACTTGTTCACTAGAACAACTCTGCGACGGAGAATCTAAGCGTCACAAGTGCTCAACATGAAGTAAAAAGAACAAATACAACTCTAATGTCACCAAGGATATGAACTTAGCACTAGCAGAACTACCACAGATCTGCTCCCTCGAAAAACCTAGAACATAAAATCAAATTCAAACTCGGAAGCAGCTACATCCAACATAAGTCCGTCTCAACCTCGAATCCCTCACCAGCACATCCCTCCTTGCGAAATCTCCATGAAACACATTCACACCGACAAAACTAAAACAGATCCTACCAAATAGACAAATCTGACCCACCCCTAGTATATACATACAAACCAAAGGTCAAGATAATTTTGTGTTACATCAATTGCGATAAATTGGTTAACATATTCTTGTTTGCAACATCATTGGTCTAATTTATCATTGGTCAAGACTTTGCTTTTCATTTCTGTTTCTCAAGTTCGTAAATCAAAGCAAGATCAGAGAATATATTGCACGGGCCAGTTAAGCAGCTTTGTTCTAGCAAAAATTTGGTGACAGCATGTGTTTACCTCGAGCGTCGGGCGAAGGGGCGGCGTGGGGCTGCGTCGGGCGAAGGGGTCGGCGTCGGGCCGGAGGGGTGACGTCGGGCGGAGGGGTGGCGTCGAGGCAGCGTCGGGCGGAGGGGTGGCGTCGGGCGGCGTGGGGTGGAGTGGGGCGAGGTGGTGTCGGGCGGAGGCGGCGTGGGGTGGAGTGGGGCGGAGGGTGGCGTCGAGCGGAGGCGTGGGGGTGGAGTGGGGGGAGGCGGCGTTAGGGCGGAGGGGGCGTGGGGGGGTGGAGTGGGGCGGCGTGGGGGTGGCGTCGGGCGGAGGCGGCGTGGGGTGGAGTGGGGCGGAGGGTGGCGTCGAGCGGAGGCGGCGTGGGGTGGAGTGGGGTCGTCGGTGTGGTGGGAGTCGGGCGGTCGGGCGGCGTGGCGGTGGGCTAGGGTTAGGAGCGTCGGGCGGCGAGGCAATGGTTAGGAGCGTGGGGGCGCGGGAATAAAATGAGGTCTGCGCCAAAGTTCCACTGTTAGGCATTAGCAAAAAAAGCATTCTTCGGTTTTAACAAAACCAAACAAATGATTCTATCACTATCGGTTTTGAATAAAACCGACACAACTAAATGCATTCCATCGTTAGTTTAGCATAAAATTAACATTACTATCGGTTTTTCACCAACCCGACACAGATAAGATAATATCACTATCGGGTTTTTTTGAAAAACCGACACAGATAGTTGAATTCCACTGTTAGGCATTTGCAAAAAAAAAGTAGTATTACTATCGGTTTTTAAAAAAACCCGACACGGACGCAAGGTTAAGTTAGGGTTTTAGAGGAACGACTCACGGATAGATCCACTTGGTATAGGGATAGGATAGGTAGGGTTGGCTCTGCGATAAAAGATTACCAAGGGTGGCTAACTGAAACACGAACCGATAATAAAAGAACTGGATCGAACGACGACGGGTAGATTCTAGAATATGGCATTGATGGCAACCGAAGATCAAATGAACTCTAAAGATGAGCAAACCGAAGAATGATGGCCTACTGGACATCATGACACGACCAAGGCGAACTAAGATGGTTGGCGGTAAAAGACGGCGCGCGGTACTGACGAAAGGCGGCGGCTAACGAATATAAAAATTTTCGGTAGATGGAACATCAAAGGGGAAGTGAGCACCACGTAGAACGCGGTGAGATGAGCTCAACGGTATAAGCGGATTTGGCGGCAACCCAATGGACAGATCACAAACTGGCGATGAGCAGTTTGCTAAAGCTAATAGATCAAACGGCCATAACTATTAAGATAATGGATGAAACCTAACCAAAATTTACAGAGAGCTATCTGGGATCATTTGGCACAATATGACGCGAACGGATCTGAGTTTTACCTTCTGGATCAACGGGGAACGCGTGACGAAGTTTTCAGCTGTACGTATGCAGTCTGATCGGGGAAGATTGAATTTTCTGCAGCACTCCCGTGGACAAAACCTTGAGTTAGGGTGAGAACCAGGTAGAGGACATCAAGATGAGTCTACAAAATAAATTTCACGGTCAAACTAGCAAAAATGAAGGAGAACGGGCGACGGCAAGATTCGAGATTGGAACGGCCGTAACTTTTGATTTGCTTGGTGAAACAGCACCAAATCTGGTGGAGAGGTAGATGGGACCATATGGCACGAGATGACGCGAGTGGATTTTAGAAAAACTCACCAGAATGACGGGGAACGCGATGCCAAGACCGGCCGTGAGAGGGCGCGCCGAAGACGGCACTGCGGTTTTAGGGTTTGAGAGGTGCTCTGGGGATTAGGGGTGCGTGGGAGGGTCTTAGGACACTTATATAGGCTAGGAGTCGTGCCATACAAGGAAACACGAAGAAAAATCGGATTTGGATTGAAAGCGGATCGGATCGAACACAGCGCGCAATGAACGATCTGCGGGTGACGTGGCGCGATTCAGTGCGTCGGATGGAGATCGGAAGGCTGAGGTTAGGCGATGACATGTCCGTTCTGGAGCTGCCACGTCGATTTAGCCCAATTTCCGAATTAAAATAATTCCAGAAATTAAAATAATTCCAGGAATTAAAATAATTCCTTTAGAGCAATAAAAATACCATAAAAATTCTAAAAAAATTCTAGAAAATATTTTAAGACATTTGGAGCTCGAATAAAATATTTTTATCCAAAATTTATTTAAAATTTTGCAGTATTTAATTAAATTTAACAAAAGGCTTAATTTAAATTAATTCCAAATAAATAGCAAACGAACTCCGAAAAAATCTTTAAAAAATTACAGAAAATTCCTTGAAGCACAATGAACTCAAATAAAACTAAATTTATTTTAATTGAAGTTTATATTAGTCAAATTTAATTTATTTAGCATTAGAAAATTTGATTAAGCTTTATTAAAGAGAGAAAATCCATGATTTTTGGAAAGATGAACTAAACAAAAGATTTTTGAAAACCCAAATTTTGGGTTGTTACAAACCTCCCCCCTTAACAGAATCTCGACCCCGAGATTAAGGTTGTCTATAGAAATAGGTTCTGGGGGACTCAACTCTTGAGATTTTCTTGAACTTCCAAGCAACTGCACACTGGGCAAGGTTGCTTTCGAACAAACGCTTGACAACATCCAAAATTTGTAGGCTACGCGATGCAAATGAGATCCTTTTGCAATTCCACTAACTTCCACGGTGTCTGCTTTTCTGGCACAAGAAGGCACTCCTTGTGTTGGGACTCTTGAAACACATCACGCACTCAGACTGACGTTCTGGCATCTCCTTTGACAGGCTCCCTTGCTTTCCGTCCTTTAACACTCGGTTTTCTGCTTCTTCTAGAAATTGCACAAGCGGCATTTGATAGTGAAACTTATTTGCAACTCTGCGGTCTTGCACAACATTCCTGTTGGTCTGTTTCTATCTCTATCAGCTTGATTCTCGAGTACTTCCTTAAACTCTAGATCAACTAAATATTCCTTCACATTAAACTCAAGCTCCAACTATTACAGAGGTAATGGCATGATTCTGCTGGCATACACTAAGGTAGCTAAAGCAATTCGTCAGGAAAACAATTATCCTTTGTAGTTATTAAGCATACGCAACAACAACTCTTTTCTTCCGATGTGATGGCACATCCACCTTCTTGGCTCAACCATAACGGAACAACGGTCCTTAGTCATCTCGATATCTTGAAGTTAAACTGATCGCAAATCTTCCTCGAAAAACACTTTCGCTCCTCTTAACTGATCAAATCTTTGACCATAAACCAAAACTACCTTACACATAGGTAACCAGATAATTCCAAGGATAAACATCTCAAGCATGGGTTTCCAATATGATAAGATTTATTAGGAACTCAATCTCAACAATAGACAAGTTAACTCTCAACATCCTCGATTACATATGATTTTCAATCGGACAACTTCGATGCCTTCTAAGCTCCAAAGTCATAATGTGGTTGAAATGATCTTTTCTTTGCATCGGCGGCATGGCTCCACAATTCACTTTACGATGCAAGTGTCTCGGTAGGTGTAGGATTAAGATTGAAGCGGACGGTATAACAACTTTTCTCTTAAGATAATCTGTTGGCAAGTGTCCCGTTCATTGCATCCAAGCAACGCTTGACCGACATCTGTTGACTTCCTTCCGACATAGCACTAATCTTGGTAGGAGCGGGTGAGATTGATGCGATCCGCGATGATCACTTTCTTCCGAGGCGTGTTTAGCAAAATATCCCGGCCGAGACAGCAAAGCAACCTCTAGGCGATAGCTTCCTCCTTGAGAAGTTTTAACGGTGGTGGTGTTATGAAAATTTTGACTATCAAGGCGAGGCACGGTGAAGGTGTCTCGAACAAAGTCTGAGCAGATGGCAACCGAGTTGTTGAGGGCACTCCTCATTTGTTTGCTGCGGTGGTCCTTCTTGACAAAGCTTTACGACGCTTGTGGTTATCTTGTAATTTCTTGCACTCATCTCCTAGAATAAGGGTCTTGTTAATCAACTCCTCTTGCTTCAACCGACTCTTTGAGCAAGTTAATCCTGCAGCTTTACCACTCACTCTTGGGGTTATAAACTTTCATCAAGTGATTTCTAGAATGATCATGGCTTCCAAAATTGATTGACCTTTCGTGGGCATTCCTTAACAAAATGACCTAACTTACCACAGTTGTAGCACGAATGCAGGTCGTCGTGTGCGTTAGGTGTAGTCATATGCACAATATCGTCTTTCTCGAGCATCACCACTTGTTGGTTCATACGGCATTCCACGCCCAATGACCTTGTTTATCGCACAAGAAACAATTCCATGGTGACCAAGTATCCCTGGTTCTTTGAGGCAAACGGACGAGTTGACATGATTCTTCTTCATTTCACACGCGGCACGACAAGTGTGGATGACAATCCTTCTCTTTCGCTAACTTTTGAGCAATGACGGCTCGAAAATTCACTCACCGATGCCGAGTCACGGCGGTCACTATTGAATCCAATGGACATTGAGCTAGACAATGATCACGTCATTCATAAAGATAACATGTAATGTTGCTCATAGGACATTCTCCAAGTAAATGGCTTCCTTCTCACCGAACAATTGATTGCATGCTTATTAGCGATGTGTCCTATTCCTCCACAATGACGCATGCATGGTCTTCCGATTTGTTTGGTTGACAACACTTCAAGGAACAACATCCTGGTATGACATAGGGAAAAGGGGTTGTACACTTCTCTGAACTTGCAGTAGTCATACTAACATTTGACAAAGCAACGAATTGCTGAAAAGTAGCGACGAACTCCAACCAAGTGATTTCTTCTGGTGTCCTGTAGGTAGCACAATAGTTCTCCCACCACTCCAAGGCATCTCCTTCCAATCGACATGTGGCGTAGGGAACCTTCTCTTCATCTTCACATTGCACCAAAGCCAGCTTCCCTTCTATGACGCGAAGCTAGATTTCTGCATCTTTGAGAGTGGCTGATCCACCAAACGTAGGTGGTTTGGTCCTCTTGAACAAGGCAAACTTTGACTGTGAATAGGTGGCTGTGACTGTGGTTGTAGGGGCATTGATTTTGGCACTGATAACATTCATCTGTTGTATCATTATGCGCATGAGCTGGGTTTGAGCGGTGAATAATCGATCCAAATTCGAATTGTCACTATCGATGCGGTGGGCGGTGTTGGTCACAATCTACTTTATTACTAACACCGTAGTAGCAATCAGATCGACTTGAACGCCTCGAAATCATCAAGTGTTATCGGTCCTTTCCATCTGTTGACCACTCCAGGGTTTAGTTAAGAGGGGAAAAGCAAAGATAAGGTTCAAGAATCCTAGTGCAGGGGAGCAGGTTTAACCCAATAACTTATACAAACATTATTAAAAACTTGGTATGGTTGCTTACAAAAGCCTAAAAGCTATGCAACGATATCGCACACCCAAAGAACCAAGGAGGAAAAAAACCAAATTAACCTAAGCACACAACAATCTATCGTCTAAAAGGGTAACACTTCTATCTCAGACTGATGCAACTCTTCACACATGAGTCTCAACTGGCCACCAAAGTACTAGTTCTTCCAACTTCTGGAACACGTCATCGATCCACTTCTTTTTCCTTGAGCTCGACGATTCTGTCTTCACGATCTTTAGGATCGTGACAAGACACCCAAGATTTTTCTCCTTAAGTGTGAAACATCGTTAACTACTTAGAACAACTCAGGTAAGATTTTTATTTAAACCAGTGGGGAAAGAAGAATAATTTAAGCAAAAGGGGAAAGAATGGAAGAATAAGATAAGTCAAGAACTTATTATTCTTTCAAGTTAAATTTTCACATTTAGAAAATACTTTTGAAGCTCCTAAGGAACGGCCAAACTATCTAGGGTCAAGACCTACAATCAGTATGGCTCTGATACCACCTCTGTCGGGACCCGAATATGCAAATCCGGACCCTCGTGTATTCAAAGACTAGTCCAGATCACGCTAGTGCACACAGTCTCAACATTGATGAAATATCACAATCATACACAGCGGAATAATAAACAAAGACTTCATTTATTAATATAAAACTATTGAATGACCTTAAGGTCAAACTTACACTTGCGAGGCCTTGGTGGCTTCAACTCAAATTAAATAAATAGCAGCGGAATGAAGAACGTCGACGAATCCCATCAATATGCCACAGGCAACTGACAAGGTTCAACTCCTAGATATTCGCCCCCTCGTGGAACTTCTCCTCCTTTGAAGTTGTAGTCTTCTCCTCAACTGATGATTTTGTTGATGGCAAGGGTGAGTACATAAAGCACTCAACAGGTTGTGCACAGAATGCAATTCTAATATAACTATATGCAAGGCTTATTCCAAGGAATGGCTTATCATGGTTATTTTGCGATGGCGAGATTTGAGAACAATTACTGAGAAATAGATTGTAAAGACAATAAAACAAATAACTGTAATAACTAGATTCAGCATTTCTCAAGTAAACCAAGTTCCAATCCTTAATCAAGTTCCAACTTACCATGGCAACCGGCCATCCATCCCAAGTTTTGTTTTGTAAAAGTCTAACCCTTAACTGTAATTTCCGAGCATTGCTCAATACCGCGAGCACGGCTATTCGAATAGTTTTACACTCTGCAGAGGTTATGCACTTTACCCACACGACATGATCGTCTCTTAGTGCCATGCAATTAACACACTTCCTTTGGTGTGTCGGTAGAGAGATCATGACAAAGCCTTTAAAAAGCTCTGCCTTAACCCAAGATTACTACCACCGAGGTTTCAACATCAAGGGTTAAACCACCACGACAGGGCCCCTCTCTGCGCCATGTGAGTTAATCCGTACACCGGGACTCACACCGCCAATGGTAGTACCAAGCTAAAACATTACTAATTAATCACCTAGGCTGTCCCATTCCGACATGTGGTTGCAAGAGAGACTCAGTCAAAGGCTTGCAAGGTTAAGTCCTTAAAATGACCAAGGCAAGACTTCCACATACCCCGCCAATCTGGCCCACCTTGGCACACCGCCTTGCCACTTGCTCCAATCTAAATCATTACCACCCCGTTGATTACCAAGCACCACGTGCCACCAACATTTCAATCTAGTTGTGTGACCTCCTCGCCACGACAACTTAATATCACTGTGTGACAACACATGACACACCAATTCATACACATTATTCCATATTCCATTAGTCAAGATTAAGTATCAACATTCGGACACATGTGATGACGTGGCATGGCTAAGCAATCTACGACGGTCTAACCAAATTTCATGTCGATTATCAATATTAACCAACTATTAATTAACCATCCTAGGGTGACAATTAGATCATGGCATACAATGGCAAGGTAGGGTATAGATCAAATTGTTATAATAGCTAAGTCCCAATTTAATTTGAAACAATTGTATAATTGAAATAATATGCAATAGGGTAAAACAAATATAGCAATTTTATAAACATGGGTTCAATATGATCAAAGCACAACTTGCCTGGCCCTTGCGATTTTTTACTGTTCTTTACTCTTTATCTTTAATTCTTGATCTTCGATCTTGATCTTTACCTTCTTGATCTTCACTCCTTAGAACAACTTCCTGACGATCGTCTAACGATTAAAGAAGAAGAAAATACAAACCAACTCAAAAGATAAATCAAATAAAATCCAAATTGAGAACGGATAGTATTTGGATCACGAAGGCTTAGATGAATTTAGGAACTTGAATGGATTAGATCGGATATTAGACAAAAGAGAACGAACTTCCGGAATACACCAAAAAGGAAAAGGCTGATAACTGAGAAAGAAAGGATAATATTCCAAAGAATATTTCTTCTGAAGTTATTATCTTGATTGGATAGACAATGACATATGGGCTCTCGATCTATAAACCGGGTCCATAAAGATACGTTAGTTTGCAATGAACTAAATTGATGCTTAATGATGACTTTTGTTGATTAAATGATACAGTCAAACAAAAGCAAGATAGACTAATAGATTAGATATGGCACAAGGATATGACATATGGCCAATGGTCTATCGACCAAGTCCACGAATGACTTCTAGGTCAATGGCAGATTAGATTTCAAGAATAGGACATGGACAAGCGGGGTTGACATTCATGCGATTCGATTTGAGATCACCATACGTCGATCAAGATGCTTGACGATGACAAGGCAATGAGGAAATGAAGACAAGGCTAAACTCATAGGTGATGGGGTTAGATTACAATAAGGCGATAGAGAGGATGATGATATTGCACTAGAGCTTTTGCGAGCATGCACACATGCGAAGATAGCGGCAACGACGGACACTCATGCAAAGATGAGATGTCGATTGTCGTACAACGATATGGTAGCAAGGATATGATATGGCTCGTGATTGATCTGCGAGTTGCGAGGTTTACATGACATGATGCATCGTCAACGACAGATTGGACGCAAGGTTAAGTTAGGGTTTGAGAGGAACGACTCACGGATAGATCCACTTGGCATAGGGATAGGATAGGTAGGGTTGGCTCTGCGATAAAAGATTACCAAGGGTGGCTAACAAAACACGAACCGATAATAAAAGAAGCTGGATCGAACGACGACGGTAGATTCTAGAATATGGCATTGATGGCAACCAAGATCAAATGAACTCTAAAGATGAGCAAACTGGAGAATGATGGCCTCTGGACATCATGACACGACACAAGGCGAACTAAGATGGTTGGCGGCAAAAGACGGCGCGCAGATCGACGAAAAGGCGGCTAACGAATATAAAAATTTTCGTAGATGGAACAGCAAAGGGAAGTGAGCACCACGTGAGAACGCGGCGAGACGAGCTCAACGGTATAAGCGGATTTGGCGGCAACCCAATGGACGATCACAAACTGCCGATGAACTACCGCTAAAGCTAATAGATCAAACGGCCATAACTATTAAGATAATGGATGAAACCTAACCAAAATTTACAGAGAGCTATCTGGGATCATTTGGCACAATATGACTCGAACGGATCTGAGTTTTACCTTCTGGATCATTGGGGAACGCGCGACGAAGTTTTCAGCTGTACGTATGCAGTCTGATCGGGGAAGATTGAATTTTCTGCAGCACTCCCGTGGACAAAACCTTGAGTTAGGGTGAGAACCAGGTAGAGGAAATCAAGATGAGTCTACAGAATAAATTTCACGGTCAAACTCGCAAAAATGAAGGAGAACGGGCGACGGCAAGATTCGAGATTGGAACGGCCGTAACTTTTGATTTGCTTGGTGAAACAGCACCAAATCTGGTGGAGAGGTAGATGGGACCATATAGCATGAGATGACGTGAGCGGATTTTAGAAAAACTCACCAGAATGACGGGGAACGCGATGCCAAGATCGGCCGGCGAGGGCGCGCCGAAGACGCATTTACCGCGTTTTTAGGGTTTGAGAGGTGCTCTGGGATTAGGGGTGCGTGGGAGGGTCTTAGGACACTTATATAGGCTAGGAGTCGTGCCATACAAGGAAACACGAAGAAAAATCGGATTTGGATTGAAAATGGATCGGATCGAACACCGCGCGCAATGAACAGATGCGGGTGACGTGGCGCGTTCGGTGTGTCGGATGGAGATCGGAAGGCTGAGGTTAGGCGATGACGTGGCGGTTCTGAGCTGCCACGTCGATTTAGCCCAATTTCCGAATTAAAATAATTCCGAAATTAAAATAATTCATTTAGAGCAATAAAAATACCAGAAAAATCTAAAAAAATTCTAGAAAATATTTTAAGACATTTGGAGCTCGAATAAAATATTTTTAACCAAAATTTATTTAAAATTTTGCAGTATTTAATTAAATTTAACAAAAGGCTTAATTTAAATTAATTCCAAATAAATAGCAAACGAACTCCGAAAAAATCTTTAAAAAATTACAGAAAATTCCTTGAAGCACAATGAACTCAAATAAAACTAAATTTATTTTAATTGAAGTTTATATTAGTCAAATTTAATTTATTTAGCATTAGAAAATTTCAGATTAAGCTTTATTAAAGAGAGAAAATCCGCGGGGATTTTTGGAAAGATGAACTAAACAAAAGATTTTTGAAAACCCAAATTTTGGGTTGTTACAATATCTGATCGATCCAATTTACTATATTAGCCAACGCAATGTTAGAAACCTGCCAATTATGCTCGTAGTTAGCATTCTGCCCCCCAAGTGTAAGCTTGGGTTGATAGGTGCTTGAGCCGATGGAAACTGACCAGATTGCTGATAACCCACGTTTTTCCTAGCAATTGGTTCTAGTACTGAATCAAAATATTCCGAGTATGTTACAACCTTATATGGAGCCATATTCCTCTGCGGGATTGGCTCGACGTACTACGGGTGCCTAGGAGGTTCAATCGGCTGTGGGACCGATTGGGGAGAAGCGTAGAATGGAGCCGATGGTGGTAAGTTGGCTGGTGCATCCAACTTTTTTTTATGGGAAAATATTAGGAGAGGCTCCTAGTGTGCAACTTTTAGGATTAACGTATCAAAAATACAAACCTTGTGAGACGATCAGGAGAAAGGAGAAAGAAACAATGCTGAAAAAAGGACGTAGTGCCTCAGCCCTCAGCCTGAGGAGTTATGGAAAATTACAAAGAGTTAATCCAGGTATTGAACTAAGAGTAGTAGGGAGCTTTTATCTTGACCAGGTGTAACCTGGCCTCCTCAATAAAATTGGTCTTGCAAACCAGAACTGATTCATTAAGTTGATTGAAGATCCTATTGTTTCGTTGTTTCCAGATGTGCCAAGAGCCGAAGATGAAAATCTCCATAAAGAAAGGTCGAGTAGAATTCCGTTTAGCTTCTTGAATCATCTAAATGATGTCCAATGAAAGGTCCCAGGTAACATTCAAAATGTTCCAACACTCCTTGCTGAAATTGCAGGTGAAAAACAAGTGTTTGTCGTTTCTGGTGCCATCTGCGTGCAGAGATCACAATTGATATGTTGCCCTGTCTACCATCCTCTTCGACTTAGCATCTGTTTGGTATTTAGATGGTCTGGAATCAGCAACTAGGCAAAAACTCAGAGTTTGGGAGCACATATGGACTACCAAATCCATTTGAATGGTGCTTGGGTTGAAAAGGATTTAAATAAATGCCTATAGTATTTCTTTGCTGCGTATGAAGAATTACCCCAGATGTAAGTCCATTGATCATCCGTCGTGTTTGAGCAATGAACATGCTGTAGAAGAGTGTTGAGTAGTTGTAATTCCTAAAAATCTTGTTCGAAGAGTGGTAGGTTGAAATGATTAGTCCAATCATCCTATTGAATGAAGGAGCAAACTGACCTGTTAGAGTCTTTGGCAAAAAAGAAGAGAGTTGAGTACTAGATGCTCAGGAGAATATTGTTTCATAGGTCTTTCCAAAAACTCACAGTTGTTCTGGACCCAACCACAGCCGAAGCAATACCGCGGTAGTGATCACTCATTTTCATGATGTCCTTCCACCAGAAGGAACCAATTTGAGTTGTGGAATGAGGTATTCGCTTTTGATAGTAAGAGGTCCACATTAATTTTACCCAAGGCGTATCCTTTTGTTGTAAAAATTGTGCAAATGTTTGAGAAGCAAAGCCCTATTCTGAATTTTTAGATTTAGGACTCCCAGACCTCCTTTGTCTTTCGGTGTGCATACCTTATTCCAGGCAATTAGGGAAGGGCTCCTATTGTGAAGGTCCTCTGAGCTCCTCCAAAGACAATGTCTTCGAGCTGTGTCGATTCGGTTAATAACTGTTACCGGTATCTTGAGAGTGCACATGTGGTAAGTTGGAAGAAGAGACATGACGGAGTTGAGAATTGTGAGCCTTCCCTCATATGGTAAAAAAGTCAAGCTGCATGAGAGGCGATTCTCAATTCTCTAAATAAGAGGGGCGAAGTCTTTAACCTTTGGCCTTGAGGTTCCCATAGGAAGCCCAAGGTAAGTAAAGAGCATTTGTCCTTCGGAGCAACCAAAGGTTTGAGCTAGAGTCCTGAAACAGGTAGAATCCACATTGATTGGGTGCATCCAACTTAGCAACATCGGTATATGCTTGATAATGCACAATCCCACTTGTACGAGGATCTCATGGCAATATTATAGTAGGCTAGGTCGGCATCATAGTGAGAGATGGAGTTGTAATCGATGGCTTCGAATCGGCTATTAACACAGGGCTTTGCGTGTTTGGTGCTACCGAATAAACAGGGTAATTCGGGAGGGTTTTCATTGGATCGAGCAGGCTTCCAGCCGATGCCAACTCTTGAGCTATAGTCTTAACACTGTTAGCTATCATCGGCTTAAGAGTTGTAACTAAGGCCGATGATTGGTTAATCAAAGCATGGTGTACAGATTGGTTAATCATAGAAGATAATTCAACTTGTGCAGAATATATTAACTTATCGATGTATTGGTAATCCCTGCATCGCCGAGGGCATTGACCGTCGGCAATGCGGTTTTTTGAGTGATACCACGTCGAGTTTTTCGATAACAACTTAACATCATCTCCTCAAGCGGGCTTTTCGATCCTCAATCTCTTTACACTGTTCAAGTGTCAAATCGTCTAATATTGAGACGATTATAGCTTCAGTATTGAGATCAGACGGCGGAATCGATTTCTCAGAAGAAGACATCACGTCCCACTGAGCATCCAAAAGTGTGTTGCGCCGAAAAATATAATAAATGATTGATTGGCTCAAACACACAAGAACGCCGGGTTCAATGAGGTTTGAGGCGTGCCGGCCGATTTGATCCTGCAATCGGCAAGACAGATAGAAAATATACGCTCAAAGCTGATATAATGTGTCAATCGGCAAAGATCTAAACAACTATAAAAAGCCAATCAAATTAAGTGCAACGATAAGTCTAAACAACCGGTTAGGACTGATTAGGTCATTGATAAAAGTAGACTTTCCCGAAAAAGGCGATGCGCAACAAGATCGGGAAAAACCAAACCTGGCGTAATTGAGAGAGATTAACAATCGGCGATATGCAACTTTATTGACCAAAATCGGATTACAAAAAAGGTTCTAAATTATAGAACTACTACTAATCGATAGGAAAGTAAATAAAAAATTAAATGCGAGTTGTTTGATTGATTGGAGTTGTTTCTTTTGCTTGATCCTTTTTATAGTGCATCGTCCGATCGTATCCTTTTGCAATATATTGCCAACCATGACCTGTATCGGCCTTTGTACAAATACAATTCCATCTTTGAATCAAGCTTGGTCATAATTCTGTCTTTAACTGAATTTTTCTTTTTCTAATTGATATCGACCAGAAATATTCTTTTTATGCTTACCTAACAAATTGATCATATATTGCTAAATTCTGGCGCTAACAGAGACCTTGCTGTTGCACCCTCCTGCTCCATTCCTCCCTAGGCTGTGCCTGGAGGAAGGCTGCAAGATCCAAGGATTCGACGTTCCGCAGGGATGATAGTTCTCACCAACGAATGGGCGACTTCTAGAGACCCAGTGTACTGGCAAGAGTAGGAGACGTTCATGCCGGAAAGGTTCCAAGGCGGTAGTGCTGTCGACTTCAGATGGGCGGATTTCGAGTTGGGATAATTTTATTTAATTATGGGTTCTGTCTTAGAGAAAAATATGCTACACATTGTAGGAGAAAGATAAATGTAGCACAAATGTAATATGTCGTTGGAGTGACGAAGTTGACACCGACTACACTGTAGATGGTATAAATGACCGAGTACAGTGTGTACGTGATACTATGCCTTTTTTATTGTTTAATATGCCTTTTTTATTGTTTTAATAGTACTCTCTGTTGATTTTTATAAGATGCTTATGTATTTCTATTTTCAAACGTTGTAATGTTTGATCAACAATTATACAGGTCGAGTGACACGAAAGTGGTAAACCATATACTCGGAAGCGAGTTCATTTTCTAAGACCAGGACAAGTTACACAGTTCGCAAAGTAGTACTGATATATTTAGAAGCAAGTTTTATTCCGAATATAATTATAAAAATAGCTTCCTCTCTGATCGTAGAAGTGTAGACAAATAACACGTATTATTTACCGCGCTCTTGTACTATAGTAAGAACTAAGAAATACCGCGCTATAGAAGCTTGGAAGTAGTCCTACCTAGGTGCCACTCCTAGGCAAGAAATTGCCTCACTAATCATTCATTAATAATTAATTAATCACTTAATAAACTTAATTAAAATTAAGATTATAGTCCTACCGAGGTGCCATAGCTCGGTGAGCTCCTGTATGGTGGTACCTCCCTCCACGGTACAGGAGAATGGCAGTGGACACGTGTCACTTATTGGCTTTTCCCGCTATTTTCAACATTATCCACTTGTTCGATTGTTGCTAAGAAATTTTAAGGTACCAATCGGTAATTATGTTCAGAAGAAAGCTAAATACAAAAAAAAAAATTTGTTAAGAGTCTTAAAAAAGGATGAATTCGTAGAAGGTTAACAAGTTATTATTTCTAGTTTTTTCTTTATATCTAAGAGAGCATTCCCTACCATATGTAGTGACCAAAAACATTATCAATTCTGCATTTCAACTCTGCTGATGTGCTTTACTAGAGAACAGAATAAGACGCACACGTAAAACGTAGAATAGGTCTCCAGTAGCATAGAATGCTCCCGAACCTGACCGCCAGCGTGCGCACCGCTTAAGAATCGGCTTCCTTCCTTTCTCGCTTGTTTCATAAAGCTGACACAGGGACGACTAGTGCGCCAAAGGCAGAGCACCTCACCCCTCTCTCCTGCAACGAAGCAGGCAAGAAACCAAGGGAGGGATCGAGGATGTGCCTAGTGATGGTGTGCGACGAGCCGGAGCGCGTGACGGCGACGTACCAGGCGCCTGGGCGCTGCCCCTACTGCGGCGGCGGGGTAATGGCGGCGGACGTGGAGAGCTCGCCCAGGCTCTGCTTCGACCCCCTCTGCTTCCGCGTCCGCCGCCGCTTCTACTGCTCGCTCTGTTCCCGACGCCTCGTCTCCATCGCCTAAAAACAGAACCAACATACTCTCGCTATATATGCCATGTCAATTCCGACCATCTTCCTAGTTATTGTTAGATATAATCTTAACAGAGTTAAGAGATAAGATTTAGTTTGTTTGATAAGTTAGTTCAGAGGATAATATTTATTTTGTTAGTTTGTAATCTAGTTTGACTATATAAATCAAAGAATAAAGGAAGAAAAATCATAAGAGATATCGCGGTAAACAAAATTTTCTAATAGTTTCAACAGTTATATCTGGTTGAAACAGGGTAAACAAGTGGATAATATTTAGTTGGTTAGTTTGTAATCTAGTTTGACTATATAAATCAAAAAATAAAGGAAGAAGCCATAAGAGATATCGCGGTAAATAAAATTTTCTAGTAGTTTCAACAGTTATATCTGGTTGAAACAGGGTAAACAAGTGTGGCGAACTCCGCAGTAATCACCATGTAATTGTTCGTAAGATTGTCATAGAAGCTATGATGATTATGTGATTACATGTACCGCTCCGATTCTATACTGAGATCGATGCGGTCGAAATCAACCCACTTTCTGTGAGCTCCGAACAGAATCCGTTGAATTCAGTGCAGAACCGGAAGCGATTGACCACATGTACTGCAGAAATCATTACCAAGATCGACGCTGATCTCAACTGGAATTAAGCTAGCCAAGAAAACGTTGCGAGTGGACGGACGCACTGATGCAAGAAGCAAAAGGTGTTGTCGAGCATTTTTACCGTACAAATGCAAGAGGGAAAAAAGGGTAAGAGTACAAACAGGCGAGAAGGTAGCAGAAACAGAGTTACAAAGATCACTCGAGGGTGGAGTCCACCCGGTCCACGGAGCGCGCAAAGGCCAGGATGTCCGACGAGCCGTCCGCGGCCGCCTTCCCGCCGCCCTCCGCCGGCTTGGAGACGATAGCATCCCGGAGCAACCTAGCGGCCGTCGGGTTCAGGGAGGAAGGCTGCTGGCCGTCAGGAGACTGCTTCTGCTGCTGGTTCGGATCGTCGCACAACTGGGCGTTCGCCGGCGCGTCGCCGCCGTGGCTGGCGTGCTGCGTTTGGTCCGCGCGACGCTTCTCCATAGGTTCGATCGGTCGGTGGCTAGGTAGATGGATGGTGTGGCCGCGCTCCCGAGGTGAGGTGAGGTGAGGTGAGGTGTAGAGGATTCCGTATTTCCGAGGACACGCCATGCCCTAAGAACCGATCTAGATTGTTCTTCCGGCCGCAGCGTAACACGTGTGCTGCTCTCGGAGGTGTCAACTAATTTAGTGACGCGTGGGAGTACTTCGCTTTTTTTTCCCTTAAAGCCACACCCGGCTGGCCTATTCCGTCGAGGTGGGCACATGGGCCGTGCCTTGGTGGGCCTGTTCGAGACACGAAGGGCACAACACGGTTTAAGCCCGGTCTGGCACGTTAGAGGGTCGTATCGTGCCGGTTCGGTACTGTAGTTCGACCCGTGCGGGACCTAAAAACGGAGCACAACGGATGGCACAGCCCGGCACGGCACAACGACGCACCACGGACCAGCGGCACGACTGCGGCGAGCGCGTGACACGCGGCATCGGCGATCTTCGCCTCTGCTGCTTTGTCGCGCGCCGCGCAGCAGCGCTCTGCCGCTCCTCGGCGAGTGAGGGGAGGCGGCGGCGAGGGAGGGAGGAGGGCGGCGGCGCTGGGAGGCCCGAGGAAGAGGGAGGGTGGCGGCGCAAAGAACACGGGAGGTCGACAGGGAGAAGAGAGGCTGCGCCATGGCTGAGCCGGAGGAGGGAGGCCGCGCCGGCGAGTGAAGGGAGGGGAGGGGCTACGGCGCGCGGAGAGGCCGGCGGGGAGAAGAGAAGAGGGGGAGGCGGCGTGAGAACTGAGAAATGAACGGGGAAGGGATAACGCAGGAGGAAAAGAAAAGAAAAGGAAAGAAAAGGGAAGGGGACAGAGAGAAAAAAGAAGGAAAAAAGATAAAATAGAAAAATAATAGTAATAATAATAACAAAATTTTAAATTTTAATGAATAATTTTGTAATAAACAAATGGAGCTCATTAATTAGGTTTTATCGGGCATTTGATTAAATTTGTCGATTGAATTAAAGTTTCAATTTATTACCCTCCAACTCTCTATGTCACTATATCTTGCTCACTTTCACTCTCTCAGTCCCTCTCTGTCAGAGATCAGTACCCTCGCCACATGTAAGCATCCCTCGGGGCCTCGTGGCGGTTTTCCGCCAGTCCGGGGGCTCATCTCCGACCTGGGAGGTGCTCTCCCGATGCTCAGGCTCGGGACCAACGAGCTCGGGCACAGGCACAAAGGGTAGGTACCATCCCCCTCGACCTCGGCACCTCGACCTCGACACCTCTACGCCCTTCAGAGAAAAAGACATCTGTAAAAATTTATTTATCTCGTGTAAAAACTCTCCCCTGCGTGGGAATCAGCGCTCTACCAGCCCCTGTGTGGGAACTAGGGTCCAGCAGCTCCCATCAAGCTCTCAACAACTATTGACGCCTCTCGTCAGCCCCCGTCAACTCGCCACGGGCTCCTGACGTCAGCCTCGGGACCAAGCAGCAAGGCTCCCGAAGGGCTACAAAAGCAATGGATCGCCCCGACCAAAGACACGACCAGGGGACCGCCGAGAGAAAGAAAAAGAAGATACACGCCAAGAAAAACAACACCGTAGAGCGGCGGTGAGAAAAGGGACGCTCGAGCTCCCCCTCGCGGCCAGGCTTCCGAGCGACCCCTGACTCGGGCCCTGTTTGTATTCTCTTACAGAACCGCATATACACCTTTCGCCTCAGGGCAAGACTGGAGTAGAGCTGTTACCCGACCTCAGGGGCTCGAACCAGTATAAACCTCGTGTTCGGTATTTCTTCCCCGACGATCATTCCGCGACACTAAGCGCCTCCGAATGAGCACGACTTCGGGCCTCGCCCCCGAACGATCTCCTTGCATCCCCCTTTCTGCGGTCGACGGTCCCGATCGTCGACACTCTCTCTCCCTCTGACCTCTATATCACTCTCTTTAGCTTACTCTCTCTGATTCACTCATTCTCGCATCACTCTCACTCTCCTAGTCCTTCTCTCTCTCTCCAACTCTCTATGTCACTCTCTCTCCCTCCGAAGTGAAGCACGAAGATCTACCTCTGAAGGATCGATATGGCCTAGAGGGGGGGTGAATAGGCAATTTTACGAATTCTAGCAATTTTAATTAACTAACTTAGTTTAACGAGAGTAACTTATAGCAGGAATAAAGCAGAATTCAAGTAACTAGTAATAACAGCGAAAGCAATAAAAGAAATGATACAGAGAGACAAAGATTTATCCGTGGTTGAGTGCACTCTAATCCACGTTGAAGCACTTCTCTTGAAGTTCAGCTTCTCCAAAGCTAGTCGCAGTAGCTCTTGGTGTTCACTTCAGGTAACTCTTTCACTTCTCCAGTGAGGTGAGTTCCAAACCTCTCACAAAACACAGTTGCCTTCCACAAACACCTTTGGATAGATCACACTGTTTTACTTCCTCCAAGCTGTCTAGGATCACCAAGATCCAAGAGTAATAAACCTTGCACAAGTTTTGTCTCTTGGTTCACTTTGCAAATCACACAACTAGACACTGACTTGGAGCTTACACACTTAGGAATGTATGAAGATTTTTGTGTGAAAATGAAGCACAGACTCCTTTTTGAGAATGAGAGCTATATGACAATGTCAAAGTGTAAGGAGTTCATTTCACTTCTTGGTAGATGGCTCAGGAAAGCTTATATAGCCATTTTGGGTGAAAGTAGCCGTTACACCTGTTACAGTAGCCGTTGGACGTGTCAGATGTCAGAAACAACAGAAATACACACGTACAACGGACTATGTATCAGTGCTTAGCGATACTGGGTATGTGTATGACGGACCAAATTTCAGAGTTCACGACGGACCAAATATTTTGGTCCGTAGTACATGGGACGATCAAGAAAAATGGTCTGGCATACAACTAAGAGAGATATATGAGTATCCGACTAAGAAACTTTGTCCGTTACACATGACTTTCAAAAGATTTTGCTTAGACATAGAGACCTATGTATGCCGGATCAAAAGTTTTGGTCCGTCATATATGGACAAAGCCACAGATTTTCCAGGAATATAGACACATGTATTTCGGACCAAAATTTTTTGGTCCGTTATGCATGGACTTCAGAGAAGATAGGTTTTGACGAGAAGTCACATGTATTTCGGACCAAATATTTGGTCCGTTATACATGGACTTCAGAGAAGATAGGTTTTGACGAGAAGACACATGTATTTCGGACCAAATATTTGGTCCGTTATACATGGACTTCAGAGAAGATAGGTTTTGACGAGAAGACACATGTATTTCGGACCAAATTTTTGGTCCGTTATGCATGGACTTTAGAGAAGATATGTGCCAAGAACCTTTTTCAAACATAGATAAGATTTATCCTAGCTTTTAAATCTAGCAACGGATTTAAACACAAATATTTTGTTCATTTCCTAAGTAAAAACTTCTTTGAAGATAGAGAATACTTATTTTAGGTTTCGATCTAAAAGGAACATAGGAGATTTAGTCCGGCCAAAAACTCATATACCAAAAGGGATTCCGGACCAAATTTTTGGTCTGCTGAGGATAGGAAACCTAAGATATCTTTGGTCCGATACTGAGGAGTGAAGATTGCATGTATGCCGGACCAAATATTTTGGTCCGTCATACATAGGCAGATTTTTGACTAAGATGTTTTTCAAAGAATGTTTGACCAAGAATATGTGGATATGAAAGCGAGTATATTTTAATATGAAAACAGATATACAAAAGGAGTTTTGACTTAGAATGGATTCGAGGTTTGCAACGGACTGAAGAATATAGAGGTAAAGATTTGTCCGTTGTACTGAAAGGTATAGTTTTAGAGGGATAAAGACTAAGTGTCTTTTGCTCCAAGTGGTCTGGTTTTGCCTTTGCCTAACAAACTATTTCTTGTGCAAAGTCCCTCTTTTTGGACAACTAAACAAAGATAAAACACCTAGGCTATTTGACTAAAAACATCTCTCAAGATATAAATTATAAATTAAAAGCCTTAATCTTGTTGTCCTAGCTTGTTCCATCATAGATTCCAGCTCATTTTTTCTTCAAGTTTTGAATATTACTAACTTAGTCATCAGTACCAAAACCATAATAATATAAAAATAAATTGACGGGTGCCTAGATGCTATCAATCTCCCCCTTTTTGGTAATTGATGACAACATACCTTTTAGTTAGTAATATCTTATTTATTCTGCAAAACAGAGTTAGCTGAATGTACTGATAGCAGAAATAGAGTAAATTTGCTCCCCCTTAATGAAGGCATTCATATCAAAGTAGAGAATCTGAGCATATAGTATCTAAGTAAATAAGAAATCACACCATAAACATAGCACAGAACAAAAATGTAATTAATATCCATATAGATAAGCCAGCCTATAGAGGAGAACTAAGGTTTTTTTTTCTCTCCCCCTTTGGCATCAATAGCCAAAAAGGGGCCCTATTTGCGCCTTGAAAAGAATCTTTGGAGCTGACCCTGAGCTTTGCTTTTCTTTGGAGAAGAGGCAGGTTGTTCATCAGTAGCTTCTTGGCTTGGATTATCTGCCCCTTGAGACATAGCTCGATCATGCCAACTAGGATAGTCTGGGTCTCCTGGTGGATAACCAACACCAAGATCCGATGAATCGATCCAAGGATTCATTCATATTGCGAGTTTCAGCAAGGACATCGCCCACATCATATGTGACATCATGTGCTAGGCGGGTATAGTCAAGCAAGGCATCTTCGGTAAATTCTGACAGATGATCTAATTGGTGTCGCATCCATAGCTGATTGCTTGTATGAGATGTTCTTGCAGCTTCTATTTGATTTCTCAGTTTCTTGTAGTGATCATCCATTTTCTGGTTCATATCATACAGTCTGTCCTTGATCAGATTTTGAGTAGTGTCTAGCTGTTGGACATGCTGTCTAAGATCTTCTTGATTTTTGCTTAGGTGGTCAAATCTTGATATGGCTTCATTATAGAACTTCATCTCTTCCTCATATCTTTGAGCTGCTGCATTCTGATCTTCCATGTATCTAGATTGGAATCCTCTTTGATCGGCATAGTATTGTTGCTCAAAGTTTGAAAACCAGAAGGTGTGAGTCAAAGAAGTTTTCTTGAGCTTGAAAAGTGTTATCTTGTCCTTGCTCAAAGATACTTTGGAGAGGAGGGTATGGGATCGACAATCAAATAAACTTTCCCAACCAGGAAATGTATCCCTTTGATTATGCTCAGGATGAGCCGATGATGAAGGATAGAAGGGTTCATATTGCTGGGGTATTTCAGATGGCATCCTAGACCCTCCAGCTTCATTTTCATTTGCTCCTGGTCTGAAAGTCTGCGCTTCCATGAACCTTGCTGCTGCAGCTGTTTCTTGAAGTTGATAAATTTGATGTTCTTCATTCAAGGTTGTATCAACTGAGCTTGAAAGCCTTTGAGTAGCAGCATCATCTGTTCTCCATGATTTACTTCCATGAATTACTTCAATTGCTTCTTGAGAGGGGTGGCTCAGAATCTTTTCTTTTTCCTTTTGAACACTTGGTTCTCTGATATTTCTGCTCTGATCAGACATATGATGACTTTCATACTCTTGATGATAGCTTCCATAGGACTGATGCCAAAAGTCACTTTGTTGTGTTTGGGAAAGGCTTTTAGCACTATGTCTGTCAAACTCATTTTCAACCTCAACCCTTTCTTCACTTTCTTCTTCAGGCTGAAATGGTTGATTTTCTGCCACTCTTTGAAGAAACCCAGAAATCCTTAGACTCTGTCCAGTAGCCTGATGCATATTATATTTCTTCGGAAAGCATTTGAATTCTTTATTTAAGTCATCTTGAGAAATAATGCCTTGAGCCAACAGGACTCAAGTGATTAACTGGGCAAAAGGCAAAGAGCTACTGAATTTTTTATAGATGGCTTCCTCCATCTGCCCAAAGAAATAATCAGCTAGATCTATAGGCTGTCTTGACAGAATTAGGTGTAGCAACCAGGCTAATATTGAGGTGATTCCTTACTTATATCCAGACTTGGGATATATAGTGTGCCTCAATATTAAGAGCAGAACCTTGGCTTCTTCAGACAGGCAGGACACCCTATTTGGATTAAAATCCTCACTTGAGGTGTCTTTGTATATGTGTCCAGATACTTGTAAGTCTAGCATGTCCCCACTCTTTCTCCACCTCTGATGTGGATACATCTTTTCAAAGATTCTCGTCTTATTTGCCTGAGGACTAGAAGCCTCTATTGCTGATTCAAACTGGGACGACCTGATTTTTCTTATTTTTCCATTCAGAGTGAACATGATGTATTTCCTTTGCTTGTTCACTAGTAAAGAAGCATAAAACTCTAGAGTCCTTGAAACACTCTATGGAATTGTTTGATTTGACATGATTCTTACTAGTCCAGGAGTGGAGTTTATGCAATCAAACAGTCCAGATGATCCAATAATATTGTTTACTTGATCCCATTCTACATATTGGTGATTTGTTAGAGCAGAAATCAGCTTTCCTTTTCCATCTCTTCTGTTCAGATAGGCATTGTAAATGTTTTTGTGTAACAAGGACACAAAGTTTTCACCTGTATGGCCTAGACTCGGGAACCGACCTTTCACCGACTAACCGAACCGCTCTTAACTTCTTAGTACTAAGTTTTACTAGTTCTTCACTACTAAGAATATCAAATTCAGAGATTAGTTCAGTGCTTTCTGAGGAGGATTCACTGTCAGGTTCATATGGATAATCCTCAGAGGATGACTCAGTTCAACTATCCGCTTTCCTTTTCTTGGATGAGAGGTTAACACCTTCGATTTGCTCGAGCAAAGACTATGAATATCGTGAATTAGTATCTTGGTCCATGAGGTTGTTCAGGCACATCTGTTTCAGAAGTTGAACTAGATCTTCTTTGCTTCTTACTTTTGACTTTATCAATGAATTTTCCAATCAAACCCCTTTTTCTGGATTTTTTGACCTCATTCTGATTTCTGACTAAGAAGCAGACTTAGTTCTCAGACTCAGGATCAGACTCTCTTTATGAAGAACAGACCTAAAAGGAAGAACTAAATCTAAGCACTAGGTCTTAGGGTTCAAGATTTTGAAGAGACAAAGATAAGTTCTAAGGAACTTACTTAGCTTGAAGAAGATACTTGCGCTCAATGCTGAAGGATCACCGTCGCCAAGATCCGGTTAGGATTTGCTTCGGTGCAGAGAAGAAGAAAAACTTTTGATTTTGTGCAAGCAAGGAAATAATAGGGAGGTTTTTGATGGAAGAGGTTACTGCATTGAATGCATTTGCAAAAGTAAAGGCTTTGGGAACTGACACCTTTTAATCTGGGTAGTTGGAGAGGAACAGGAGCAGTGGGACCCCTTCTTTTTAAAGTCTGTTTGAGCAGGCACAGAGAGTCCCAAAGAAATAAGGACAGGATAGCAATAGGTAAGACCTAAAGCAATAGGTAAGATTTTGAACAACTTTTGAAATCTGAGAAGAGAACAAGGAATTTTATTTAAGCTTGGTGCAAATTGTTTGAGTTTAGATAAGAGTTAAGACTTAGAGATATTTAAACATGAGGCAGACTTGACTTAAACGGATTTGGACAGGTTACAATTTGGGCCGGACCAAAAGTTTTGTACACAGTCTGGACCAGATTTAGTCCGCTTGGTATTAAGACCAAAACTCTTATTGACGGACCCAAAAAAAATTTAGTCCGGAGAGCATTATTGGTTTAATGAGATTGGTCCGATCCAAGAAGGAACTCGTAACTTTGAGTTGTTCTCAGTCTGCATCATGTCTATATTTCTGAATATTTTAAAGATAAGAGATATATCTAAGATCACCAACCAAATTCAATCAAACAAACGATTTTAGTGAATGTTTGAGTCTGGTAATCAAGTAAGCTTAAGTATTTCTTTAAACTAAGCTTATCTGAAAAACTCAAGTGTTTTAATATGGACATTTTACTGAAAAAAAAGCACACAAAAGAAATATGTTTCTTTACAATTTTGATTAGATAGGAATGAGCATAGAAAGATAAGTCTTATAGCCAAACTTTTTTTTTATCATTAAAAAAAACTTTATTTAAAGAGTCATTTTATCTTGACAGAGTTACTTTACTCATATTGTGTAGTCGAAACAGTAATCTGTCGAACTAAAGCCGCGAAAGATCATAACGTGCTATGCGACTAGTCGAAGTTATGTTTTAGCGACATACACTTATGAATAGAGTTTACCAAATAAAGTATGAAAGACAAGAAATGACTCAATAGATCATTTTAGAACACCATCATTTTATTTAAATACAGAGTCCCGGATAACATGATCAGAGGAAATGGGACAGGACAAGAACAGACACTAGTTTTCTCCCCTACGAGTGCGACCGAGAGCCTCTATGAGAGCATCTCTGGCTTCGGACAGAGCGGGGAAGACTACGAGAAAGGCATCTACTTTAGCAGTGTCCTTGACGACCTCCTTTTCTTCTGCCATCTCCTTTAGATAGAGATCAAACTCCTTCCAGAGTTCAGCCAACTCTGGATTGTCTCGATCATCTCCATAGGGTCTTTTTGGCATGGTGAAGAACTTTAGATTAGAGAAGAAGAGAGACTGGATAAGATGGGAATGCATTTTCAGGGTCTCTGGAACCCCTTTTATAGCCATTTCGACAAGAGAGAAGTGAATGTATCAAAATCCGAAGCGGCTTGAAGTTAGAGAAGATGCGGAAAAACTGGGAGTTAGGAAAACGAAACGATTTTTGACAAAAATTTATGCACAGCTGGGGTAAGAAATCAAGAAAGAAAAAGATTAGGATAAACATGGTAAACAAAAGTGCTCCCCCTTAGTTAGACATTATCGAGCAATATTTGAAGAAGCAATGATGTTTAGTTCATTTCTTAATTTTGAAAATTTAGCCTCATCAAGCGGCTTAGTGAAAATATCAGCCAATTGGTCCTCAGTTCTTACATGACTAAGCACAATATTTCCTTTAGCAACATGATCACGAATAAAGTGATGTCTGATTTCTATATGCTTAGTTCTAGAATGTTGGACCGGATTGTTTGCTATTTTCACTGCACTTTCATTATCACATAGTAGAGGCACATTATCAAATTTTATACCAAAATCTAAGAATGTTTGTTTGATAAATAAAATTTGAGCATAGCAACTTCCAGCAGCCACATATTCAGCTTCGGTAGTGGATAGTGCTACTGAATTTTGCTTTTTTAAAAACCAAGAAACTAAAGATCTTCCAAGCAAATGACAGCTCCCTGAGGTGCTCTTACGATCAATCTTGCATCCGGCATAATCAAAATCTGAGTAGCCTAGAAGCTCAAAAGGAGCACCTTTGGGGTACCATAAACCAATATTAGAAGTAAACTTAAGATATCTAAATATTCTTTTTACAGCACTCAAGTGAATTTCTTTAGGAGCAGCTTGAAATCTGGCACACATACACACACTAAACATGATATCAGGCCTAGATGCTGTCAAGTATAGTAAAAAGCCTATCATGGATCTAAAAAGCTTCTGATCTACAGACTTACCTCCCACATCTTGATCAAGATGTGTATTAGTAGCCATGGGAGTCTTTATGATCTTGCATTCTTCCATTTTGAAGCATTTGAGAAGATCCTTAGTATATTTTTCTTGCGAAATAAAGGTTCCATCATTTAGCTGCTTGATTTGAAATCCCAGAAAGAATGATAGTTCCCCAATCATAGACATCTCGAATTCTTTGGCCATCATGTTACCAAATTCTTTACAAAGAGAAGTATTAGTACAGCCAAAGATAATGTCATCAACATATATTTGACAAATCATTAATGTTCCATTGATGTCTTTTAAAAACAATGTTGGATCAACCTTTCCAGTTTTGAAGTCCTTATTGAGTAGAAAATCTCTAAGGCGTTCATACCAAGCTCTAGGAGCTTGTTTTAGACCATAGAGTGCCTTAGATAATTTATACACGTGGTTTGGCAAATTGGGTCTTCAAAACCAGGTGGTTGTTCAACA
Organism: Otatea glauca; assembly: GCA_036346275.1. Lineage (NCBI taxonomy): Eukaryota > Viridiplantae > Streptophyta > Magnoliopsida > Poales > Poaceae > Otatea > Otatea glauca. Next base: position 35,255,941 of record CM070713.1, read on the forward strand.
TAGACAGTTTCATCAATGAATCCATTTAGAAATGCACTTTTTACATCCATTTAAAATAGAGTGATATTCAAATGAGTAGCAAAGGCAAGAAGAAACCGAATAGCTTCAAGACGAGCCACTGGGGCATAAGTCTCTCCATAGTCCAGTCCTTCTATTTGAGTAAATCCTTGAGCTACAAGTTGGGCTTTATTCCTTATCACCACTCCATTTTCGTCTTGCTTATTTCTGAATACCCATTTTGTACCAATAACATTGTGATCTTTTGGGCGATTTGTTAAACTCCATACTTTATTCCTTTCAAAATTGTTAAGTTCTTCTTCCATAGCAATTATCCAATCAGCATCTTCTAGTGCTTCTTCCACTGTTTTAGGCTCAACACACGAGACAAAAGAGTAATGCTCACAAAAAGAAGCTTGTTTAGACCGAGTTTGAACACCCTTACTGAATTCACCAATGATTTGATCTGAGGGATGATCTTTAGCAATGGTATGATGGCTTTTGATGTGAATCGGACGATCTTGCTCTTTTTCATCTTCTTCCTCTTGAGTTCCATCATGGGGCACCATTGATTTAGTGGGGAGTTCATCCTTGTCTTCTTTTGGTCGTATATCACCCACTTCCATCTTCTTCATTGCTTGTGCCAAGCCATCATCTCCTACATCATCTAAATTTTCATGCTCACCTTGTGAGCCATTAGATTCATCAAACTTTACGTCATAAGTTTCTTCTACCAGTCCAGTGGTATTATTAAAGACTCTATATGCTTTGGATTTAGAGGAATATCCCAGCATGAAGCCAGAGTCACATCGAGTTTGAAATTTCCCCAAATAAGTTCTCTTTTTATAGATATAAACTTTACAACCAAACACACGAAAATATGATACATTTGGTCTCCTTCCTACCAAAAGTTCATAAGGAGTTTTCTTAAGCAGTCTATGAAGATAAAGTCTATTTACAGCATGACAAGCGAAATTGATTGCTTCACCCAAAAAGCATCGAGGTATCATATTCATCTAGCATAGATCTAGCCATTTCAATCAAGGTTCGATTTTTCCTTTCAACAACACCATTTTGCTTTGAGGAGTATAAGTAGCGAGAGTTCATGCTTAATCCCTAATTCATCACAAGATTCAATGATATTTGTGTTAACGAACTCGGATCCATTGTCACTTCTTATTTTCTTGATGGGACAATCAAATTCATTTTGAGCCCTTTTGCAAAGTTTTGAAGATTTTTCCAACTTCACTTTTGTTTGGTAAAAAGAATACCCAAGTAAATCTGGAAAAATCATCAACATTCACTAAACAATAAGAGTTACCACCAATGCTAGCATATGAGGTAGGACCAAACACATCCATGTGCAGAAGCTCAAGTGGTCTAGTGGTGGACATGATACTTTTGATTGGGTGAGAACTGGCTACTTGTTTGCACCTTGACAAGCACTACATAGCTTATTCTTTTCAAATTTGACATCTTTCAAACCAACCACTAGCTCATTTTTGAAAAGCTTCTTCAGATTAGACATACCTACATGCCCAAGACGCCTGTGCCAAAGCCATCCAAGAGAAACTTTAGCTAGCAGGCAGGTTGAGATACATGAGGAGTTAGATTTGAAATCTACTAAGTATAGATTTTGGAACCTGAAACCTCTGAAAATAAGCTTTTCATTTTTATCAAATACAGTTACCCCATCAGAAGAGAAGTTGCAATGGAATCCAAGATCACATAGTTGAGCAACCGATAATAAATTAAAATTTAAGGAATCAACAAGGAGAACATTTTCGATAGAGTGATCATTTGATATAGCAATCTTACCAAGACCTTTTACCTTTCTTTTGCTGTTGTCTCCAAAGGTAATTTTGTGACTTGAATCACTTTCTCCTTCTATTGAAGTGAACATTCTTGAGGTACCGGTCATGTGTTGAGTGCAGCCACTGTCAATGACCCAATGTCTGCCTCCACTCTTATAATTTACCTACAAGTTCATTTCTTCACTTTAGGTACCCAAATACTTTTGGGTCCTTTGATGTTAGTTACAGCCATCTTAGGTTTGAAAGGATTTGTCAACATGGCCTTAGGTACCCAGACAGCTTTAAGCTTCTTATTTAAATTTAAGGGACCTACATATTTCACATTAGCTTTACCCCTGAAATCTTTAAATAGCATGTAATGAGCATCTACCATGCAATCCCTTTTGTCATGAGAAACATTTGCAAGATAGCAATTTTTGGATTCATGGTTTGATTTATGACAATAGTAACAATAAGTGTTTTTCTTGACAAAGACTTGTTGAACATGACTTGACCTATTTTTATTTGGCGAGCTGATGGGTTTGTACCCCAAGCCCTTTTTGCCCAGGTTTGGTCTTTGTTCATCAAGAATTTTGTCAAGAGTAGCACTTCCCAGAAAACATTTTTCCAAGCCTTTATCAAATGTGGCTATCTGAGCTCTTAGTTCTTTATTTTCAACTTCAAGCTCCTTAACACAAGAAGCATATTTGCAATTTTCTTTGCAAGCATCAGAAGAGCCACAAGTTAAGAATGAAAAGCCACTTGATATAGATGTTTTACTTGAAGAGACATGACTGGATTTGTTAGACATCATCTCATTTCGATTTCTAGCTCACAGTAGTTAATTTGCAAGTCTTCATAATTTTTAGCAAGCAAAGCATGACTTACAACTAGGTCATCATGAATTTGTACAGATTTTTCATGTTCTTGCTTAAGTTTTTCATACTTGTCTGTTAGCATCCTTTGATCATTAAGCAAGCTAGAGATGGTCTTCTTAAGAGTTCTAGTTGAATTTGTTTTATCATGTAAGGCATTATTTAGTTCTTCAACTAGTTCTACTAGCTCATCATAAGAAGGAGAGTCACTAACCTTTTCCTCATCTGATCTTGCCATAAGACAGAGAGGAAATAAGGGTGGCGGTGGAGTTGACTCATCTAGGGCGAGTCCAGCTAGCCCCTTTGACTTCGGACTTTCTTCATCTGAGGATGAGTCTTCACTTTCACTCTCATCGTCGGTGACCCATTCTCCTATGTGAGCTTCTCCCTTTCCTTTCTTCACAAATCTCTTGGAGTAGCTTTTCTTGAAAAACTTTCTTTTTGGTTTTTCATGAGTCTTTTCCTCATCCTCATCATCCTTGTTTCTGTACTTGCTCTTCTTCTTGATTTTGTTTGGACATCGAGCACCTATGTGTCCTTTTTCATTGCATTCAAAACATACAACATTAGAAAAAGGATTTTTCTTTGAGTAAGAGTTTGACCTTTCTCTGTCTTTGAAATTGACCCTTCTCATGAGTTTGTTTGCTCTTCTCATAAGTAGAGCTAATTTCTTCACGTCTTCATCTTCATCTTCACTTGACTCATCATCATCTTCTTCAGATGAGTCCTGAACAACTTCTTTGGCCTTTAATGCGATGGTTTTCTTTCTTGGAGCATCTTCATCAGCCAGAGTGAGCTCATGAGCAGATATCTTGCCCAACAGCTCGGTTGGAGTGAGCCTTTTAAGATCACCACTGTTGGACAGATATGTGATCAGGCTGTGATATGCTCGAGGAAGTACTCTAATCATCTTCCTGCATACTTCAACATCTGAAATTTTAGTTCCTAGGCCTTTTAGTTCGTTGACAATAGGATTTAGCCTAGAGAACATGTCATTAGCATTTTCTTGAGAAAGCATTTTGAATTGATCAAATTTTTCTCGAACAACATAATATTTTTCTTCTTTTACATCAGAAGTTCCTTCATGAATTTCTAGTAATGTTGTCCATATGTCATATGCAGAAGTAAGATTACTTACTCTATCAAAGACTTCTAAACTAAGACAAGAGAATATGGCATTTCTAACTTGGGCATCATATTGCATATTTTGAATTTCACCAGGAGTAGGTTCTCCATATGCAGATTGCTCTTCAGGTATGACACGAGGAGGCATAGGCTTCTCTGTAACCCTCCACACATCATACCCAACAGCTTCTAAATAGCATCTCATCCTAATTTTCCAATAAGCATAGTTTGTGCCATCAAAAACAGGTACTCTACCAATACTAACAGTTGCAGAACCATTTCCCTCAGCCATTTACCAAAGCTAGTTAAGCTAAACAAGGTAAATCAAGGCTCTGATACCACTTGAAGGATCGATATGGCCTAGAGGGGGTGAATAGGCAATTTTACGAATTCTAGCAATTTTAATTAACTAACTTAGTTTAACGAGAGTAACTTATAGCAGGAATAAAGCAGAATTCAAGTAACTAGTAATAACAGCGAAAGCAATAAAAGAAATGATACAGGAGAGACAAAGATTTATCCCGTGGTTCAGAGCTGCACTCCTAATCCACGTTGAAGCACTTCTCTTGAAGTTCACTTCTCCAAAGCTAGTCGCAGATAGTTCCGTGTTCACTTGTAACTCTTTCACTTCTCCAGTGAGGTGAGTTCCAAACCTCTCACAAAACACAGTTGCCTTCCACAAACACCTTTGGATAGGTCACACTGTTTTACTTCCTCCAAGCTGTCAAGGATCACCAAGATCCAAGAGTAATAAACCTTGCACAAGTTCTGTCTCTTGGTTCACTTTGCAAATCACACAACTAGACACTGACTTGGAGCTTACACACTTAGGAATGTATGAAGATTTTTGTGTGAAAATGAAGCACAGACTCCTTTTTGAGAATGAGAGCTATATGACAATGTCAAAGTGTAAGGAGTTCATTTCACTTCTTGGTAGATGGCTCAGGAAATGCTTATATAGCCATTTTGGGTGAAAGTAGCCGTTATACCTGTTACAGTAGCCGTTGGACGTGTCAGATGTCAGAAACAACAGAAATACACACGTACAACGGACTATGTATCAGTGCTTAGCGATACTGGGTATGTGTATGACGGACCAAATTTCAGAGTTCACGACGGACCAAATATTTTCGTCCGTAGTACATGGGACGATCAAGAAAAATGGTCTGGCATACAACTAAGAGAGATATATGAGTATCCGACTAAGAAACTTTGTCCGTTACACATGACTTTCAAAAGATTTTGCTTAAACATAGAGACCTATGTATGCCGGACCAAAAGTTTTGGTCCGTCATATATGGACAAAGCCACAGATTTTCCAGGAATATAGACACATGTATTTCGGACCAAAATTTTTTGGTCCGTTATGCATGGACTTCAGAGAAGATAGGTTTTGACGAGAAGACACATGTATTTCGGACCAAATATTTGGTCCGTTATACATGGATTTCAGAGAAGATAGGTTTTGACGAGAAGACACATGTATTTTGGACCAAATATTTGGTCCGTTATACATGGACTTCAGAGAAGATAGGTTTTGACGAGAAGACACATGTATTCCGGACCAAATTTTTGGTCCGTTATGCATGGACTTTAGAGAAGATATGTGCCAAGAACCTTTTTCAAACATAGATAAGATTTATCCTAGCTTTTAAATCTAGCAACGGATTTAAACACAAATATTTTGTTCATTTCCTGAGTAAAAACTTCTTTGAAGATAGAGAATACTTATTTTAGGTTTCGATCTAAAAGGAACATAGGAGATTTAGTCCGGCCAAAAACTCATATACCAAAAGGGATTCCGGACCAAATTTTTGGTCTGTTGAGGATAGGAAACCTAAGACATCTTTGGTCCGATACTGAGGAGTGAAGATTGCATGTACGCCGGACCAAATATTTTGGTCCGTCATACATAGGCAGATTTTTGACTAAGATGTTTTTCAAAGAATGTTTGACCAAGAATATGTGGATATGAAAGCGAGTATATTTTAATCTGAAAACAGATATACAAAAGGAGTTTTGACTTAGAATGGATTCGAGGTTTGCAACGGACTGAAGAATATAGAGGTAAAGATTTGTCCGTTGTACTGAAAGGTATAGTTTTAGAGGGATAAGGACTAAGTGTCTTTTGCTCCAAGTGGTTTGGTTTTGCCTTTGCCTAACAAACTATTTCTTGTGCAAAGTCCCTCTTTTTGGACAACTAAACAAAGATAAAACACCTAGGCTATTTGACTAAAAACATCTCTCAAGATATAAATTATAAATTAAAAGCATTAATCTTGTTGTCCTAGCTTGTTCCATCATAGATTCCAGCTCATTTTTTCTTCAAGTTTTGAATATTACTAACTTAGTCATCAGTACCAAAACCATAATAATATAAAAATAAATTGACGGGTGCCTAGATGCTATCAAGCTCAACAACGCAACAAGCATGAGACAGTTCAACCGCTTCAAGCATATGAAAAAAGCTGAAAGGCAAGTCTAGTTCATCTTTCGAAAAGTCGAGCAAGTCGCAATAGAATCCACAGGTAGAGATCAACCACTACATCGATATTTGTGTCCATTGCTAGCAATACTGATATCCACATAGGATGTTTCTTTCGCATGATTTCTTTGGTCCTTACTTTGCGTGTACATTTCTTCTTGTCATTTATTAACTTACTTTGCTAATTTGTCCAGAGATACACAAGGGAACGAATGCATGTTCTCTAATAATGATTTAATTAATTAGCATAATGCATGGCCCCACTTTATTTTGGATGATCTAAGTGAATGCGTGTTGCTCGATTGTAGATTTACATATTTCTTTGATCAAGCTGGCTATACATTCACTGCATACCGTAGTATTGCATACGCACGCTACTACAAGCAACTTCGGGTTATTTCCTCTCGTCGCAATAGTGTAAATGGACCGGGCCTGGGCCAGCACGGCATGAATGTGGGCACCCGGAAATACGAATCGATCCTCGCTCATGCGTTGGACTCAGAGGTGACACCCATACTCCACTTAAGTGTATGATCACTGTCACCTAAAAGTCCCGTACACGGAGTATTAACCAGATGGCCCTCACTCAAGCAAATATGAGCCACCTAGTTGCACCGTACACACTTACGCAACCAAGAGAGTTTCGATTCCATTCCGAACAACTATACCGGGATTGGAACCAACTCATCTAAGCATAGCACTCGTCGTTCGTCTCAGAACCTTGATATCGCCCACACTCACCAAGGGGAGCACAAGCAATAGCCAAAGAACGACGACCGTACGAGTTTATGCATTAGATTGTTGAAAATAATTCCAGATACCCGGATATGTGTCTAGTGCTAGTTCCCAAGATCTCAGATGGTAGCAACGATGCTGAGGAATCTAGTGATGGTGGCTCTGATGAGGAAAATGATGATGCTTTACAAAAGGAAGAGGCTAATAGCAGCTTTAATGAGGAAAAGAACAATAGTGCTGAGGAGAAAAAGTCTGGGTGCCTAGATGGGGATTCAGATGTTAATGCTGATGGTCCTGTCGTTAAAATCGTGGTTAAAAGCATCCATGTGTCTAAACATTTGTCGGTCCCTGTTTGAATCTTTTCTTGTGTTACTTGCAAATCTGCAAAGAGTCAAGTTTCGTGTGATGTGTAATGTATTACAATTTGATTTGTTGCAACAATATGTTTGATTGCGTGATGTTCCTTTCTACTGACTGATGCAGTTCCTAAATTGGGCTCCAATTTGTTTTTGGGCTATTACTTTGGAGAAACATTGCATGTGATATGTTTCCTGTTCTGAAGATTTTGTTACATATTTTTTGGTGTGAAATGCGAAATTCTTTGAAGAGAACAGAAGAAGCCCTGATAAAACACGGCAAAACTAATGGAAAAATTGCTATGAAAAAAGCCCAGACGACGAGGAAGAGAACAACATGTTCAAGCCCGAGTTCCCCGTGAAATCCTTAGCCCAAACGAAGGCAGAAATAGTGAAAACCAAAAATCATGAATATTCCATGCATCCTCCAACCTCAACTAGATGCAACCAACCAAACAACTTCTCTTGTATCCTGTCATCCCTCTGCTCTCCTCATGCATCCAACCAAACAACTGCTCAGCTCAGCTTGGCTCAACACATGCAGGCAACCAAACAAACCATCCTGCATCTACTCAGCATGTCTCCCATCAGCCCGCATGACTCGTACGGATCAGGCTAGGGGCATGCAGGCAACCAAACAGGCCCATAGTGTATCACTAGAGCTTACAAGGTGCTAATTGGAATTGTACAAGTTCAGCCACACTTCTGGTAGACTTCAATCTTCTTTTCACTGCCGACTACCGCCAATTGACAGGTTAAAACAGGAAATCTCCTTAGGAGAAATAATTGACATCTATAGAAGACTATATCTGCCCTTTATGCTATTCACGTGTTTGGAAAATTTTCATATCTATTTTTTGGCTGCTATGTCGGTAAAAATTTCTGACACATGTTCAACATATCTCAGCAAAAAGATTCTAACACATTTGCATCCAACTATATGTTCTTCATTCCAACGCGTGGGTATTCAACCTTTTGCTGCCGCTGAAACATCACCTCTTGGTCGACTTCCGACGACTGATCTAGCCGACCCTTAATCTGATTGCGGACAACAATACTAACATTTTCTTGGTTTTGTGACAGTTGTTTCGATTGTATTTACTGTTAGTTCTGATGATACATGAATCGTTTCATATGTGTGTGAAAGGCACAATGTTATTTACTTATTTATTATCTTGATCGTGCTTCGACTTATCAGTTTGTATTGCATTGTGGTGTTGATCCGGTTGCATAAGTTTTAGCCATTTGTGCATGCGTTAGATCAAATAGCTAATTTTTTAATTCTATGTAGCTGGAATGGGTATGTATCCTTTTGCTGCTTCAGGAGTTCTTATTGCCTTCAATGGGGGGAAGAGAATCGAATGCCTCTGATCCAATTCTGATCTCAGTTCTAGGCTTCTAGGGGTGATTATCACTATTCTAGCTAATTATTTACTTGATTAGTTTACAGATTACTTAAATTAGGTGCTGCCACATTGGCTTTTTTTAGTTGATGGTGTTTGTGTTATCATGAAAGTCGCATACTGGGAGCTTATCATGGACTAATATCTACTTATGCCTTGGAAACACTTGTTCTTTACATATTCAATATATTCCACAAATCTCTGCATGGCCCTATGGAGGTAATTCCAGGAAGTCTTAAAAGTAACTTTACAAGATGTGCGAACTAAACTTTTTTTTTTGCATGTATCTTCTTTATTTAAAAGGTTTTGTATAAGTTTTTGGAATATTTTAGCAAGTTTGACTGGGAAAATTATTGCACAAGTTTAAATGGTCATATTGCTTTGTTATCCTTGCACAACTTAACTGGTGAATCATAATCGTGTGTTCTTTTCCTTCATTGAGAGATCAGTTGACATGTATTTGCTGGTCTAATTATTAAAATCTCTGTGACTTGCAGACGAACCTACAGCCATACATGTGGCCTTGTCCTCTAGAACACATTCTATCCAACGGATTGACATTGTCTCCACCTCCTGCTGCTAATTCAGAGAACTATCATGCTTCCTGATATTATACCACAGTGGATATTCCTAAGATGCCAGTATATTCCTAAGATGCATGTAACTGGCATGTACATTCCCAAAATGGTAGAATCCTTGGCACATGATCTTTTAGTTTATGCTCATATTTATATATATGTTTTACTGTCCCCTTGTGTAGGAGAACTTCTTCATGCATGCATTAAATGTGTATATATATGTTTTATTTGATATGTGTGAAGAGAATTTTAATATTGATTGCATGATTTACGTCACATTTGATTATGTGTATCACCCTCCTCTTTTAATATTCCGATGCAACACATATGCACCTACTGGTTAATATGATAATTCCTAGTCATCGAGAGCGATCCTGATGATTTTTTTTTCAATCGATTTAGTAATATAACAGATAGATTCTTTGCTCTCGGCGGTGAATTTTGCACCTACTAGTTAATCTGATAATTCCTAGTCATCGAGAGCGATCCTGATGATTTTTTTCAATCGATTTAATTAGTAATATAATAGATAGATTCTTTGCTCTTGGCGGTGAATTTCCTTTCTCCAGCAGTGCTAACTTCACTGTTCCTTTTCTCCGACTATTCACTTCACTTCCTTTTGACTATATATGCTCCCTATACCACAGTCATATATATTCCTTCTAACTATGGTCGTTGCGTACCAACTTATAGTGCCTCGTTCGTTTGTCAACCACTGTAAATATCTACCCCCTTAATTATGAGTATCCCATTGCCATCTCTACTTCGCCGTATCATTAATTAGTTTTCTTTGTTACTTATTCCCTTCTTGGCTGCTAACTGTTACAGTGTTACCCTTGCTACCACTGCAGTTAGCGACTCTAAATTTTCCTTATGAAGATTTAGCCAATTATCTATTGCCCATGGAATCTAGGTGGTTCAGAAGTATGAATGTATAAATGGTGGTTAAGAACTACATCATGTTCAGTAAGAAAACCTATAAATAGGTACAAAAGAACCTCCCCCCCCCCTGAACCACTTTATGTAGTCTTATAGCAACTCTAATTAAGGGCTCGGCTTTAAGGAAGGAGTTTTGAAGGAAAAAGGTTGAGAATAGCAATTCAAAGGAAAAATCTTTTCTAGACATTAGGAACATGGGAATATCTGAAATGAAACCCTCACAAGAATGCTCATTCTTACCTTTTTGGTAGAGACAAAATGTGATGAACATTCTCATATAAATGTTCATTTGTGTTGTTAAAGTGATTATTTTCCTCTAAATTTCTAGGTTTATTATATATTCCATTACTTAAGTATCCAAAAACCTCATTTGAATTTACTTTCATTTGCTTAATTTTTCTGCACAATTACAGTAGACATAACATTATCTTTTTGCAAAGACTTTATTTTTGTATCTTTATTTGTTCCATTCCATATAGGGCTTAGAATCTATATCAAATATGCATAAAATTAGAGATTCTCTCTGAACTGAATTTAGATTATTTATGATCTAATGATACAACAAGAGTCAAGCTATTACAATGAATCCGCCCCATCTATCCACCTTTTATAGGCAACAAATACTTCAAATGGCAAGTAGTCAGACGGAACATGACCAGCCCCCTATAATAATTATAACAAATTAAAAATTAGTATGCAATGCTACCACAACATTTCCATGAATGATAATGTTTTTGTTTGAGATGAGGAGAAATGCTTACCTTGATTGTTGCAAATAATATATTGTTTTCATACCGAACTGAATACCTATTTAAAATTAGCAAAGTGAACAGTTAGCTTAACCATAGCATAATTTGCTGTTTAAAATTGTACTAGTACTTAAGCATTCATGAGATTACTTATTTCCTATAGAGAAAGTAATAACAAACTACAAAATTATTTTCACTTTAGCAACCATCAGCGTAATGCACTTGTACCACAGCGGTTGCATCCCTTCATCATGCCATCTTTCTTACATGTCCTCACCGACCACCCCCCAGCTTCTCAGTGCTGGTATATGCTTCCAAACTAAACCGACGGCTGTCGATCGTGAGCCGCTGATTGGTGTTAGGGACGAAGATGGCGGTGGCAAAATTGTCCAAGGAGTTGGAGAAAGGAGGAAAAAATTATATTAGTAGAATGGGAAGATCACAAGAAATGGTGTAGTCTTTCGGATGGACTACATTTTGAAGTGGCATTATAACCGCACCCTTTTTAGTAGCATTGTAGGCATGCTTGGGCAAAAGCCACAATTTGCCACACAAACCAAGGCAGGTTTCAAACTAATTCTGCTACTTCCCGCCAATTTACAAGTCAATGACCGGTAGTCCATTGATAGTAAGACCACCTCGATTATGAAAAATCAGTGGTAACCAAATGGACAAAAGTGCAACTATTGGTATGGTGTGCTTCCGTCACGGGTCACAAGGCATTGGAAGGCTGATTCACTTAGATATTCAGCAATTTGACCTAAGATAATGTCTAGATTGTTCAGTGTCAAAATCTTTTCTTCTTCTGCTGATTTGGATGGTTAGCATAGAGGACTATATATTCTCTTTTGCTTTAGCATGTTGAACTCATCCTCCTGGTGGTTCGAGGTCACCTCTAAACAAAAGCAAGCCTAAACAACACGAGTTCTTTCTTTTTTAGATGATCCTGAGTTCATTCCTCTTTTTGCTTTCGAACTATTAGTCGTGTCACCAACTTTAATGTTGACTCAGTTAGGTAACTTTTGGCAAGATATGGGTATATAATAAATTTTTTAGGATGCTAAGAAAGTGTGGCATGTCATAGTTGTAGCGGTAAAGCAAACGATCACAACAAAATTTCAAACTTTTTAACTTGACTACGGCAAAATGTGGCAACAAACTAGTTGTAACTGGCCCAAAGTGCAAATCTTTAGGGTAGCACCCGGTTCAAAAAATCACGTAAGACACCATTTACAACGGTAGATCATTTGCTATTAAACATTTATAATGGTCACATTTTACCCTTATATTAAGAAATGCATGAAACAAATGGGCATTACATGTTGACTTATAATTAAGTCAGTATAAAATATCTGTTTAGCCCGCCAAACACCTGTGGGTTAGGGAGTGCTAACTTCTAGTCTAAGCCATTTAACCTCTTTAACCCAGGATTAAGTTAACCCACCCAAAGATGGAATAAGTTAACCCAACACAACTAACCCTCCCGAGTTCTACTTTTCGATTGCTAACACAGCTAAACCCACCTAATCTAGCCAAACAACATTTTAGAATAACTAGGTATAGTAGCCAAACACAAAAGTTGGGTTAAGTTACCCAGGTTAAGGTTAACTAACCTAGTTATTAGAACCCTGAACCACACAGCCTTAAGCGACTAATGAATTAATGTGTTGACTTAACAAAAGAAACTTGAGGTTCTGAGAGCAAGTGGGCTAAAATGAGTCCGGTCCAAGCCTGAAGAGTGAAGACTTATCTTCACAAAACATGATACTAGAATAAGAACTTCGACTGTACAGCTCAGTATTTACTACTAATGTGTTATTCAGTAAGTAAAATATTTACTTACCCTGCGATCTGATTCTCCACAAACCAAGGGTGCCATTTCTCAATTTCCTTGTAGTTTAATGTCTTTAGCCATTCTAAAGTTGCAGAAAAAGGAACAAGCATGGAATGATCTCCACTGCATTCGAACATTTATTCAAGTTAAAAAATATTTAATGAAACTAGTAGAAAGGAATCAGTAATTGGAACAAAGTAAATATTTCTTACACTTTATGCATTAAGTATGAAATAGCAACAAAAAGTGTTCGATAACATGAATTGGGAAAAAAGGCTTGGTTAAGTTTGCTTATTATTTCTTATCAATTGGATTGGTTAGGTTGTGTTTCTCCATGGAATGTATTATGGGGAAAGATATATTTGCGTAGAATATATGAAATTAATTGCTTTGCACCGCATGTGTCCTATTTTAAAAGTGTATCTAAAATTTGGTAGTGCAGTATATCTACATATTGATGAAAAACTTTTAAATGATATATTAGTGCCATCAATAAACATAGTCTCTCATGTCTAATTTTCTTACCTGTACAAGAACACTCTGTAACCTTTAGATGTAATGTTTAGGTGATACTCTGTTAAAGTCAGAATATCCCTTGTGTATCGGATATACTTGGGGCATCTCTTCCATGCTTGGGATACTTCAATCTAGGGAAATGGGTAAATTGTATCAAATAATATTTGATACAATAATTCTTACTTCAAGAAAACTGAGGAACTCTTTCAAAACAAATGAATAGTATCATACCGGTTTGGCATGCAATTTTTCTCTACCCAATTTTGTGTTGAACAGTTTCTCTAGGACTAGTTCTTGATTCTGAAATACAAATTTAATATATATGATTTGTCACTTCATTAATTCACAAACATAAATTTAAATGTCAATCTAAGGTATATATGAAATACTAATAAATCTTAAAATGGAAGTACAGCATATCCATGATCTCGTCATAGATAAGTTACTAACATGGCATTCTAAACCATGCTCAGAGGTTTCGGAAAGGAGCTCAATCATTTGGCCAGCGTCATATTCAACAACCTCTTCGGTTATTCCCATCTGGTATCGACATGGTGGGCAGAGAATGTGTTCCATGTTAATACCTCTGATTTGCTGCATCTCATATGCTGATTTTGTTAGCAAACAATTGACAAAAAGTGACATATTGTAGAATTGAAGACATGGTTTACCTTATGAAACTGGTCCAAGCTCTCTAGGCAAGATGGAATACTGTTGTTCCAATATTTTCCATTGCATGTACTAATCAAACTCTGTTTCCACAAAAAAAAAAGACTATTTGATGGATCTCCAAAAACAGTCAATACAAACCCAATAGAAACCTATAGTACAAGATTTCTCTCCTCTTACTGAAAGTAGAGAGACGACTTTCAGCAGTTTGACTTTTCTCTCATGTGGTGGAAGACTAGCCATGGTAAACTGCTCCATGTCGCATTTGTCAACATACTACACGTGTACTCTGCAGCTACCTATAGCAGTGATAGAAACAATAGATCGAGCTCGAAGACACTGCCTCTGGAGGGGTTCAGATATCAGTGCATAAGAGAAATCTTTGGCAGCTTGGAACAGGATTTGTAGACCAAAAGACAAAGGTGGTCTATGTGTAATTAATCTCAGGCAACAAAATGAGGCTTTTCTGCTGAAGAATCTGCATAAGTTCTACAGCCGGCTGGATTTGCCTTGGGTTCAGCTAGTTTCGAATTCTCATTACAATGGAGAAATACCGCATGCTTCTCGAGAAAAGGGTTCTTTCTGGTGGAAAGACATTTTGAGACTGCCTAGCTTTTTGTCTCTTTTACCTCTGGAAGTTCTCCAAAAGTATGAAAGGCTGAGGGCTTTGTACCAACCATTCTAGTGTGGTTGAATTCTGTTCAACAGCCCACGGTAAGTATTTATTACAGGGGGTATTGCACACTGTCAGGTTGGAGATGGTAGTACTGCTTTGTTTTGGGAAGATGTTTGGACTGATGCTGTTCTATGTCAAAAGTATCCAAGACTTTATTCCTTTGCAAAGTACAACTGTTCAGTACAGCATTTTTTTTAAAACATGACAATAGGAGCTCAATTTAATATACCTCTCTCCACACAACCTTTTGAGGAATATTACTCCTTGATGTTGGATATTGAACATGTCTCACTTTCAGTATCACAAACTGATTCTGGGTACTATATCTGGGGGAATAACACTACTCTTCAAGGAAATTTTGCTACTTTCGGTTTCAAGTGCTTCAATCACTGCTCTCACTGCGGCATATTTGGAAAAGTCGATGCGTAATAAAATTGGAGGTGTTTGCTTGGCTTCTGATTGTTCATCGTCCGAATACCAAGGATATGTTATAGCGAAGGCATAGTTATCAAGGTTCAGATGCTCAATGCGTTCTATGTACTCATATAATGAGGAAACTGTGCATCATCTTTCTTTATACTTGTGATTTTAGTCGGGAGTCAGGATTGTTGAACTCAAATTGGAGTGCAATGAAATTTCAGTCATGATATAGATCACGTGATCCAGGATGCAAGGCAAAAAAATTTCTCAACCCTTCTTTATGGAAATATTCATGTTTGGTGCTTGGTGCATTTGGAAACACAGAAATGGAATAATCTTTCAGCATTAACCGGGCAGTATTTCTACCTGGTTTGCTTTATTTAAGCAAGAGGTCACTCTCCATGTGTCGTGTGTAGAGTGAAAGATGAGCTCAAAACTTTTATTTTTTTTCCCAGGCTAGATAGTTTAGCTTGATTCTCTTCTTCGTTAGGGATGTACATTCTACCTTTTCTTGCTTGTAATTATTCATCATTAATTAATTCAATTACACCGTAGGGGTCTCCCCTCAAGTTTCTATACAAAAATAGAAACCCACATGCACAACATAAAGTTTGAAATAATTATACCTGAAATAATTCATCCGAAATCAGCCCCATTCGAGATGCATAAGGAACATATGCATTGTTTTCAATGTCTACATCAACAGCCGGATTACACAACGAGTAACCCTGGAAAGAAAGGATATATTTAACTGCAAAGTACAATGATCTTTTAGGATGCAGATGTCTATATAATATATATGTAAAATTGTACATGGAACTTTTATCTAATTTTGTACACAATAATATGGGACCAAACTAATAAAATAATACAATATAAATGCCTACAGTTTCAATTGAAATAACTCGGAATGTGATAGTAATTTATAAAAATGTAATAGAATATCTCTTGGTACATCACCTTGAAATTTATCTTTATTCCATCAGCCTCTTCATTTCCTAAAATTGCAAAATTGCACTACGTTAAAACTATAATTAAATGAAAACATTATTGAATTATGAGATGTTTCTGAAAAGATTATTCTAAAGAAATGTATCTAAAAATATCAATAAATATATTCTTTGAGTGCACATTATTTTAATATCTACTATGTTCATATCAAAATAATTGGTGTTAGCTACTTACTCTTTAGAATTTCTTGTGCAAATACCGGTACTATCACTCCACTATAAGAGCAACCAGCTATGTAAAAAGGATTCGATAAAAATTCAAGATATTCACCAAACCACTGGAAAAAGAACCACCTCGTTAGTGTGTGAGAAAATTCTTTAGTTACAAAAAGTGCACATGAATCACTCCCGACCTTTGATAAAAAATCATACAGGTCCAATACTCTGCTTGTATCATTTGTTACATAGTCATCTTCGTTATCAGCATAAGAATAGCCCACACCTGCTGGTGAGTCAACCAAAAGAAGGCTAGACATCTGTCATTGGATATACAAGCAAGAGCGCATCAGTAATATGTTTCCGAACTGAGACCATTGTATGTGGAAATATCATACATGGAAGTTGCAGAAAATTGAAGTAAATGTATACAACACCCTCATTGTCTATATGTTTCATGACACAATCCTTTAATTATACTACTCATAAAACTATGAAGTCACCTTGAAGCCACTTATTTCAATAGTGTTTTCAGCTGAGTTACTGTAGATAATGAATAGTGAGAAGGTTATCCAATTATGAGGAAAAAAAATCTTCGCATTGAGAATGAAGCTTTTCCCTCATAAAACATGCCCCTAAGGAATATTTGTTAATTAATTCAAAAGTGTTACTTTGGAAAGTACAGGGACAAACTGTATGTTAGCCATGTGCCATGATGCACGCACACGGATACATCAACATGACACCGACAAGGGATTCACTCCTAGAAAGGCCAACACCGCTATATATATTTAAATAACAATAATAATAATAATAATAATATACATATATATTATTTTATATTTTTCTACGTGTTTGTCAAACTGAAATAATGTAAAGTGTAAACTAGGAATATATACCTTAGCCTTTACAACTTCACTTATAAGCTGAGCAAAAATAGGTATCACCACCTTAGGATATATCTTTCAATCACTATTAGTAAATTTTAGCAAGTGCGCTTTGACTCTAAAGTAGCTACTAGTGCCAATATAATTGCAATACTTGTATTTCCATTTCATGTTTCCTCTAGATGAACCACCCTTATCTAGAATGTCAACATGATTTCATAATAGAGTATTGATGTTAGTGCTTTGCTCCTCTCGGATGGCTAGGGTTATCTTTTAAGTAGCTAAGGTGGGTTGGGTTGTGTCACAATATGTGTTGGATACATGCTGAACATTAAAATTATTTATTTTGGCTATTAATTATCCAATACGCGGCCGATAAATGTCGAGTAGCGTGTCGGTGTCGAATCCATATCGGACATGTGTCAGACACCGATACGGCACAACCAACATGTCTGTGCTACAGAGGCCATGTGTAGCTACATAATGGCTTTAGTGTATAAGTCCCGGTTAGGTCTAAAATGGCCTATTGTGATGTGAATGAGAGTAAAAATTAGCTTGAGATGTTGCAAAGGAACAGAATATTTGGAAAAGCTAAAGCCAGCTGAGGTAGCCTAAAACCCAGCATATACAATGCAGGCCATCACAAGGTGTTGGTTTGAGGAGAAAGAATTCTTCATGTTAGCTAAGCAACCACACCAAAATTTCTCCCACAATGCATGATGGCTTAAAGTGTCCTACAATCATATTTGCATTTCAGCCATCTATTATTTCCATTTAAGCTTCTGTGCTATTTCAATTCATACTATTGTTGAAATTTTACAGCAGCAACCATGAAATAAAAAATAAATCACAAACCCACCCCTTAGCCCACCTACCAGTCACCCACCCACCCTCCTCTTTCTCTCCCCCCGATTTCGTCGTCATCGTCGCTACTCCCAACCGGACCTGGTTGCCTCCATCCAGATCCAGTTGGATATGGTCACTGCTGCTGTTCCCAAGCCCCTCTAATCACCACCGTCATCCAAGTTGGGCCCTGCCTTGGCCACACCATCCTGGCTGCACCGTCGCTTGTCCCAGTGTCCCCGCCATCGCTCGGCTTTGGCAAAGCCGCCCTCATCATCATTTTCCTCCATATCAAGAAGTCTGGCTATAGCGTTAATTGCCATTGTCGACCGACCCAGCGTCGCCGTGTGCGTTGTCCTCATTGTTGCTCTCTCGGTTGCCGTCGTGTTACCAGCCGCCCTCACTGTCCCGTTCACTTCCTCAACCGACTCCCTAGTGCAACCACCACATTTGGTTTGGGCAAGGCGACAAGGTGTGGCGCTTTCTCTCTCCATGGACCACACTCCCCCTCCCCCTCCTAACACACTACAAGTCACCACCTTAATTTCCTCCCTCTCTCCTCCACCGTGGCTCAGCTTGGACATGGACCAGCAAGTCGATCCACTGACCATAGTGGAGAGTTGTACATGCCCTTAGATTGCATAAAGTAGCAACGTGAGTCCAGTGAAACACTGCTCTCGCACCCTACACATTTTAGTTCAAATATTGTCCATCCGTGATCCATGAAACTACAAAGTGTCAGTGAAATTGTGACAGACTTGACAGGCCATGATTAGCCTCCCAATATATGTGCCATGCCATGTAGCCAATATAGTTAAGTGTTGTATGATCTGGCACGCCAGACAGATTCTCTTGGTCATATGAAAGCTGACTTATCTTACCACATTTCCAGGGGATATTACGTGGCATACCATGTCAGCTTGGACATTTGTTTGTTAGCTAGGCCTAGGACGAAATTGAGTGGTGGCATCAATATGTACCGAGATGAGTTGAAGAAAAGGTTTGCCAAGATCGATTAATTACTGGCATTGGATACATTTTCACATACGGTACTATATGAGAAGGACGTTTAGTGATTTTGTAACAAAAACTGGCCATTTAATCCAATTAGCTGGTCATTTTCATGCCAAGGACAACCAACTGCAATGTATGTACTAGGGTTTCGAATTTGTTCGGTGAAATTAGGTCCTTTCCATGCTTTCCGAAATATATTTAGCCAGTTACATTTTGGTGGATTCATTTGGATTTTGTCTAAAAGTTCAATTTTTTGTTAACATTTGTCTAAAACTTCAAATTTTGTCAGAAAATCAAAATTTTATAACCATTAATTTCCTTCCGAAATTCTACCAAAATTTCTAAAATTATTGAATTTCGGTGGGTGCGGAAATTTTTTTTGAAACAAAATTCAAAACCTTCATGTACCGCGTGTTGCCAAATTGATGTGTAGATTCGCCACAATCACTAATTTGGTGCCATCGCGACACTAGCTAGGGTCAGCCTGTCGATTTCGCACAAATCTGCCCATTGGGCACTAGGCCTGCATCAGAATTCAGGCCATTGGGCTTCAAGTTCAAGTGCATCCACCCGAGTAGTACTTTATACTGCTTCTGTGATTTATGTAAAGCGTAGCTCATTTGTGCTATATTTTGAAAGAATTGTTCTAAGTGAAAAAGAAAACAAGGACTTAGGACGAAATTCAGCCGATTAAATTTATAAAGCTACTGACTGAACCTAGATACTTTGTAATAAACGCAAAGCGATGACTTAAATTGGCCTACCTTACTCCATGAGAAAGGATTTTCCTTTACTCTTGGCTCATCTCTGGCATGGATCAGGGGGCCCTCTATCTTGAATGGTCCTAAACAAATTAGTGGTACGGAATTTAGTAATATAAATAGCATGCATAGCATTAAAATATTAAACAACAGCGACAATGGAAAAGATATTCCCTTTAATTTGTAGATTGATCGTAATTATTTGTAGAAAAATACATGATTACAAATATTCTATTTTTATAATATTTTAAATAGAAATGAACTACTGATTTAGACACCTTTGCATCTTCTTTCACGAATCACAATATCTTCATAATTTGTATTATTTCTCTCGGTATAGCATTCCACATCTTACTAGCCTGCTTATGAATCGTGTTGGCCTAGCATTTTCTAGTGCAATATAACCTATAGTATGCATTATTCCAAAAATGAGATAGCAATTTACCCCAAATTTCAGCACATATGTTCATTTGGTTGAAGCTCAAGCTGGGCGAAACAGACCCACGTTTCACACATCTTTGTTTTTGAGAAAAATCTATGTTCTAGCTAGGTAAATCTATGTTCATCTACTAATATAGTATATTAGTAGTAGCAGATTCCCTCGCAAAAAGTTATCTAAGAAGAATTAACAGAAAACAAAATCACGCAAAATAACAGGAAAAATTCTTGAAATTTAGTGACATAATCACTGAATAAACCACTGAAAAGAAGATACTTACCAATTGAATGCACAAAAGCACTGAATCCTGAACATGCTGGGCCACCATTTATCCAGATGATGACAGGGTCCGTGGTAGGGTTCCTTTCAGAAGTGGCAAAATAGTAATACATATGCCTCTTTCCTTGTTCATGTCCGACTGTTACGTACCTACGAAACAAAAGATCGAGGTGATTATACCTGACGTATATGCCATTCTAAATTCTACTAAACACAGGGTATTTATCGACACATATTTATAATGAGTCACAGGCGGATGAAATGGCAGCTGTGTGCTCTATTCTTGGTTTATTTGAAGTCCACGCTGAAATGTATAAACGAGTTTGCCAAATTATGCAACTGCATGTGAAGACAAAAAAAAAAAGAGTGCCTCTATTGAATTCTCGTATATGTTCGAAGTGCCAGAGCTCATGGTCATTAAACAAACACTCGAGCCAGGAATCAACGAGCCAGTTTCTCGTGTTCGAGAGGCGAGAACCGTACGTTTGGATCTCGACCCTTAATCTTGCATCTAGGAGCGTGCAGCGGCTGCAACCATTGCGCAACTACAGCTAAGTCGCAACCATTTCACGGCCTCGCTGGATTCCCCCACAAAGGAAAGGATCACTAGTGGCATACCAACTTACTATATATACATCTCGGATTTCTCGGATCATAAAAAAAGAGTATAATTTTTGCGAGATTTTGCAGGGACAATTAAACGGTAAGGAAACCGGTAATATATCAGACTGTCGGATCAATCCAAAGGTAACAGCGACATAACCCACTATCAAGATCCATGAAAACGGCAAAACAATGTAACAGCGACACAAGAAATTAAAAGTGCATCTGATCTGAACATACCCTGCGTAGTGCTTGGACGGGAGCTCGCCGTCGAACCCCGGGAACTCGGTGACCTCCGCACCAGCCGGAGCGGCGCGCACAGCCGCCGCCGCCACGCACAGCAAGATAGCCAGTATTGCTCCGACTTCCACGGAGGAAAGAATTCTTCTGGGAGACATGACGAGACCTTGATCTTGGTTCAAGGGCTGGCTAGCTGCTGCTATGACAAGGAAGAAACTCTCGAGAGCCTGGTTCCGAGAGAGAGAGAGAGAGAAATATATATAGCTCAAAAGGCTGGCGGGTGCAGTGCTGGGTCACCGCCAGGTGTGACGCCGATGAGCTGGAAATAATGGATGGGGCGCATGGTTCATGTACTTACACATCTGGTTGATTTGTTTCAAACGAATTCTTGGAGTAACGCTTGAGTGCATCGATTTTC
The DNA here is from genome assembly GCA_036346275.1 of Otatea glauca. Lineage (NCBI taxonomy): Eukaryota > Viridiplantae > Streptophyta > Magnoliopsida > Poales > Poaceae > Otatea > Otatea glauca. The sequence goes on from CM070713.1 coordinate 35,277,741, forward strand.
TTCCATAGTGGTGTTATATACGTACATCACGTGTTTCCTTCTATAATAGTGTATGATAGCTACCAGTGTAAAACAAGATATCTAGAATTTCTAAGGTAACGCTTTAGTACATTAATTGCTTCTTTCTCTAGTAGTGTGTGAAAGGTGTGACCGTGTGCGTGTGAAACCTCATATCTATCTAATGACGATGGATTGACTCAGGTTCTAGGGTGTGTTTGGTTCGACGTTTCAAATTTAGTTTTTGACTATATCTCGAAGGACATCGAAATCCGAAATTTTGGTGAGATTTCAGAATTTTTAACGAAATTAAAAAAGCAAAATTCAAATCTGAATTTTTTTTGGACGGAATTAACGCATCACTAGTATTCCCATAAAATTTTTAAATGATGATCAAGCCTAAGGAATTTTCAAAAATTCTAAAAGTGCTACTGTCATGATAAGGACTGAATACATGTATTGCTTCCAGCTTTCCATAGATTTTATTAAGCAACCAAAATAGGTTTAGAATTTTTGAAACTTTTAGAGAAGGGTGCTGAGGCAATGCTTAAGCTCTCCTAAATTTTTTTGTTCATGATCAGACTCGAGCAAATTTATAAAATTCTAACAAGGTTATTGTCTCATTTTTGTTCCTTTTGTATGATCTTAGATGGCTAAAGATGGTATTATAATTTTTTCACACCATGATCAAACCTGTACATTTTTATAAAAATATGACAGTGCTTCTGTTATTTTTATAAAACATCTCAAAAATTCGATTTTTCAAAAAGTTCTCACGGCAGATGACATTCTTAAGGGGTATTGTCCCAAAAACTTGAAATCCGATCAAAATTGCCGAGATTTCGACCGAAATTATTGAAATTTTTGCAATTTTGAACCGGCTGTGAGATGGTCTCCCGATACTAGAAAAAATCTTGCAAGCATTTATCTACATTTTCTATCTGTTTGAATGCAACATACTAAATATTTTCACATAAAAGACCATAAAGTTAGAAATTTCGGCAGCTTTCCGACTGATTTTTGGATTATGACAGTTACAATTGGCAAAAATCAATATATATTGTCATCACAAATGATAGACATGAAATAAAATTGACACATATGACAATTCACCGCATATACACCACATATATGAGCATACAAGAGCATATGCACCACATATATGGCCGTACAAGAGCATATACACCACATATATGAGCATATGTGCTTAATCAAAAAAAGGGTGGTTAATAAATGAGAGAACTACCTGCCGAAGCATGGATGACGCCACAACGCTCCGCTCAACCCGAACCACCTACAAGAGGCATAATTAAAGAATGAGTATGAACATGAATTGCTAAAAGATGTAAAAGCATAATTAAAAGGAGCATGAACATATTTTGCAAGAAGAGGCATAATTAAAGGAGTACAAAAATGTAAAGCATGGACAACTATGCGTTGATGTACCTATGCGTAGTACTACGCGAATGGTACAACCTACACCTTCGTGTTATCAACAATGATCTCGCCATGCTTCGTCCTTTGGTGCTCTTGCTTGTACTCTTCCTAGCTCATGTCTCGCAATAGCCAGGCGGACTTCCAGTGTTCGTAATGCGCTATCTAGGTCGAAGGATTCTTTGACTAGTGCAGGTACCTGACAGGTGTGTGTCGTGCGTATAGATCGGCGTAGAGATTAGTGTAGTCGTACAACGACAACATGCTCGATCCGTCGTGACTCTATCTGTAACTGTACCCACCCTGATCCCCTCCGTAGGGCATCGAACCGCACCCTAACACGGGGCACCCATGATGCTCATTGGAAAAGCCCCCAATGACTCGAAGATTGGCTGCTAGACCATGATCCCATGTCATCCCAGGGCTATCCTGCCTACCGCCTACCCCCACCACCCGTCGTGCCCTTCGCTGTACTACGGGTCTGCCTCTATGAGCCCTTCCTCGAGGCACTTCCCCCTATTGTGATCCTCCCTGTGACGATGGCTGTGAATGGGGTAGGAGTAAGTAGCGGGCATCATCGCCTCCAAAGTCTGTCGCCAAGCTACTATCGGTGGACTCCTGACAGTGCACCTTCTAAGGGGTGTGTCCATGTCGTCGTCGCCACCCACATCCGGCTCATTGTCAATTTGGGCCTTTCCTTTTCTCTTACCACGCTGTAAGTTTAAGCTCCATTAGTTTTGGTAATTGGTTTAATATTAATGTTTAATAATTATTTAATGGCAAATCTAATCATTATGAGACTAACAATTCTATTAAGTCTTATTCTTATTAGTCTCAAATTTGGATGGAAAATGGAAAACCCAAGGTATGCACTCATATTTACTTTATTATCTTAATGCATACTTAGGATTCGAGTTAAAGGATGAACTCTTCCATTGCTTATATATTAAAGATGTGCATTATGTTCTCAATTCCATATATTATATGAATGCATACATCTAGGGGGAGTTTATAATCTAACTTGATGTTTCAATAGTGTTGATCCATATTCTCTTGCCAAATAATATATAGGATCAAGACTTTGAAACAACCCTTTGAGTATATATAACTTGTGTTGTTGCAGTATACTCATGCAAATATAGGATAAACTCAAATGCTATCTAGGATTGATTATGTGTATAATGATCCCAAGTTCAATTATTTATATGCACATATTTAATAGAGTTTATTCTGTGGTTGATGGTCTTAAAAGTATTTGATCCCTTTCTACCACTTAGATACATTGGATCATTACTCACCATCAATTTGAGTATATGAAACTTGTGTAGTTATATATACTCATATCAATTTAAATAAAATTTAAATTGAGTTCAATTGTCTTTCAATCGATCAAAAACGCTTCATCATGTGTTAATGGTGTTTCTTTGTTGATTAAGGACAAGCGAAAAGTTCTTAAGTATAATGAAGCATTAGTTGCATCAAAGTACTTAAGACACCTTTAAATCATTCAAATTGATTTGGGTTGTGCTTAATAGATCTTGGAGGCATCCATTATATGTTAATGGAGTGCAATTGATGATTAAGGCAACCATTTTTGTTGGACTAACAATCTTCCATGAGTTGCGAAGTAGGTTGAGTCCAACGGTGATAAAAATTTGGATGGCATCATGAGTTGATAGCCATCAAGTCAAGAATCTGGAAGAAGAAGTCATCATGTGTTGATGAGCTTCAAGAGGTGATCCCGAAGTGAAGAGAAGGGCTAGAGAAGGTTCATCATGTGTTGATGAACAACAAGAAGATTCGATCCTGGAGAGAAGATGATTGAAAATCATAAAAGCTCCAAGTGTATCACTACAGGCAAAGGTATAACTAGCTTGGGCTAAGGATGTGTTCCTAGTCTTTTACCGGTCTCGGTGCTTGGATGCCGGGTTGCTAGTTAGATGCCGTACTATTAAGAGGGGTTGAGTCTTTTAGTTTGAGCTTCATAATGAGTTGATGAACTCAATTCGGTTCACTCTAACTCACTCTCTTAGTTGGATTTTTGCATGAGCTAAGTATTTGCATGTGTTGCTAATAAGGGTGCTCATGCTTGCATCTTATTTGAATCTTATCGATTTGGTTTTTGCAAGAAGCTATGGATTTGCATGTGTTGCAAAAGGAGATAGCTTATGCAATGTTGTTTATTTGGATGTTTGCTTGGATCTAGGTTTTGCATGTGTCGCAAAAGGAGAGAGCTCAAGCAATTTGGTTTAAAGTGGTTGCATAGAGATAGAGATTTGCATGTGTTGCAAATAGAGAGCTCATGCACTTGAGTTTGAGTTGTGGTTTGCTTAGAACTAAGATTTGCATGAGTTGCAAATAGAGAGCTCAAGCATTTGAGTTTATTTGGATGTTTGCATGGAGCTAAGTTTTGTATGTGTTGCAAAAAGTGAGAGCTCATGCATCGGTGTTTTAGCTTGTGATTTGATCATGTGTTGATCATCACAAGGCTAAGTAAAGCTTATGCTTTGTGTTTGCAAAATGTGCTTTTGCAAAATGTTGAAGTTGTTATTTGCAAATAAACTAGGGGTTATGGGTTTCGATCCTAGAGCATGTGAATAGGGTTTGCAAATATGTTTTGCAAATTGACTTGATCATGTGTTGATCATCACATGGCTAAGAGGATTGATCTCATAGGTTTGTAGTTTATTTAAAAATGTGTTTTGCAAAAAAATTGGAGTTTAGATGAGATTATTTGGAGTATGTGATTAACATGTGCAAATGTGTTTTGCATAGTGTTGTGTTCATATGATGAACCTCACATAACTCAAATAAAGTGATCTTTGTGTTTTGGAGAAAAGATCGCGTGAAATCGGACTTTGGTCATTGGGGGCGGTATAACCGGACCCCCTCCAGTCATACCGGCCATCGGTATGATTGGTCCCGAGGGCGGTTTGTTTTTTTACAGAACAGGTGTATTTCATGTTGAAGTGGGGCGGTATGACCGGACCCCTCCGATCATACCGACCGGCGGTATGACCGGGTGGTCTCCGGTCATACCAGCCAGGGTGCGGTATGACCGGGTTTTCTGTGTAACGGCTAGTTTTCTAGCCGTTAGCTCTGAGGAGCGATAATACCGACCCTAGGGCGTGGTATGAATGGGCTCCCAGGGCACTTTTGCCCAATTTACCCCCCAACGGCTAGTTTTTCTTTTGGAGGCTATATAAAGAGCCTTGGTGGCTAGCATTTGGGTTGTGTTGGCTTTGTTGAGTATTTGGGTGAGGTGTTGCTGTGTTGCACACTCATATTTGGTTTTTGAGTTAAGAGTGAGCCATAATTGCATGTGTTACAATTAGGAGTGGATTGAGAGCCTCTTGTGCATGTGTTGCACTTGGTTATCACCAGAGTTCATGTGTTGCACTAGGTGAAGTTCAAGCGGGAAGGCTTGGCTTGTTATTCTTGGTGTTTGCCGACACCTAGACGGCGTGGAGGCATCGTGCGCGGTGAGCTTCTCGACGAAGGTTGTGAGAAGCCCTAGCAAGTTGTGAAGGTCGGTGCTCGCCTACCCGGAGGGGGAAAGAGCAACCACTAGTGGATTTGAGGTGGGTGCTCAATTCGTGGAGCTGGTCCAATTCATTTGGGCTAACCTCAACGTGGATTAGGGGAGACCGTCAAGTCTTCGAACACCACGGTAAAAAGTATTGTGTCTCTTGTGCTTGCTTTCCATTCATTATTTATATTCAGGCAATTTACATTCATAGAATTAAATTGATTGATTGCTTATCTTTAGGATTGCAATTTATTGTTAGAGACATAATTAGTTAGTGCACATAGTGAGCCTAATTGTTTTAGGCTTTGATTGTCAAAACCTTAGTTTGTTGCTTCCGCATTAATTATTGTTAAGGTTTTGACATAAGGGTAAATTAGGGGTGAATTGATTTGTAGAAATTCGTAGTAATTTTTAAAAGCCGCCTATTCACCCCCCTCTAGTCGGCATCCTCGAACTTACACATACGGGCTGGTCGACAGCTTCTCCAATCCACCTAAAGCCCCTGCCAGCATGTCCACCTCATCATCGTCGGTGCCACGGTTCCTCTTCCCTGTGTGGGTGTCGCCGATCGAGAACACAGCCCAATCTGGGAGGCTCTTCCCACCTGCATCCAATTCGAAATAATGTTAACAGCGTCGTGTGATGCAGCATATACATGATAACCAAGTAGACAAAACATAATTCCACATTACCTGTGGACTTGTTGAGCTCTTGCTATGGGATGCTGTCAACCATGAATCTCGCCAGGAGGGGCGGGTCGTACCCACTATCCTCGTCGAGTAGAGGTGAAGGACCGAGATGGCGAACAGAGGGGGGGTGAATGGTCGCAAATAAAATTTCCCGCAAAATACTCCAACAAAAACCTCGACAAGATCGCTCAAAAGAAATCGTGAAAAACCTGAAAAACTAGACAACTATGTGTATCCCAAGCTTGCATGGATAAGTACCATAAAATATGTGGGGATTTTTGAGTCACAATACTGGTTGTCTAGTGTCCAAGATAAAGAGGAATCAATTCAAACTCTTGTTTTTAGAAAGGACATCAATTCAAATCACAAAAGTCACTTTCAGAAAAGCAAAAGCAGAATTTCCAGAACATGTCCTCAATTTGCATAGGAGGTCGGTGGGTTTCTGAAGGTCACAAAATTTTGAGACTTTTTATCCCTATGAGCATCAGAGTCGTGAAGAACTCCAACAAATTTCTACTCAAAAAGCCTTACAGAAAAAACAAGAAAAATCTAAGAACACAGTCTGGTCAAGAACTTCGAGCAGAAAGTTTGGGGCTCGGTTTTCACCTCATGGCGCCCAAACGGTGCAACACGTGAACTCCAAAATTGTTCTGCAAGTGGATGTCAGAGTCCCGCACCTCCTCCAACAATAATCACTTGAAAAAGATTTTTCTATATTTTTATAGAAATCAAACACTGACTGCTGCGCGAAGAACAAGTTCTGAACAAAGTTGGAACTTGAAAGAAAAGATGTTCTCTACTCAATCCAAGAGTGCAAAAGAGATGTAAAACCATATGAACATACTCAAAACATCCAAGATCAGCAGCATTTAGAAGGAGGGGAGGCAAATAAAAATTATATGAAAGTAAATTGTGAGATTGTAATTGCGGGAAAGTAAATGCTGAATTTAAATTGCGTAAAGTAAAGACATAATGTAAATGCGCAAAATAAATTCAGAGGTGGATGGATAAAACTTTCATTTCTGGAAGGAGAGGTTACAAAGCCTCACTTTCATGTGGGCAAAGCTCGAAGGAGCATTCACAAACCTCAAAAATCTTCAAGGGAAGGAGGCTACCCCTCCACCCCTATTTATACTACTCTTGGGTCACCTACCACCCTTGGATGAGTCCCTCAACCCTAGAGCACTCATCTAAGGGCTAGGATTAACCTACACACACAGCCATGCAAGGGCTAACCCAAAACCCATACACATACCGGGTTTTCTTGCACGGTTTTCAAAGCATACTACCTAGACCCGCTAACCTATCAACTAGACCTCAATCCGACGGCCCTCATTGATCCACGCGGCATCTAGCTAGCATCAACTCCTTTCCTTGTCTTCTTGACTTGCCCAGACTCCATCTCCGATCATCTTCCAGCGAACTCCCAACCGTCTGAACCTCCGACGCTCCTCGCCTAGTCCCGGTCATCCTTCGCCTCACCATGACCTAGCACCGTCGTCCTGCAACCATCAAAGACAAGGAAACACATCACATAGCAATGCCCACAATGATGTGCAATAAACCATCCAACTCATCACTACCGTGTCCATACGACCGGTACTGCCACTCCTGGCAGAGACAACTCAAATTGCTTCATTTTGAAAATCAATCCAAATCAAACTCAAACTTGAGCACACCTTGCTCAAATAAAGTCAAATACTCATCACAAACATGGATGGACCTCCACATGGTCCTTCAAGAGGCTCCCCCTAGATGTGGACAAATCAAACCACTCTGTAATCAGGTCACTACCCGAATGCATTGCATCCTCAATGAGGCGATCAAATGGGTTGATGTCTTGGGCCTAGCAGGTGGATTCGTAGTCCCATAGGTGAAGTTGGTGATTGTAGTGGACATACACGAGTTGCTAGAGCTTTGTGTAACTTAATCAGTTCATTATCTGCGTGTGCACTAAGGAAAATATGCTCCAATTTCGCTCGCAATCATTGAACGATGCACACTGTGACACCAACCTCAACGCATACTTCTGCAACACCGATGTCTCATTCCTGAATGCCATCCACCATTATGCTGCAGACAACATAAAGAAAAAGTACGTCAGTTAGTGCAGATAACAATATTATAGTACTAGTTCTCCAAAAAACATTACATTACTTGAAATTAATAAAGTACCTGCCGACATGTGGGGATCAGCGGCACTGCTTTGTGCAAGTTGGATGGCGAATTGTCCCCTCCTAAGACGGTAAATGTTAGCTTCCCATATGGCCTACACCTCGGTTCCGTTGTCATCATCTAAAATGCCTAGGGCAGTGGAGGGCTATCTCATGAACAACGGAGTGCTGCATACATTGTACTTGTACGAAGACTTTGGGTCCAGCACGGAGGCTGCAATGCACGAAACATTATTGAGTTAGCACAACAGAAACGAACATACCTCATGTCGTGCGAAAAATATGTATTCTACGAACCTGCTTGAACTAAGGTGGTATCCCTTATAACGACAAACCTCTTTTCCAGAACTTTAAGGAATGTCCTGTACTGCTCTCCATACTCTCACAAGCACCGGTGGTACTCAATCCTCACAAGCGTGTACTGCATCATGACACCACTGATCGTTGGCAACTTATCCTGATCAGCGAACCTTAACATCTTCTACAAGGGTTTGACGGCCTACACACACCACACCAAAAGGTCCGACCAACCCCTATCGATAAGGTGGTCGTATGTGAACTTGCCCTCCATCCCAGCCCACCTGCTACCTGTCTAGTCCGGATGGGTCATCCACTACTAGAACTTCTCTTTCTTTTTCATGAAGCTATCCAGGAAAACGAAAGTCATGCCAAACCGCGTGGCATTTGGCCTACCAACTCTTCACCTATGTGCTCCCTCATTTTCGCGTGCAGATTTTTGTGGTTGTACAAAAAGCAACAAATCCTCTTTGCCCCTCCCACGACCCCTTTGATCTTAAGGAGGTTGCACACGTCTTTGAGCATGAGGTCACTGTGTGTGCCACACACGGCTGCCAGATAGTCCATGGGTACTGCACTAGAAACATCTGGCAAGCTTTCTTGAAGTTGGCCGCGTTGTTAGTAACCACTTGCACCATGTACTCAGCCCCAATTTCCTCAGCCACCACTTCATTATTTCGTGTAGTAGATACTTGTGATCCTAGATCTTGCCTATGAAATGTAGACGCCAGAAGTTAGTAGGTACATTTGCATTACTGCGAAGTAACAACATACGGAAATGTTCTACCGTGGCATCGACGGATTTATGGAAGAACATGACCCTATTGCAGTACACCATGAAGTTGATGATGCTTTATATTGTCGGCCTAGTCTAGGCATCACACATGACTATCACACTAAATGTAGCCCAGTCGTCCTTCAACTTTCGAAGGTACTCGACAATCTCCTTCTCATTCTCGTCGAGGTATTTACTGTCGATCTCGTGTCCCTGTGGTGCATGAACCCCTGGGCCTAGCTTCTACGCCATCTTAAGTGCACCTATCCACAGCGGATGTAAGAGGTTAGTATAATCATCACAAGATTTTTAACTTAAAAAACTAAGAGCGTTGCATACCTGTGAAGTACAGACACTCAGTCTTCCTTCCTGGAATTGCATTTGTATGGAACCACTTGGATCATGCCCTCCCAAGCTTCTGCCTCACCCCCTGCTTGAATGCAGTGTCCATACGAGATTGTTGCGGGGCACCACTCCGTGCAGGGTCAGGATCGATGGAGCCATGGCTTTCCCATGTCAATTTGGACCTGATGAACATTCTGATGATAGTGGATTGGATCGAGGGCCTCATTGCACTACTCCCAAACCCTAATCCTAGGGTCAAACCTTGGCTCCTGAGGTAAGCCTCTTCTTTGGAGGCTCTTAGGGCCATCTTTAACTGCCCTTGCTTGATACGGTAGTCAGTGGCCCAGTCATTGCAAGCCTCCTCCTTTTCCCGACCTCCACGGAGGTCTGCGAGCATGGCCAGCCTAACCACTTTAGGCACACCAGGTGTCGGGGTTTCGTGTCATCGGCAAGTAAATTTGTAAGTCTAAAGGGCCACGCGCTCCCTCTCCTTGAATGGTTAGACCTAAAGGCCCAGGATGTATACTGGTTCGGGCTGAATGTCCCTACTCCAGTTCGCGTGGTGTTTATTGTATTGCTTTAGGTGCAGAAGACTGCACAGCGTTTACAAGCGGGAGCTAGGAGCTCGAGCACGAGAACGTGTGCTGTCTGTTCGTAATGGTTAAGAGAAAGGAAGCCTAAGAGACCGTCCAAGAGAGCGTAAGAGAATATCAGCTCCTTCCCCCTTTTCTAGAAGACCCTGCCTCCCCTTATATAACCGGAGGGGGCAGGTTACACGGGAAGTTGAGAGAGGGAAGGGTGAAGATCTCTACGTTAGCTCTGACCCTTGGTCTCGGTTGTTGGTCGACCCCCTCTGCTGCCCATATCGGGTTGGTGGGCTCATCGAGTAGATCAGTCTACTGCTTCATTGGGAAACAGCGCACCTGCCTTCTGCGGTCCTGACGGGCACTAACGTCATAGTGTGTGACTCTGGTGCTTCTTCGGGAGGGAGCGTATCTCCGTACTGTGCGTGACCGGACGATGAGACTGGAGTCTTGACTTTAGTAGCCTTCGTGCTGTCTTGGGAAGGAGCCACTTGCCCTCGCACGGTCACTTCGAATGGTTGGGTCCGCAGACCACGTGGCCGATGGCCGGCGGAGGCCTGACACCTGGACCTTGGCGGTGATTACCTCAGCTTTGTCGGAGCTGGCGGGGAGTCCGACCTATGGCGGGGGTCGGACGCCCCGTTAGGTCGGGGACGACCTTGGAGCAGCTCGTTGGGTCGGGGTCGAATGTTTTTTGTAGACCGGCGAGGCCTTTGGTCGGAGCCGGGCATGGGATGACCCGTTCGTTACTCCGGGCTGTGGGGGTACCCATTGTATGAATACTCATCAGTAGCCCCCGAACCCCCGAGCGAGTTCGTTAGATACGGTCGGGGGTTGAGCTTGGTCGGTAAAGCATGGTCGAAGGTGGCGGTCGGAGTCGGTCGGCTGGTTCGACCAACCTGGTTGGTTGGCCTCAGCCCGATGTGCTTCGGGCGCATCCGGCAGCTGCTGAGGGACCTGTCGGGGGTACCTTTGGCCGTCGGAAGCTTTTTAATTGCTTAGTGGTGCGTGTCGCGCATGGTTTCGCAAGTCTTGACCATTCGTCTTCTCTGCCGCGTCGGGATCCAGCGAAGGGCGCTTCATTTTCCTGCGCTTGGCATTTATGCGGAGTCGTTTGATCTTCCTCCCTTTGGGTATATAAGGGTACCACCGCTTGCTTGGATGGTTACCCCTACCCTAGAATCTTCTTCTTCAATCCTCTAATGGCTTCGGCGCGTCCGCTGGTCTTTGGTTTTGATGACAATGTCGAGGTGGTGGAAGAGGATCCCTTGGCCGAACTCTGGGCTGAGCGTGACCGGGCGATGGCCGAGCTCATGGAGGAGGAGGCCGTGGCCTGTGATGCCGCCGCTGTCGACGCGCTGCACGGGGTTGCTCCGAAGCTCTTCGTGGTGAGGAGCGCCCTCTTGGAGGCGATGGTGCGTGCGCGCCGGTAGCCGTCAGTGCGTCGGCACTGGTGCAATCTGAAATCCGTGATATAATACTTGGTGCTGAAATAGCTCCATCATATCACGTGACCTTGTATCGTGTAATATTATGTAATGTTGAGCTTGTCGACTTATAATAAAATTTCCTTTTCTTTTGCGATCTGATTCATCTGTATGTCGACTTCACTTTTAGATGCTTTTTAGACCACTCGTGCCCCCAAGGGTCAGCAGTCGATGCGTGGTTGTTTTCCTTAAGCACGGGCGCTCCAATGCCTTGGTCGACGCGGATGACCGGATACCTTTCGGGGTGCCCGTTTAATGTTGTAGCTGGACGGCGCCTAGGTCGGCGAGGACGGCCAGATGTCTCCGAGAGATTCTGGTGCGCAAGTGCCCGTTTAACGTCGTAGCTGGACGGCGCCTAGGTCGGCGAGGACGACCAGATGTCTCCGAGAGATTCTGGTGCCCGAGTGCCCGTTTAACGTCGTGGCTGGACGACGCCTAGGTCGGCGAGGACGGCCAGATGTCTCCGAGAGATTCTGGTGCCCGAGTGCTCGTTTAACGTCGTCGCTGGACGGCGCCAAGGTCGGCGAGGATGGCCAGATGTCTCCGAGAGATTCTGGTGCCCGAGTGCTTGTTTAACGTCGTCGCTGGACGACGCCTAGGTCGGCAAGGACGGCCAGATGTCTCCAAGAGATTCTGGTGCCCGAGTGCTCGTTTAACGTCGTCGCTGGACGGTGCCTAGGTCGGCGAGGACAGCCAGATGTCTCCGAGAGATTCTGGTGCCCGAGTGCTCGTTTAACGTCGTCGCTGGACGATGCCTAGGTCGGCGAGGACGGCCAAATGTCTCTGAGAGATTCTGGTGCCCGAGTGCTCGTTTAACGTCGTAGCTGGACAGCGCCTAGGTCGGCGAGGACGGCCAGATGTCTCCGAGAGATTCTGGTGCCCGAGTGCTCGTTTAACGTCGTAGCTGGACGGCGCCTAGGTCGACGAGGACGGCCAGATGTCTTCGAGAGATTCTGGTGCCCGAGTGCTCGTTTAACGTCGTAGCTGGACGCGCCTAGGTCGGCGAGGACGGCCAGATGTCTCCGAGAGATTTTGGTGCCCGAGTGCTCGTTTAACATCGTAGCTGGACGTAGGGCGTCCGTCCCGCGCCCTCGTCTGGCGAGGGTAGCTGCGAGAGGAGTGGCCGCTGTCTATCCCACGTGTACGCCCCGTCCGCAGGTGTGGGACCTGGAGGGGGTGAGCGAACGCGCGTTTACCCGCGTTGGTTTGAACGCCGTGCTCGTGGAGCTAATAACGGGTGATCCGAGTGTGTCCTTGGAGGTCCCTCCCAAGGGGGACCCTTCCAAGCGGACGGTCCCAGCGCAGGGTGTCCGGCCCACTGGTGGGCGGCCCATGAGAAACCTTTCTTTACTCGATCCCGTATCGGACTCTGGGTCGTTCGTCGACCCAGAGCACAGCTGGCTGTCACCCATCGATGGGCTCCGCGGGAGAGTGTGAAGTATGGTCTCGGACACGAGTTAAGGTGATTGGGTCGTCAGCCAACCCAACTGGAGGCCCACTGGGAGCTCGCTTTGTACTCGCCCCTTGCTCAATTTTCCGCTGGGGCGGCCTGAATCCACTTGGTGGATCATGCCCTTGGGACCCGCAGCTTTTTGCTGGGCCCCGGGCACGAGCTATCGAGCTCTTTTGCCACTTTGGGGCCGCAGCGGTGAAGGATCGAGATGGCCTAGAGGGGGGGGGTGAATATGCAATTTTAACAATTTCTAACAATTTTAAATAACTAACTAAAATTAACAGAGAGCAACTTACTGTAAGAATAACACAGAAAGTAAACAACTAATAAACACAGCGAAAGTAATAAACAAAATGGCACAGGAGAGATAGAGATTTATCCCGTGGTTCAGAGCCGCACTCCAAATCCACGTTGAAGCACTTCTTTCGAAGTTCTGCTTCTCCAAAGCTAGTCGCAGTAGCTCTGGCGATCACTCAGGTAACTCTTTCACTACTCCAGTGAGGTGAGTTCCAAACCTCTCACAAATACAGTTGCCTTCCACAAGCTCCTTTGGACAGGTCACACTGTTCACTTCCTCCAAGCTGTCTACGATCGCCAAGATCCAAGAGTAATAAACTTTGCACAAGTTCTGTCTCTTGGTTCACTTTGCAATTCACACAACTAGACACTGACTTGGAGCTAAAACACTTAGAGATGTATGAGAAGTTTTTGTATGAAGATGAAGCACAGACTCCTTTTGAGAATAAGAGCTATATTTAAATACCAAAGTGTAAGGAGTTCATCTATATTTGGTAGATGGCTTAGGTAATGCTTATATAGCCATTTGGAGAGAAAATAGCGTTACACTGCTCACAAGAGCGTTGGACGTGTCAGATGTCAGAAACAACAGAAATATACACGTACAATGGACTTAGTATCAGTGCTTAGCGATACTGGATATGTGTATGTCGGACCAAATTTGAGAGATTGCGACGGACCAAATATTTTGGTCCGTAGTACATGGGTTGATTATGAAAGATGGTCTGGCATACCACTGAGAGACATATATGAGTATCAGTCCAAAAACTTTGGTTCGTTACACATGGATTTCAAAAGATTTAGCTTAGATAATGAGACCTATGTACGTCGGACCAAAAAATTTGGTCCGTTATACATGGATAAAGCAAGAGTTTTGCCAGGAGTAGAGACACATGTACTTCGGACCAAATTTTTGGTCCGTCATACATGGACTTCACAGAAGATAGGTTTGGCATGGAAACACATGTACTTCGGACCAAATATTTGGTCCGTCATACATGGTCTTTTCAGAAGATTGGTGCCAAGGACCTTTTTCAACAAAGATAAATTTTATCTAAGCTATTTATTTTAGCCACGGACTAAAAAATAATTAAACACAAAAGCTTGTTCCGTTTTCTGAGAAAAGGTTCTTTTTGAAGATAGAAAAATATTCATTTTAGGTTTCGATTGAAAGTACATCAAAGATTTAGTCCAGCCAAAAACTTATACACTGAAAGGGGTGCCAGACCAGAAATTTGATCTGCTCAAGATGAGCAACCTAAGATATTTTGGTCCATCACAGAGGAGAGAATATTGCATGTATGTCGGACTAAGTATTTTTGGTCCGTCATTCATAGGTAAACCTTTGGCTATCAAGAAGATTTTCAAAGAAGGTTTTGATCAAGGATACGTGAATATGAGAGCGAATATTTTAATCTGATGATCAGATATTCCAAGGAAATTTGGACGTAGAATTGTTTCAAGGTATGCAATGGACTGAAGAAAAATTGATAGGTAAAGATTTGTCCGTTGAACTAAGAGGTATGTTTTCATCAAGGTAAAGACTAAGTGTCTTTTGCTCCGAGTGATCTAGTTTTGTCTTTGCCTAAACAAACTATTTCTTTGTGCAAAGTCCCTCTTTTAGACAACCAAAAAAGGAAAAACAAACTTAGGCTATTTGACTTGAAACATATCCCAAGTCATAAACTAAAAACTGAAAGCCTTAATTTTGTTATGCCAACTTGTTCCATCATAGATTCCAGCTTACTTTATTCAACGCTTTGAGTATTACTAACTTAGTCATCAATACCAAAACCATAATAATACAGAAATAAAATTGAGGGTGCCTATATGCTATCAATCTCCCCCTTTTTGGTAATTGATGACATCATACCTTTTAGTTAGTAATATCTCATTTATTCTGCAAAACAGAGTTAGCTGAATGTACTGACATCAGAAATAATGAGTGAATATTTCTCCCCCTTAATGAATGCATTTATATCATAGTAGAGAATCCGAGCATATAGTATCTAAACAGTTTAAATATGAACAATATATAAACAAAGCACATAAAAATTGCACACAACAGGACAAATACACATACTATTCATATAGTTAAGCCAGCCTACAGAACAGAACTTAAGAGACTAAGGCTAAGGCTATAAGGTTTTTCTCCCCCTTTGGCAACAATAACCAAAAAGGGGCCCTAATGGCGCCTTGAGAAGATTCTTTTGAGCTGGCCCTGAGCTTTGCTTTTCTTTGAAGGAGAGACAGGTGGATCATCAGTGGCTTCTTGGCTTGGATTATCTGGCCCTTGAGACATAGCTTGTTCATGCCAACTTGGATAGTCTGGGTCTCCTGGCTGGATAGTCAGTAGTTGAAGATCTGACTGAATATGATCCAAAGATTCATTCATATTTCGAGTCTCAGCAAGGACGTCGCCCACATCATACATGCAGTCATGTGCCAAGCGAGTATAGTCGAGCAAGGCATCTTCAGTGAATTCTGAAAGATGATCTAATTGATGCCTCATCCATAAATGATTGCTTGTATGAGATATATTTCCAGGCTCCACTTGATTTCTTAGTTTCTTGTAGTGATCATCCAATTTTTGATTCATGTCATACAGTCTGTCCTTGATCAGATTTTGATTAGTATCGAGCTGTTGGACATGCTGTCTAAGATTTTCCTGATTTTTGCTTAGGTGGTCAAATCTTGACATGACTTCATTTTGGAACTTTATTTCTTCCTCATATCTTAGAGCTGCTGTATTCTGATCTTCCATGTATCTTGCTTGGAAACCTCTTTGATCAGCATGATATTGTTGCTCAAAGTTTGAAAACCAGGAAGGCTGAGAGTCAAAGATATTTTCTTGAGCCTGAGATGTATTAACTTGTGCTTGCTCATCATACTTTGGGGAAGATGGTATGGGATACTGACAGTCAAACAGACTTTCCCAACCAGGAAACGTGTCCCTTTGATCATGCTCAGGATGAGCTGACATTGAAGGATAGTAGGTTTCAAATTGCTGGGGCATTTCAGATGGCATCCCAGATCCTCCTACTTCATTTTCATTTGCTCCTGGTCTGAAAGTTTGTGCCTCCATGAACCTTTCTGCAGCTGCTGACTCTTGAAGATGATATAATTGTTGCTCTTCATCCAAGGTTCTATCAACTGAGCTTGAAAGCTTTTGAGTAGCAGCATCATCCATTTCCCATGATTCACTTCTATGAATTACTTCAGTTGCTTTTGGAGAATGGTGGCTCAGAGTCTCCCCTTTTTCTCTTTGAACACTAGGTTCTCTGTTATTTCTACTCTGATCAGACATATAATGACTCTCATAGGTTTGATGATAACTTTCATAAGACTGATGCCAGGAGTCATTTTGTTGTGCCTGGGAAGGATCTTTAAAGCTGTTTCTGTTAAATTCATTTTCAGCCTCTGCCCTTTCTTCACTTTCTTCTTCATCGTGTATTGGTTGATTTTCGGCCACTCTTTGAAGAAATCCAGAAATCCATAAACTTTGTCCAGTAGCTTGATGCATACTATATTTCTTTGGAAAGCACTTGAATTCTTTATTTAAATCGTCTTGAGAGATAATGCCTTGAGCCAACAGAACTTCAGTGATTAACTGGGCAAAAGGCAAAGAGCTACTAAACTTTTTGTAGATGGCTTCCTCCATCTGCCCAAAGAAGTAGTCAACTAGATCTACAGGCTGTCTTGATAAAATGACATGTAGTAACCAAGCTATAATACTGAGGTTACTCCTTCCTTATATCCAGACTTGGGATATATAGTATGCCTCAATATTAAAAGCAGAACCTTAGCTTCTTCAGACAGGTAGGACACTCTATTCGGATTAAAATCCTCACTGGAGGTGTCTTTGTATATGTGTCCTGATACTTGCACATCTGGCATGTCCCCACTCAGTCTCCACCTCTGATGAGGATACATCTTTTCAAAGATTCTTGTCTTGTTTGCTAGTGGACTAGAAGCTCCAATCGCTGATTCAAACTGGGATGACTTGATTTTTCTTATTTTTCCATTCAGAGTGAACATGATATATTTTCTTTGTTTGTTCACTAGTAAAGATGCATAAAACTCTAGAGTCCTTGAGACACTCCATGGAATTGTTTTGTTTGACATGATTCTTATCAGTCCAGGAGTTGAGTTTATGTAATCAAACAGTCCAGTTGAACCAATGATATTATTCACTTGATCCCATTCTATATATTGGTGATTTGATAGAGCCGAAATCAACTTTCCTTTTCCATCTCTTCTGTTCAGATATGCATTGAATATATTTTTGTGTAACAAGGACACAAAATTTTCACCCAGGGCTGGCCTTGACTCTGGAAACCAGACCTTTTCACTTACTAACCGAATTGCTCTCAACTTTTTAGTACTAAGGTTTGCCAGTTCTTCACTGCTAAGCATGTCAATTTCAGAGACCAATTCAGTACTCTCTGAGGAAGATTCACTGTTGGGTTCATAGGGACAATCCTCAGAGGATGACTCAGAATCAACTATTTGCTTTCCTTTTCTTGGATGAGAGGTTACTACTTTCCGATTTGCTCGAGCAGCATTATGAACATCTGGGATTAGAATTGGTCCTTGAGGTTGCTCAGGCAGATTTGTTTCAGAGGTTGAACTGGATCTTCTTTGCTTCTTACTCTTAACTCTATCAATAATTTTTCCAATCAAACCCCTTTTTCAGGATTCTTTGACCTCATTTTGATTTCTGACTTTAAACACAGACTTATTGCTCAGACTCAGGACCAGGCCCTCTTCAAACAAAAGAATAGACCTAAAAGGAAGAACTATATCTAAGCACCAGGTCTAGGGTTCGAGATTTTGAAGAGAAAGAGAGAAGTTTTAAGGAACTTACTGAGCTTGAAGAAGATTCTTGCGCAAAAAGTCACAGGATCACCGTCGCCAAGACCCGATCAGGATTTGCTTCAGTGTAGAGAAGAAGGAAACTTCTGGTTCAGAGAAGTTTTGCGCAAGCAAGGAAATAACAAAGAGGTTTTTGATGGAAGAAGTTACTGCATTAAATGTATTGGCAGAAGTAAATGGGCCTTGGGAACTGACACCTTTAACCAGGGTAGTTGAAAAGGAATGGAATTCTGGCAAGGTGGTGGGACCTCCTTTTTGAAGCGGTTTGAACAAGAACAGAGAGTCCCAAACATAAGGTCAGGTTAGCAATGGGTAAGACCTAAAGCAATAGGTAAGATTTTAAGCAAATTTTGAAATCTTGAGAGAAGAAGAAGGAAATAAATAAAACTTTAGAAAAGTTTGATCATGAGGCAGACTTGATTCAGACGGATTTTAGACAGATTACTAATTGGGTCGGACCAAAAAGCTTTATACTCAGCCAAGACCAGTTTTAGTCCATTTAAAGAGGAGTTTTAGTCTTGCTTGGAGTTAGGACCAAAACTTTCATTAGCGTCGGACTAAAAAATTTAGTCCGGCGAGCATTGAAAGTTTGTTTGAGATTAGTCCGATCCAAGTAGGAACCTGTAACTTTAAGATGTTCTCAGTCTGCATCATATCTATATTTCTGAAGATTTTGAAAATAAGAGATATATCTAAGATCGACAACCAAAATCAACAAAGACAAATTTTTTTTTCAGTAAATGTTTGAGTTTGATAATCAAGTAAGCTTAAGTATTTCTTTAAACTAAGTTTATCTGAGAAACTCAAGTACTTTAATATGGACACTTTGCTGAAAAAGTCAGATGATAACTTGGTTTCTTTAATTTGTGATTAGATAAGAAAGAGCATAGAAAGATGAGTATTATAGCAGCATTTTTATTATTAAAAAAAAGAACTTTAATCAAAGAGTTATTTTAACTTGACATTATTACTTTATCCATATCGTGTAGTCGAAACAGTAATCTGTCGAACTAGAGCCGCGAATGATACTAGCAGAAAGAATTGGGCGACTAGTCGAAGTTATGTTTAGCGACGTACGCTTATGAATAGTCATTCAATTTAGAAAACACACAAAATACAGAGAGCACTTTGGAACACCATATTTTTATTTATATACAACATCCCGGCTTACATGATTAGAGGGAACGGGATAAGACACGAACAAGAACTTAGTTTTCTCCCCTACGCGCGCGCCCTAGAGCCTCTATGAGCGCATCTCTGGCCCTGAGGAGAGTGGGGAAAGCTTCAAGAAAGGCGTCCACGGCAGCTTGTCTCGACAACCGCCTTTCTTGACCAACTCGCTAGAGTGCGATCAAACTCCCTCCAGAGCTCTGCAAGCTCTGGATCGTCCCGATCATTGTTGAAAGGTCTTTTAGGCATGATGAAGAACTCAGAAAGAAGCTAAGAGATGGATTGCATCCTCAGAGCTTTGGTCCACCTTTTATAGCCATTTCGACAGGAAAGAAATGAATGCCTCATAATCCGAAGCGGCCTGAAGTTAGAGAAGATACGGAAAACTAGGAGGTTACGGAAACTGAAGAGATTTTTAACAGAAAGTCACACAAAGCTGGGGTAAGAAATCAAGGGATATGAGCTTTCAGGATAAGAAAGTGAGCAAACTTGCTCCCCCTTAATCAGATATTATCGAGCAACATTTGAAAAGGCAATAATATTTAGTTCATTTCTTAATTTCGAAAATTTGGCCTCATCAAGTGGCTTAGTGAAAATATCAGCCAATTGGTCCTCAGTTCTTACATGACTAAGCATAACATTTCCTTTAGCAACATGATCACGAATAAAGTGATGTCGAATTTCAATATGCTTAGTTCTGAAATGTTGGACCGGATTGTTTGCTATTTTCACTGCACTTTCATTATCACACAGTAGAGGCACATTTTCAAATTTTATACCAAAATCTAAGAATGTTTGTTTGATGAATAAAATTTGAGCACAACAACTTCCTGCAGCCACATATTCGGCTTCGGCAGTGGATAGTGCTACTGAATTTTGCTTTTTAGAAAACCAAGAAACTAAAGACCTTCCAAGCAAATGATAACTCCCTGAGGTGCTCTTACGATCAATCTTGCATCCGGCATAGTTAGAATCTGAGTAGCCTAGAAGCTCAAAGGGGGCACCTTTGGGGTACCATAAACCCATACTTGAAGTATACTTAAGATATCTAAATATTCTTTTTACAGCACTTAAGTGAATTTCTTTAAGAGCAGCTTGAAATCTAGCACACATACACACACTAAACATGATATCTGGCCTAGATGCTGTCAAGTATAGTAAAGAGCCTATCATGGATCTAAAAAGCTTTTGATCAACAGACTTACCTCCCACATCTTGATCAAGATGTGTGTTAGTAGCCATGGGAGTCTTTATAATCTTGCATTCTTCCATTTTGAAGCGTTTGAGAAGATCCTTAGTATATTTTTCTTGAGAAATAAAAGTTCCTTCCTTCAACTGCTTGATTTGAAATCCCAGAAAGAATGATAGTTCCCCAATCATAGACATCTCAAATTCTTTGGCCATCATGTCACCAAACTCTTTACAGAGAGAAATACTAGTACAGCCAAAGATAATATCATCTACATATATTTGACAAATCATTAATGTTCCATTGATGTCTTTTAGAAACAGAGTTGGATCAACCTTTCCAGTTTTGAAGTTCTTATTGAGTAGAAAATCTCTAAGACGCTCATACCAAGCTCTAGGAGCATGCTTTAGACCATAGAGTGCCTTAGATAATTTATACACATGATTTGGCGAATTTTGATCTTCAAAACCAGGTGGTTGTTCAACATAGACAGTTTCATCAATGAATCCATTTAGAAATGCACTTTTTACATCCATTTGAAATAGAGTGATATTAAAATGAGTAGCAAAGGCAAGAAGAAACCGAATAGCTTCAAGACGAGCCACTGGGGCATAAGTCTCTCCATAGTCCAGTCCTTCTATTTGAGTAAATCCTTGAGCTACAAGTCTGGCTTTATTCCTTATCACCACTCCATTTTCATCTTGCTTATTTCTGAACACCCATTTTGTACCAATAACATTGTGATCCTTTGGGCGATTTGTTAAACTCCAGACTTTGTTTCTTTCAAAATTGTTAAGTTCTTCTTCCATAGCAATTATCCAATCATTATCTTCTAGAGCTTCTTCCACTGTTTTAGGTTTAATACATGAGACAAAAGAGTAATGTTCACAAAAAGAAGCTTGTCTAGAACAAGTTTGAACACCCTTACTGAATTCACCAATGATTTGATCTGAGGGATGATCCTTCGCAATGGTATGATAGCTTTTGATGAGGATTGGATGATCTTGTTCTTTTTCTTCTTCTTCTTCTTGAGTTCCGGCATGAGGTACTATTGATTGAGTGGGGAGTTCATCCTTGTCTTCCTTTGGTCGAATATCACCCACTTCCATCTTCTTCATTGCTTGTGCCAAGCCATCATCTCCTATATCATCTAAATTTTCGTGCTCACCTTGTGAGCCATTAGATTCATCAAACTTTACATCATAAGTTTCTTCTACCAGCCTAGTGGTATTATTTAAGACTCTATATGCTTTGGACTTAGAGGAATATCCTATCATGAAGCCAGTGTCAAATCTAGTTTGAAATTTTCCCAAATGAGTTCTCTTTTTATAGATATAAACTTTACAACCAAACACACGAAAATATAATAAATTTGGTCTTCTTCCTACCAAAAGTTCATAAGGAGTTTTCTTAAGCAATCTATGAAGATAAAGTCTATTTACAGCATGACAAGCAGTATTGATAGCTTCGGCCCAAAAGGCATCAGAGGTTTCATATTCATCTAGCATAGATCTAGCCATTTCAATCAAGGTTCGATTTTTCCTTTCAACAACACCATTTTGTTGAGGAGTATAAGTAGCTGAGAGTTCATGCTTAATTCCTAATTCATCACAGTATTCAATGATATTTGTGTTAACAAACTCAAATCCATTGTCACTTCTTATTTTCTTGATGGGACAATCAAATTCATTTTGAGCCCTTTTTGCAAAAGTTTTGAAGATTTTTCCAACTTCACTTTTATTTGGCAAAAAGAATACCCAAGTAAATCTGGAAAAATCATCAACAATTACTAAACAATAAGAGTTACCACCAATGCTAGCATATGAGGTGGGACCAAACACATCCATATGCAGAAGCTCAAGTGGTCTAGTGGTGGACATGATACTTTTAATTGGGTGGGAATTAGCTACTTGTTTGCCTGCTTGACAAGCACTACATAGCTTATTCTTTTCAAATTTGACATCTTTCAAACCCACCACAAGCTCATTTTTGAACAGCTTCTTCAAATTGGACATACCTACATGCCCAAGACGCCTATGCCAAAGCCATCCAAGGGAAACTTTAGCTAACAGGCATGTTGAGATACATGAGGAGTTAGATTTGAAATCTACTAAATAGAGATTTTGAAATCTGAAACCTTTGAAAATAAGCTTTTCATTTTTGTCAAATACAGTTACCCCATCAGAAGTGAATTTGCAATGGAATCCAAGATCACATAATTGAGCAACAGACAATAAATTGAAGTTTAAGGAATCAACGAGAAGAACATTGTCAATAGAGTGATCATTTGATATGGCAATCTTACCAAGACCTTTTACCTTTCTTTTGCTGTTGTCTCCAAAGGTGATTTTGTGACTTGGATCACTTTCTCCTTCAATTGAAGTGAACATTCTTGAGGTACCGGTCATGTGTTGAGTGCAGCCACTGTCAATGACCCAATGTCTGCCTCCACTCTTATAATTTACCTACAAGTTTATTTCTTCACTTTAGGTACCTAAATACTTTTGGGTCCTTTGATGTTAGTTATAGCCATTTTAGGTTTGAAAGGATTTATCAACATAGCCTTAGGTACCCAGACAACTTTAAGATTCTTATTTAGATTTGAGGGACCTACATATTTCACATTTGCTTTGCCCCTGAAATCTTTGAATAACATGTAATGGGCATCTACCATACAATCCCTTTTAGCATGAGAAACATTTGCAAGACAGCAATTTTTAGATTCATGATTCGATTCATGACAATAATAACATTGAGTGCTTTTCCTGACAAAAATTTGTTTAATATGACCTGAAGCATTTTTATTTGGCAACCTGTTGGGTTTATACCCCAAGCCCTTTTTGCCCAAATTTGGTCTCTGTCCACCTAGAATTTTGTCAAGAGTAGCACTTCCCAGAAAACTTTTTTCTAAGCCTTTATCAAATGTGGCTATTTGAGCCTTTAGTTCTTTATTTTCAGTCTCAAGCTCCTTGACACAGGAAGATATTTGCAATTTCCTTTGCAAGCATCAGAAGAACCATAAGTCAAGATCTCTTTTGTTGAAGAGTCACATGAGATAGATACATTACTTAAAGAGACATGACTGGATTTGTTAGACACCATTTCATTTTCAATTTCTAGCTCACAGTAGTTAATTTGCATGTCTTCATAATTTTTAGCAAGCAAAGCATGACTTGTAACTAGATCATAATGAATTTGTACAGACTTTTCATGTTCATGCATAAGTTTTTCATACTTGTCTGTTAGCAGCCTTTGATCATTAAGCAAGCTAAAGATAGTCTTCTTAAGAGTTCTAGTTGAATTTGTTTTATCATGCAAGGCATTATTTAGTTCTTCAACTAGTTCTACAAGATCATCATAAGAAGGAGAGTCACTAACCTTTTCCTCATTTGATCTTGCCATGAGACACAGAGGAAATGAGGGTGGTGGTGGAGTTGACTCATCTAGAGCGAGTCCAGCTAGCCCCTTTGACTTTGGACTTTCTTCATCTGAGGATGAGTCTTCACTTTCACTTTCGTCATCAGTAACCCATTCTCCTATGTGAACTTCTCCTTTTCCTTTCTTCACAAATCTCTTGGAGTAGTTCTTCTTGAAAAACTTCTTCTTTGGTTTTTCCTGAGTCTTTTCTTCATCCTCATCATCCTTATATTTGTACTTGCTCTTCTTCTTGATTTTGTTGGGACACCGAGCAGCTATGTGCCCTTTTAAATTGTATTCAAAGCATACAACATTAGAAAAAGGATTTTTCTTTGAGTAAGAATTTGACCTTTCTCTGTCTTTGAAATTAACTCTTCTCATGAGTTTGTTGGCTCTTCTCATGAGTAAAGCTAATTTCTTTACATCTTCATCCTCATCTTCACTTGACTCATCATTATCTTCGTCAGATGTGTCTTGTATAACTTCTTTGGCTTTTAATGCGATGGATTTCTTCCTTGGAGCATCTTCATCAGCCAATGTGAGTTCATGAGCAGATATCTTGCCCAATAGCTCGGTTGGAGTGAGTCTTTTAAGATCACCACTGTTGGACAGATATGTGATCAAGCTGTGATATGTCCGAGGAAGCACTCTCATCATCTTCCTGCATACTTCAACATCTGAAATTTTAGTTCCTAGGCCTTTTAGTTCATTGACAATAGGATTTAGCCTAGAGAACATGTCATTAGCATTTTCTTGAGAAAGCATTTTGAATTGATTAAATTTTTCTCGGACAACATAATATTTTTCTTCTTTTACATCAGAGGTTCCTTCATGAATTTCTTGTAATGTTGTCCATATATCATAAGCAGATGTAAGATTACTTACTCTATCAAAAACTTCTAAATTAAGACAGGAAAATATGGCATTTCTAGCTTGAGCATCATATTGCATATTTTGAATTTCACCAGGAGTGGGTTCTCCATATGCAGATTGCCCTTCGGGTATGACACGAGGAGGCATAGGCTTCTCTGTAACCCTCCACACATCATACCCGACAGCTTCTAAATAGCATCTCATCCTAATTTTCCAATAAGCATAGTTTGTGCCATCAAAAACAGGTACTCTACCAATACTAACAGTTGCAGAACCATTTTCCTCAGCCATTTACCAAAGCTAGTTAGGCTAGACACGTAAAACTAGGCTCTGATACCACTTGAAGGATCGAGATGGCCTAGAGGGGGGGGGTGAATAGGCAATTTTAACAATTTCTAACTATTTTAAATAACTAACTAAAATTAACAGAGAGCAACTTACTGTAAGAATAACACAGAAAGTAAACAACTAATAAACACAGCGAAAGCAATAAACAAAATGGCACAGGAGAGATAGAGATTTATCCCGTGGTTCAGAGCCGCACTCCTAATCCACGTTGAAGCACTTCTTTCGAAGTTCTGCTTCTCCAAAGCTAGTCGCAGTAGCTCTGGCGATCACTCAGGTAACTCTTTCACTACTCCAGTGAGGTGAGTTCCAAACCTCTCACAAATACAGTTGCCTTCCACAAGCTCCTTTGGACAGGTCACACTATTCACTTCCTCCATGCTGTCTACGATCGCCAAGATCCAAGAGTAATAAACTTTGCACAAGTTCTGTATCTTGGTTCACTTTGCAATTCACACAACTAGACACTGACTTGGAGCTAAAACACTTAGAGATGTATGAGAAGTTTTTGTATGAAGATGAAGCACAGACTCCTTTTGAGAATAAGAGCTATATTTCAATACCAAAGTGTAAGGAGTTCATCTATATTTGGTAGATGGCTTAGGTAATGCTTATATAGCCATTTGGAGAGAAAATAGCAGTTACACCTGCTACAGTAGCCGTTGGACGTGTCAGATGTCAGAAACAACAGAAATATACACGTACAACGGACTTAGTATCAGTGCTTAGCGATACTGGATATGTGTATGTCGGACCAAATTTGAGAGATTGCGACGGACCAAATATTTTGGTCCGTAGTACATGGGTTGATTATGAAAGATGGTCTAGCATACCACTGAGAGACATATATGAGTATCAGTCCAAAAACTTTGGTTCGTTACACAT
This sequence comes from Otatea glauca, assembly GCA_036346275.1. NCBI lineage: Eukaryota > Viridiplantae > Streptophyta > Magnoliopsida > Poales > Poaceae > Otatea > Otatea glauca. The sequence continues at coordinate 35,303,556 of CM070713.1, forward strand.
GGATTTCAAAAGATTTAGCTTAGGTAATCAGACCTATGTACGTCGGACCAAAAAATTTGGTCCGTTATACATGGATAAAGCAAGAGTTTTGCCAGGAGTAGAGACACATGTACTTCAGACCAAATTTTTGGTCCGTCATACATGGACTTCACAGAAGATAGGTTTGGCATGGAAACACATGTACTTCGGACCAAATATTTGGTCCGTCATACATGGTCTTTTCAGAAGATTGGTGCCAAGAACCTTTTTCAACAAAGATAAATTTTATCTAAGCTATTTATTTTAGCCACAGACTAAAAAATAATTAAACACAAATGCTTGGTCCGTTTTCTGAGAAAAGGTTCTTTTTGAAGATAGAAAAATATTCATTTTAGGTTTCGATTGAAAGTACATCAAAGATTTAGTCCGGCCAAAAACTTATACACTGACAGGGGTGCCGGACCAGAAATTTGGTCTGCTGAAGATGAGCAACCTAAGATATTTTGGTCCATCACAGAGGAGAGAATATTGCATGTATGCCGGACTAAGTATTTTTGGTCCGTCATTCATAGGTAAACCTTTGGCTATCAAGAAGATTTTCAAAGAAGGTTTTGATCAAGGATACGTGAATATGAGAGCGAATATTTTAATATGATGATCAGATAATCCAAGGAAATTTTGACGTAGAATTGTTTCAAGGTATGCAACGGACTGAAGAAAAATTGATAGGTAAAGATTTGTCCGTTGTACTAAGAGGTATGTTTTCATCAAGGTAAAGACTAAGTGTCTTTTGCTCTGAGTGATCTAGTTTTGTCTTTGCCTAAACAAACTATTTCTTTGTGCAAAGTCCCTCTTTTAGACAACCAAAAAAGGAAAAACAAACTTAGGCTATTTGACTTGAAACATCTCCCAAGTCATAAACTAAAAACTGAAAGCCTTAATCTTGTTATCCCAACTTGTTCCATCATAGATTCTAGCTTACTTTATTCAACGCTTTGAGTATTACTAACTTAGTCATCAATACTAAAACCATAATAATACAGAAATAAAATTGAGGGGTGCCTAGATGCTATCAAGCGGCCTAGTGGGCCTCTCGCACGCGCCTCGGAGCAACCGTCCTGGCCCGAAGGCGGAGACCAAGAGGTCACAGGGGGCGCATCACGAAGCGGTGTCTTTTCGCCTCCTGCAGTCCTATCAGACTTAAAAGCGTAGAGGGGAATTGGAAACCGCAGGGTTAGCGTTTTGCTCGGCGTAGCAGCTGGAGGGACGGGGCGTGCGATGATTCGTTCGAGGCGGTGTCTGTTCGGCTAGTGCCGGTTCGGCTGGCGCCTGCTCGGCTTTTATAAATTTGGCACGGGGATGCTAGGACGATTGCCTGCCCTTGCTTTTCCTTGTTCTCTTGTCCTTGCCTGAGAAAAAACAGACAGCAGAAGCCAGAGAGGAGAAAACACCTTCCCCCTCCCTCACCTTTTTCGCTGCTCTTCTTCGAGAATGTCGTGGCCGGAGTGCTCCATCCAGCCTAGCCGCGTGCTCGGCCTGGTGAAGAAAGAGATCCTTCCCTCGCAAGACGTCTTAAGCTGGAGGGTGCCAATGGGAGCCGCCGTCCCCTCGCCGGGGGACGATGAGATCGTCGTGCCCGCCTCGTTTTACGAGCGCGGGTTTGGTCTCCCTCTACATCCATTCGTCCGGGGGCTACTCTCCCACTACATGGCGGAGGTGCAGCACCTTAACCCCAATGGGGTCGTCCACCTCGCGATTTTCATGACGCTGTGCGAGGCATTCCTGGGTATCGAGCCGCACTGGGCGCTGTGGCGACACCTCTTCCATGCGCGGGTGAGAAAGGATAAGCCATCGGACGCTCCGGCGAGCGTGGGCGGCTTGGCACTCCAGATGAGTGTTGGCCGGGGGTCGGACTACATCGACGTGAAGTTGCCGTCGTCGAACCAGGGCTGGCACTCCGAGTGGTTCTATGTTAGAACACTGGAGGGAGCGCCCCGGTTTTCACCAGTCGTTTGGTCGAGGCGGGGCCCGAGTGGACCTGGGGCGCCGCCAAGAAAGAGAAGGCCAAGGTGGCCGAGATTGTTGATCGGATCAGGGTCCAGAAGGAGCGAGGCCTGACTGGTGATGTTGTTGTGCGCGCTTTCATGAAGATGCGCATTCAGCCGCTCATGGATAGGCTGCTCCTCATGTTCCGATATGGGGGGACGTATGACCCCATGAGGATGGTGGGGCCAGAACTCTCCGCCTCGGAGGTTGGTGTCCACCGTCATGGGCAGGAGCGCCACCGAAGCGGCGGGCGGGCACCCCGAGCCATTTTCGACGGCTCATACCCCGGACCTGGTAACCCGATCAACTCTCTACTTGCTTCCTCCCCCTTTTTCTTTTTCCTAGCATTCGGTTTTACTGTCGTTTCTGCATTTCTCAGGGGCTTACCGAGATGGTTTCCTGGGTGTTGTTGCCGGGGGAGAAAGCGCTGACGGCGGCGGCCCGTGCGGCCTCCGCTCAGCACGAAACTGCGCGTAAGAAGCGCAGGGAGGAGAAGCGGGGGAAGAAGAAGAAGGAGCGCGCGGCGAGGGCCGCGCGCGGCGAGGAAGTGTCCGGAGCGACCGCCGTTGAGACGGGTGGTGTAGGATCGACCTCCAGCGATGGCAGCGGGAACAGCGCCCGACCTACTGGTCCGATGTCGGGCCGTCGAGCGGTGGAGGTCCGACGGAGGGCGCCCGCGCGGGCGCCGTTGTCGTTGCGCCCCGAGTGGAGGTGTCCCCGGTGGAGGAGTCCCCGGGGAAACGAAGAGCCGACTCGCCCCCGCGAGGGGGGCTGGCAAAGAGAGTGCGGCTGCCGCGCACCCGATCGGCGCATTAAGTGCATCCTTCCAATTTTGTCGTAGAAAAGTCGTCCGAGCAACCCCTGATCTTCTATTATGCGCAGCACCTACATAGGGGTGGCCATATCGGCGGCGGACCTGCGTGGGCCGGCTCCGTCCCCACAGCAGGGGGGATCGATAAGCCGTCGGTGGAGTCGGAGCGGCCCGAGGAGGCGGTGGCCGTGGGAATACTGGCGGCGCCAGGCTCGACAAGGACCGAGTCTCCGTAGGCGGTGTTGGAGCTACCGACGGGTCAGGAGTTGGTCGCGGTGACAGAGACCGAGCCAGAGCATGAGGGAGATCCGCCGACCCTCGATGAATCAGGGCTTCCTTCTTCGGTCGAGGGGGGTTGGAGGAGCTCCTGCCACCGTCGCCGGGGAGCCCACCGGTATGTGTGGTCCTGCTTCCTGGGGCGACACTAACGTCGCCGCCCGTGAGCCCGCCGGCGGGGGCAACCCAGGTGTCGGAGCTGATTCCGTTGGGGCCGCAGGGGAGGCACCGAGCGGCCTCCCGTGACCTCAAGCTGCCGGCGGGTCCGCCACCGCCGCTGTGTTGATCTCGGTCGGAGACGCCCAAACTCGCGGATCGCCCTCCCGCTGGGCGACCGGCGGAGCGCAGCGAGTGGGAGGTTTTCCGGGACTGCGTTAGGCGCGCCATGACCGAGACGAAGCAGATCCAAGAGAGTCTGGCTCTCGCACTCGATTGCTCCAGTAGGCCGGACGCGTCTTCGAGGGGATCCTCCCGGTTGGTGCGGTAGGTCGGCAAAGCCTGGCTCTCGTATCTGTTGATGGTTTTGTTATAGGCTAAAAGAGTGCTGTGCTTTGTAGCGCTTATGGTCCGCTCGGGAGAAGTCCCGGCCTCCTCGGTCTGCAAGACCGGAAGCTGGCCGCCGAGGAAGAGCGCGATCGACTGCGCCCCGAGCTACGCGACACTCGGGAGGCGTTGGCTCGTGAGCAGAAGGCGGCGGAGGAGACCCGCCAGGAGCTGGGTTGGGCCACCCAGGTCCTGGTTGAAGAGCGCCGGGAGAGCCAGTCCTTGGCGGCGCGGGTGACAGAGCTCGAGTCCCTTTTGGCGGCTGCTAGCAGAGCCAAAGATGCCGCCGTTGCCGTCGAAGGGACCGCGCGGTCGGAGGCGGCCCGCCTCCAAGGTGAGCGGGATCAGACTCGGGAGGGCGCCGAGCAGACAGAATCCGAGCGTGACGCTGCTCGGGAGGCGCTGGCCAAGACCGAGGCGGAGCTTCGCGCTCTAAGGAGCTCCACGGCCGGTAAGTGTCCTGACTCCTTAGTTGATTTTGCATTTGTGGCTTGTTGGGCGCGCCTTCTGACGCCGTCCTGATCTGCAGAGCTGCAGGTGAACCTTGGCAGCGCCGTGGAGGCACAGAGAGAGGCGGTGGAGGCCCGCGACGTGGCAATCACGGTGCGGGACGCGGCCTTGGCGGAGCTGCTGGTGACTGAGGGAGAACGGTCTGACCTGATCGCAGAGTTGGGGACCCTTCGTAAGGTCGGCCAGGACATCTGCGACCGAGTGCTCGGAACCGTGTCGGGCCCTAACTCGCTCGCCACCGCACTGGCCCGAGTGCCGGAGCACGTCGAGAGCTCGGTGAGCATGGGCGCTGTGCTCGGAGCTTCCTCGGCGCTTGTCCACACCGTCTCCTATTACGATGGCATCGACCTCACCGTCGTCAGCAGCGGGATCGCGGGGAACCGGACTGACGAGGAGGTCGACTGGTTCGAACTTCAAGTCGAGCCGCACGCCCGGCTGATCGCCGAAAGGATTCCGCCGGGGAGCATCCTCCACGAAAAATAGGGAGGAATTAGATGTTTTTTCTTTTCATTGTAAAAAAGACCTTAGCATGAAGTAAACTGAAGGTTTGTCAAGTTCCAATCCGTCTTTCGCATTTTCCCGTCGTGATAAATCATTCGACGACCGTAACCTTAGAAACCTTGGGGGTTGGTTGAGCGTAAGTCGGAGTTTTACCATTTACGAGGGAGGCGTGAAGGGGACCGGAACTTTGGCTGTGAAGCATTTGCACGCACCTGCACGGGATAGGAGTGTTCCAGACCAACCAAGGGCCGCCCCGTTCGGGCACTTCCTTCTTCCGCAAAGAGCCACTCGAATCGTAGCCCACCGGGCGAGGCCGTAGCACTTGGGTCGAGAGGGTTACCGCCTAGGAGGGGCCCTGTGGTTGGTCGGGTCACCAACCTGTGTAGGTGTGCGAACTGGCTGTGCTCACGCGGGAATGGAGTGTTCCCGATCGCCCGAGGGTTGCTCCGTTCGGGCACTTTCTTCTTCCGCAAAGCGCTACTTACATAACCATAGCCGCCGGGCGAGGCCGCAAAGACTTGGGTCGAGAGGGTTACCGTCTAGGAGTAGCCCGGTGGTTGGTCGGGTCACCGACCCGCGTGAGCGCGTCGAGCGATAGCAACTTGTACGAGGGCCTCAACAAGCAGCCCTTGAGCGCCTCGCATCTTCCGGGCGCTTGGAAGGAGGGTAAAAAAAGACGCGAAGGACAAGGAAGAGCTTTAAGGGTAGAAACGCCTTAACTTTTCAATGTTTCATGCGTTGGAGATGACGTTGCCATCCGTGTCCTTGAGTCGGAAGGTGCCGGGTCGGAGAACCTCCATGACGATGAAGGGGCCTTCCCAGGGCGGTGAGAGCTTGTGTTTGCCTTTGTTGGACTGAGCCCGGCGCAGGACCAGGTCGCCAACGTTAAAGGACCGACTTCGGACCTGACGACTGTGGTAGCGTCGCAGCGCCTGCTGGTACTTGGCCGATCGCAGAAGGGCCACGTCACGCGCCTCGTTGAGCTGGTCGATGGCGTCTTGTTGCGAGACGAGCCCCCGAACCTCGTCGAAGGCTTGTAGTCTTGGGGCGCCGTATTCCAGGTCGGTTGGCAACACGGCTTCAGCACCGAACACCATGAAAAACGGTGTAAACCCGGTCGCTCGGGTCGGTGCGGTTCGCAGGCTTCAGAGGACGAAAGGTAGCTCGGCCACCCATCGTCCCGCGAATCTTTTCAGCCGATTGAAGATTTGTGGCTTCAGCCCTCGAAGAATCATGCCGTTTGCTTGCTCGGCCTGGCCGTTGGTCCGCGGATGGGCGACGGCCGCCCAATCGACACTAATGTTGAAGTCATCGCAGAACTCGAGGAACTCTTTCCCCGTGAACTGCATGCCGTTATTGGTGATGATGGAATTCGGGACTCCAAAGCGGAAGACGATGTCACGGGTGAAGTTAACCGCCTGCACCGATGTGATGCTGGCGACCGGCTTGGCTTCTATCCATTTGGTGAACTTATCCACCACGACAAAGAGGTGGGTAAAGCCCCCGGGCGCCTTTTTGAAGGGCCCGACCAGATCGAGTCCCCAGACCGCAAATGGCCATGTGACGGGGATCGTCTGTAAGGCCTGCGTCGGAAGATGCGTTTGCCGGGCGAAGAATTGGCATCCCTCGTAGGTGCGAACGATTTGCTCGGCGTCGGCCACGGCGGTCGGCCAGTAGAAGCCCTGTCGAAAGGCTTTTCCCACGAGGCTTCGAGGTGCGGCATGGTGACCACAGACGCCACCATGGATGTCGAGCAGCAGGCGCCCCCCTTGGTCGGCCAGGATGCATTTTTGAAGGACCCCAGAGGGACTCCTTTTGTAGAGGTTTTCTCCAACCAGGACGAAAGATTTCACCCGACGGGCGAGGCGTCGTGCTTCGGTCGGATCGGTGGGGAGCGATCCATCGGTCAGGCGGTCGATGAAGGGCTTCCTCCAGTCGGAGTCGGTCGTCAGCGCGTTGCGGCCCGACCCAGGCGACCCCTCACCTGACCGGTCGGCGGTCTGAGTGGTCTCGTCGGACAGGTCGAACGGCCGCTCGGTCGCCGAGTCCAGCGGGACGGAGGACTTTCAAATATCACTGACAAAGATCCCAGGCGGGACTGGTCCTCTACCGGGGGCGAGGTTGGCTAGGTAATCAGCCTCCCCGTTGTAGCGTCTGTAGCTATGGTGAAGCTCGAAACCTTTGAACCTTTCTTCGAGCTTGCGCACTTCCCGGCAGTACGCGGCCATGCGGGCATCTCGGGGTTCCGCGGCCTTCATGACTTGGTCGACGACGAGCTTGGAGTCTCCGTGGACGTATAGTCGGCGAGCGCCGAGGTCGGCAGCAATCCGGAGACCGTTGACGAGAGCCTCGTACTCGGCGACGTTGTTGGTCGCATCGAAGAGCAGTCGAATGGCGTACTGGAGCTTGTTCCCGGGCGGGGAGACGATAACGACTCCTGCACCCGCGCCGTTCTTGGTGTAGGACCCATCGAAGTACATTGTCCAGTACTCGGGGTCTTCGAGCGCCGGTGGCGCCTGGGCTTCAGTCCACTTGGCGGCGAAGTCGGCCAGGTCCTGCGATTTGATTGCCGTTTGAGGAACGTACGATATGTCATGGCCGTTGAGCTCGAGTGCCCACTTGGCTATCCTCCCTGAGGCGTCGTGGTTGTGGACGATTTCGCCGAGTGGCGACGAGGTCACCACGAAGATTGGGTGCCGGTCGAAGTAATGGACTAGCTTCCTCTTCGTGATGAGCACCGCATAGATCAGTTTTTGCACTTGCGGGTACTGAGTTTTTGACTCGGAGAGCACCTCGCTGATGAAGTAGACCGACCGTTGTACCTTGTGCACATGGCCTTCTTCCGCTCGTTCTACAACGAGAGCCGCGCTGACAACCTGGGTCGTAGCGGCGATGTACAGCAGCAACGGTTCCCCTGGTGCCGGGGCGACCAGGACCGGGGGTGAGATCAGGAAAACCTTCAGTTGGGTGAGGGCTTCCTGAGCCTCGTGGGTCCAACTGAAGTGATCGAACTTCTTGAGCAGCTTGTAAAGCGGCATTCCGCGCTCGCCAAGGCGAGACACGAAACGACTTAGGGCTGCAAGGCATCCTGTCAGCTTTTGGACTCCCTTCAGGTCGCCGATCGGGCCCATCCTCATAATCGCCGAGATTTTTTCTCGGTTGGCTTCGATGCCACGCTCGGAGACGATGAAGCCGAGCAGCTTTCCTTTAGGGACCCCGAAAACACATTTCTCGGGGTTGAGCCTTATACGGAACCGTCGAAGGTTCACAAAGGTCTCTTCCAGGTCGGAGACGAGATCACCGGCCTTCCTAGTTTTGACGACGATGTCGTCGACGTATGCTTCGACGTTACACCCTATCTGGTCATTGAAGCACGTTTGCATACATCGCTGGTATGTAGCGCCCGCGTTTTTCTGACCAAATGGCATCGTTACGTAGCAAAAGGAGCCGAAAGGGGTGATAAAAGAAGTTGCGGGCTGATCAGACTCCTTCATCGCTATCCGTGATAGCCCAATAGGCATCCAGAAAGGATAGGGTTTCGCACCCTGCAGTGGAGTCAACGACTTGGTCGATGCGGGGCAGAGGGAATGGATCCTTGGGACACGCCTTGTTCAGGCTCGTGTAGTCAATGAACATTCTCTATTGCCCAGTTTTCTTTTTTACAAGGACAGGGTTGGCTTGCCACTCGGGGTGGCACACCTCTCGTACAAACCCTGCGGCCATAAGTTTGGCGATCTCCTCCCCTATGATCCTGCGCTTTTCGTCGTCGAAGCGGCGCAGGCATTGGGCGACCGGCCTCGACCCTGGTCGGAGATTCAAGGAGTGCTCGGCGACTTCCTTTGGGACTCCTGGCATGTCGGAGGGCCTCCATGCGAAGACGTCTTTGTTGGCGTGGAGGAAGTCGATGAGCGCGCTTTCCTATTTGGCGGGGAGCGTGGCTCCAACCCGCACGGTTTTGGTCGGATCCTGGGGATCGACCGCGACCTCCTTCGTATCCTCGGCGGATTTGAAGGATCCCGGCCCCGACTTGCTCGAGTCGGGGGCAGATTCAGAGGCTTCCCTCTGGAGGTTGGCGAGCTCGGCGGAGACGATGACTGCCAACGCCAGCTCGCAACTGCTTCACTCGCAGTTGTAGGCAAGCTGGAAAGAGGAGGCCATGGTGATTACTCCTTGTGGCCCAGGCATCTTCAGCTTGAGGTAGGTGTAGCCGGGGACCGCCATGAACTTGGCGTAGCATGGCCTCCCCAGGATGGCGTGGTAGGAGCCGGGAAAATCCAGAACCTCAAACGTGAGGGTTTCGGTGCGGAAGTTTTCCGGTCCTCCAAAGGTTACGGGCAGGTCGACCTGCCCGAGCGGGTGAGCCTGGTGGCCCGGGATGACGCCATGGAATGGCGCCTTGCTCGGCCGGAGACTCGAGCGGGGGATGGCCATGGCGTCGAGCATCTCAACATAAAGGATGTTGAGACCGCTGCCACCGTCCATGATCACCTTCGTAAGGCGCTTCTTCCCCACGATGGGGTCGACCACCAGCGGGTATCTCCCCGGCTGCGGGATGTGGTCGGGGTGGTCGGTCCGGTCGAAGGTGATAGGGGACTCCGACCACCGGAGGCAGTGGGGGACGGCTTGAGTCGCGGTGTGGACCTCGCGGAAGGCGAGCTTGAGCTGGCGCTTGTCGGCGTAGCAGGCCGGCCCGCCGAAGATCATGAGGCAACCGTCGGGTTCAGGGAACTCGTCGTCTGCCCTTTTTTTCTCGGCACACGGTGCCGAGTCACGCTTCTTTCCCTTTCCCTTCGACGGCGTGGGGGTGAGGGAGAGGGAGTGCTTCAGGACTTGGCAGTCCCGGTACTTGTGCCTGACGTAGAACCCGTGGTTCGGACATGGACTCTCCATCAGTTTCTTGAAATGATCAGGCGTGACAACCGCCGCTACCGTTGCTTGGCGAGGTGGTCGATACCGTGACCAGTGGCCCTCTCGCACTGCTTCCCGCCGCCTCGCTTGTCCGAGCGGTCGAGAGGAGGCGGCCTGAGCGCTGGGCTCTCGTTTGGCCTTCCCTTCTCGAAGATGGCTCCTACAGCCTCCTCGCCGGAGGCGTGGTTGGTGGCTATGTCAAGGAGCTCCTTGGTGGTTCTGGGTTTGACGCAACCCAGCTTGTGCACCAGGGCCTTGCAAGAGGTGCCGTAGATGAACGCCCCGACGACGTCGGCGTCGGAGATGTCGGGGAGTTCATTACATTGATGGGAGAAACGCCAGATGTAATCCTGGAGGGTTTTCCCTGGCTGCTGTTTGCAGCTTTTCAGGTCCCAGGAGTTCCCAGGGCGCTTGTAGGTGCCCTGGAAGTTGCCGACGAAGAGATTCTTCAGGTCTCCCCAGTTCCTGATGGTTTTGGCGGGCAAGTACTTGAGCCAGGCTCGAGCCGAGTCCGCAAGGTAGATGGAGAGGTACTGGATGATAAAGAGATCATCCGTGGCTCCTCCCGCCCGGCATGCGAGCCGGTAGTCCTACAGCCAGACACCGGGGTTCGTGGCCCCAGTGTATTTAGCTATGTTGGTTGGTGCCCGGAACCTGGCAGGGAAATTCGCATGGCGGATCCCCGAACAGAAGGCCCACGGTCCTGGACCGTCGGGGCTCGGGCTGCGGTCGTGGCGGCGCCCGCTGTCTACGACCCGTGACCGGGCCGCTTCGTTCGTCGCCTTTCTCCGTGCCTCAACGGTGGCGCGGACGTCGTAGTCGTTGCCGAGGCGGTGGCGCACTGGGGTGCGCGAGGCCTGGGGCTGTTCGCTTTGTGCCACCGTCTTGGCCGACCCCAGCCGATTGCGGGCGGTGGTGCTGCTCGGGCAGCTAGAGGAGGCGCTCGAGTGGTGGGAGCAGGGTCCCTGCATGTGCTGCACGGCAGCACGCTCCACCAGCCCCCGGAGGTTCTGGTAGGTTGTCTTGGCTTCCGGGTCATCGGGCTCGGGCATGCCGCGTAGCAGCATTGCGGCGGCGGCCACGTTTTGGCTGGCGTGGGGGAAGAACGGAAGGCCGTCGGATCCCTTCTCCAGCCGTTGGTGTACTTGACGCGCACGTGGGCGCGCGGCGCTAGGCGCGGTTAGGTGCTCGGGCTGGTTCTGCTCCAGGTCGGCCTGGAGCTTGTCCAGCTCGGCCCTTCAAGTTTCCAGCTCCTCGCGTTGTTGTTGGAGCTCGGCGTAGCGAGCTTGGGCGCGCTCGGCACGCTCGCGCTGACATTGTTCTTCCTACGCACTAGTGCGCTGGATGAAGACTCCCGCAGTTGCGGGGGTTGCTGTCAGGTCGACCACACCCGCCATGTTGCACTCACGAGAGTGCGGTTTGTCGGCGGGGTGCTCCGCGTCGGAGCTGGAGTCGTGGCTGGAGGATTCCTCCAGGAGGTTGTGGATGGAGGCTGGCGTGTCGCCGATCATCGCCACGAGCCGTGAATCTACGGGGGGCGATGTCGTCGCCCGCCCACATCCACAGGTACCGCTACTAGAGATGGCGCGGTGCTTGCTGGGCTCCGACTTTGGGGTCCCCACGGGGGTCTCGAGCCGGAGCTTGCCGAGGTCGCCAGAAACGGAGTTCGGGCTCCCAGCGGGTGCCCGATCTCGAGAGGTGACGGGGATGAGCGTGAGCTCTCCCGCCGGAGTGGCGACGAAGTCAAGGGAGCCAAAACGGATTCGGCTCCTTGACGTAGACGCGCCGTCGTGGGTGAAGAATGCCATCAAGGAAGCGGACGGGAATCCTGAGATGTCGATGAAGACACGCGAAGGCCCCTACCTGGCGTGCCAACTGTCGGGGTTTCGTGTCACCGCAAGTAAATTTGTAAGTCTAAAGGGCCGCGCGCTCCCTCTCCTTGAATGGTTAGACCTAAAGGCCCAGGATGTATACTGGTTCGGGCTGAATGTCCCTACTCCAGTTCTCTTGGTGTTTATTGTATTGCTTTAGGTGCAGAAGACTGCACAGCGTTTACAAGCGGGAGCTAGGAGCTCGAGCACGAGAACATGTGCTGTCTGTTCGTAAAGGTTAAGAGAAAGGAAGCCTGAGAGACCGTCCAAGAGAGCGTAAGAGAATATCAGCTCCTTCCCTCTTTTCTAGAAGACCCTGCCTCCCCTTATATAATCGGAGGGGGCAGGTTACACGGGAAGTTGAGAGAGGGAAGGGTGAAGATCTCTACGCTAGCTCTGACCCTTGGTCTCGATTGTTGGTCGACTCCCTCTGCTACCCATATCGGGTTGGTGGGCTCATCGAGTAGATCAGTCTGCTGCTTCATTGGGAAACAGCGCACCTGCCTTCTGCGGTCTTGACGGGCACTGACGTCATAGTGTGTGACTCGTGCTGCCGAGGGAGCGATCTCCGCATCGACGTGACCGCACGATGATACTGGAGTCTTGACTTTAGTAGCCTTCGTGCTGTCTTGGGAAGGAGCCACTTGCCCTCGCACGGTCACTTCGAATGGTTGGGTTCGCAGACCACGTGGCCGATGGCCGGCGGAGGCCTGACACCTGGATCTTGGCGGTGATTACCTCAGCTTTGTCGGAGCCGGCGGGGAGTCTGACCTATGGCGGGGCTCGGACGCCCCGTTAGGTCGGGGATGACCTTGGAGCAGCTAGTTGGGTCGGGGTCGAATGTTTTTTGTAGACCGGCGAGGCCTTTGGTCGGAGCCGGGCATGGGACGACCCGTTCGTTACTCCGGGCCGTGGGGGTACCCATTGTATGAATACTCGTCCCAGGGCAGGCCCTCACCTCGCCGGAGCTGCCAGCAAGATGTTCCTTCAGACAGGTCACGGCACCCCCTTCATAACATGGGTACATCGGTTGCACTTCGACCCTTGCCCGACATGCTCCCCTTGCTCCAGACGGTACCCACACAATCTTCCATCATAAGAAGCTACAACGGAAGACAAAACATGGACAAGAAATCAATAATGAAAATATTATTTGTGAGAACTAAATGCAAACTAGCCATTACCATCATCTTGTAGAATTAAAATGAAATGAACATATGTCCTACATATGGTTACTTACATGGAATTACAATGAACATGTGTTTTATATAACAAAATAAGCGTGCTTAATCAATTGTTGTACACTACATAACCTAACTACATGCTTGCCACTAAAACATGCTTGCTGCTCAAATTATCCACTAACACGGTAACACACACTACATAGGCTGCAAGACCCATGAGTCCCCTAGCTAGCCAGTTGGCCATCCAAGATTCTGTATCAAATGGTCACTATTAAGTACTAGCTGTAGTCTGTAGTTGTAAAAAATTAACAAGTTGTCTTGTGATCCAGTGTTGCTAGACAGGATTGCATCAACTACATTTCAGAAATGCAAAAAATCTGCCTTAATCTGACCAGATCCAGCAACTAGAAAGCATGATTTCGAACAAAAACACTGAAATCTCGGACAAATATACCGAAATTTCAAACAAAATTAACGAGATTTTGTTACCTGTTCTTGTGGCTACAACCGAGATTTCGTTGCCTAGCCCCGAGATTTCGGCTAACAAGACCAAGATCTTGGTCTCCCGGACCGAGATGAGCTATTTTCCTCACCGGAGACGGCCAGATTGTTGCCGGAGCTGAGGGAGGAGCGGAGGACCGTGGGAGAGCTAAAGTGACAGATGTTCTTGAGTGTCGGTTGTCAGGGGCTCAGGGCACATGGCTAGCTAGCTCTAGCAAATTAGTGATCTCTTATATATAACAAGTTAATTTATAACTCATCGCAAGATTTCAAATTTCATCTATATATAACAAACCACAAGCTAACACAAAGCCAAACACAAGATGCATCGCATGCTTATACATACATACATACATACATACATACATACATACATACATACATACATACATATGTATGTATGTATGTGTATATTGCACAATTTTTATATTTATTCCTCATAAATGGTATTATAATTCTCCACAAAATTTTTACATGTATTCCTCGTGATCACACTATAGGGAATTTATAGAATTCTGAAAGTGGGATGGCGGAGTACATGTATTGTTTCCATGGATTTGATTGAGCAACTAAAACAGGTTTATAATTTTTTTAACTTTTAGAGAAGGGTTTTGAGGCAATGGTTAAGCTTTCCTAAAAATTTTGGATCATGATCAGACTCGAGCGAATTTATAAAATTCTGACAAGGTTACTATCTCATTTATGTTCCTTCTATTTTTGATTTTTCAAAGATAACAAATGAAGTTCAATCCTTTGGACATTTTTCTGTATGATTCTAGACTGCTAAAGATGGTATCACTAATTTTTTAGAGCATGATCAAGCTTGTACATTTTTATAAAAATATGAAAGTGGTTCTGTTATTTTTATAAAATGTTTCAAAAATTCGGGTTTTCAAAACATTTTCATGGCAGATGACATTCTTAAGAGGTATTGTCCCAAATCCGGTCCAAAAAATTTGAAATCCGGTAAAATATCCGAAATTTCGGCAAAGTTTGCTAAAATTCCAAATAACTATAGCAATTCGAATTTTTCAAAAAAAATTATTCGGCCGTGATTTGGAATCTCGTCCAAGGCCGAAATCTGAAATCTCAGCCGAAATTTTTGAAATTTCGCTAGAATTTTGAACATTGGTGTGGTTGCTTGTATCAAGTGGTATCACTACTACACAAAAGCTCATCACTGACGGTTTTCTGAACCGTTTATAAAAATGTGTCAGTGATAAGAATGCACATCACAGACAGTTTCCAAACCGTCAGTAAAACTAATATCAGAGACGGTTCTATCTACGAGCCGTTTGTGATAATCATTTGTCTTAGACGGTTCTACGATAGAACCGTCTCTGATGATAAGTAATCACAGATAGTTTTTAATTACTCTGTCTGTGATACTATTTCACAGACTGTTTTTAAATAGAACCGTTGAAGGATCGAAAAAGGCGACTACAGGGGGGTGAATAGGAGCCAAATAAAATTTTCGAATAAACTCTCCCCCTAGATTTCAGACCACCAAAAGACCAGAAAGAAAGAACTGAACCATCGATCAAGCAATTTCATGAACAGAGGCTCCGACCAGTTAAGGTTGGGTGAACAAGAAAAAGACCGGTTAGGTAGCTCGTCTGATGAACAAGATCGCGAATCGGTCGTCAAGATTAGTCGGATGATTGAAGTGCTCCCGACCGCAGAGGTCGGATGAACAAAGACTCGGGTGAATAAGACTTCACCATCATCGGTCGGATGAACAGTACTCCCGACCTGCAGAGGTCGGATGAACAGTGCTCGGAGTGAATAGTGTTCGATGAACAGTACTCCCGACCTACAGAGGTCGGATGAACAGTACTCCCGACCGCAGATGTCGGATGAACAGTAAAATCAGCACGATAACAAGAACAGAAATCGATGTAACTTTTGATCGGCTGATCCAAAAACAGTGAAAAATTGTGTGCACCTCTCTAAGGATGTCAGGAACCTATTTCAAACATCAATTGAAGGAATTGATACCAAGGTTCCGTCCCTTTTCAGTTTAACAAATGCAACACCAAAAAACAGAGTCACGAACACACACCTCACCCCTAACTTGCTGGTGGGAGTTGATGGTCAGAAATCCTTGGATGACTCTCCACAAATCATAGCAAGTAAGTACATGAGGAAACAACCCTTCAAACATATAGAAACACGATCTGAAGGCACTTTCTTCTACTAGGCATAAAAATTGGTTTCTTGCAAAACTGAATAGAAGAGGTTGTAGATTGCCTAGATGATTGGGATATGATCTACAGAAGATTCATCCAGCAATCTTTCATTCTTGGCAACAAGAACCAGAAGCCAATCAAGGCTAAAGAACTGCAAGTCACACGTTTACGCACTTTAAGAACACACAGATTTACAACTTGCAACAAGAACGCAAGGATTGCCTAGATGATTGAAAGCATCGAATCCAGAGAAGAGTTCATCAATTATGAATTTCAACAAAGACTCAATAGCATGTAGAAAGAGATGAGGCAAATCCAAATTACGTAAAGTGAATTGCAAGTAAGTAAATGCAGAAATTAGATAACAGAATTTAAGTGTGTAATGTAAATACGTAAGGGAAATGAAACAAGAACATAAATGAAGAACATTTCATTTCTGGAAGGGAGGTTTACAAAGCCACACAACAAAGTGGGCAAAACTCAAATGAGCAGCAAAAACCTCAGAACCTTCACGAAGGGGAGGCTGCCCCTACCCCTCTATTTATAGTGACTTGGGATCAATTCCCACCTTTGGATGTCCTGCTTCAAACCTAAGCCAACATCCAAGAGCCAGGATTTGATCCTTACACTGTCACTCTCAACAACTCTCAACTACTCACGTACACTTTCCTCACCTGCTCAACCCCTACAAGGAGATACCCCTCTCCCTGCCTATTTATAGCAGGCTTGGACCACCTACCACCCTTGGATGAGCCTCTAAACCCTAGAGCACTCCATCAAGGGCTGAGATTTTACCCACTCACACAGCTATGCATGGGCTCACCCGAAACCCAACAACACAACGGGTTTTGCACGCTTTTCAACTCACACTAACTTGACCCGCTATTCTATCTTCCTGACCGCGATCCAACGGTCCTCCTTGATCAGAGCAGCTCCAAGTTAGCATCTCATCCATTCCTTTGTCTTCTCGGCTTGCAGCTACTCCCTGGCCTTAGTCATCTTTGGCGACACCTTGATCATCCGGACCTTAGCTCTCCCAAATTAGTCCTCGATCCCCTTCGCCTCACCATGACCTAGCTCCAAAGTCCCGCAACCATCATAGACAAGGAAACCACATCACATAGCAATGTCCAACAACACATATCCATCTCAACAGACAGATATACACTACGGCCGACCAAAGAAAACCACGACAACACGTGGTCCGACCATCGGTCTCCATCCCGACCACTGAGGTCGACCACCGGTCTCCGACCACCAAGGCCTCCGACCACTCGGGGTCGGACAACCGGTCTCCAACCAGCCAAAGCCCGACCACTCGGTCGGACGACCCGACCACTGGGTCGGACGACCGTCTCCGACCAGCCAAAGCCTTCACCACTCGGGGTCGAACGATCCGACCACTCGAGGTCGGTCGACTGGTCTCCAACCAGCCAAAGCCTCGAAGCCGGTAGACCAACACTCAAATTGCTTCAAATCCAAATCAAATTAAAACAACACAAGCTCAAAACTCATCAATTACTCATCACACACAAGGATAGACCTCCACATGGTCTTTTAATCTCCCCCTTGATGAGTATATTGACAAACACATGAAAAGGCATAAGTTTTGAGTTTGAAAGAGAGAAGAAGAAAGCAATTTGACTGCAAAGCCAAACTTGGTCCAGAGAGAAAGATATAAAATTATGACCAAGTTGGCAGAAAGAATTTAGAGCAAGACCATGAAAAGAGCAAGTTTTCCACAAAAGCTCTAAAAACCAATCATAAGTGCCAAATGTGATTATGATCCATAAGAGATAGCAAAGATTTACACATTTTTATCTCCCCCTTTTCTACATTTTAAATGATGCCTTTTTCTACATTTTCTCCCCCTTTTGGCAATATAGGCATCAAAATAGAATTTTCTCCCTCTTTTATGTATGCATGAAACGCAACCTATGGAAGCTTTGAAGATTATCCAAATGATCATAATGACAAGATATGACACCAAGTTTATCAATCTCGGATTATGACCAAACTAAGACATGTCCAAGTGCAAATACGAGCTTAGTTTTGAATATATCATTTTTAGCAAGATTCGACAAGTGCAACACTTAGCTTTAGTTTCAAAAATAGAAGAATAGCCACTCTAAGGATCAGAAGGAAAACCTAGAGTTCAACCTACTCAACACTTTGGGGAATCTAGAAGTGCATACAAGGTCCTTCGGGCTCATTTATCACTTAATGCAAATTGTGCTTTATCATCTTACAAGACATAGCGGGGTGCAAATGTTTAACATTATTTGCATTCTTTACCCACTTAATTTTTTTATTTGCATTTTCTTTTGACGAGCAATTGACTCAAGCCATATGCGACCATCTCAAGATGAACTCTTAAGAGGATGGTCTAGGTCATACACGATGCACTCCAAGTTCATCCCAAGTGCAATGGGAAGCTGTCCTGGAAATGCAAGGTGTGGAGTCAAGAAGAGTCAATTTTGCTTAATTTCCATTTTTTTTCATAATGATTCATGAGCAAATGAAGGACTCAAGTATGAAACAAACTAGTTTCACCCAAGTTGCTATAGGGACTCTAGAGAACTCCAAAATTTCTCAAATTATGGCACAAACCTCTATAGAAGAAACCTAGCAAGTAAAAGCAACATGTTTCATCAAGTTTTTCATTTACAACTTATTTTATTTTTAAGATTAGCAAGTTAACTGAACTTGGACATATCTAAGCTAGTGATTTCCTCCATATGATGTAGCATGGTGTATTATGTGAAGAAGAAATCAATTGCATAATAGACAAAGCTCATTAAACAGGAAATGCAGTCTATATGCAATGCATGAACAGATTCCAAAACTCCCCCTCAGCATATGAGTCAATTTAAGCACAAATTTAGTTCAAGTTGAGTTATTAGCAGAATTAAGTTCAAGAAAGACCCAAATAAACTCAGTCGAAACTAGAAATACAGAATGAAGAGAGGAAGTAGAGAAAACTTCAAGACTGGATGGCTATTGAGCATACATAAGATAGAAGAGACTTACTACGGCTCAGACTCGCTCTTATCTTCACCAGAGACTGACATAGGGAAGCTGACTCTAGATCCCAACTAAGGAGTGCACACAGACACTGCCTACCTGGAGGCCCCAAACCTGCTAGACTTATAAGACGTGAGGGAACTCAACCTAGAGAGAAGAGAGAACAGCTAATCACGCATGATAGCAACCTAAAGCACAAGATAAGAGGACCATGCAAGGCATGCCAGAAGTCTAAGTGAGTGAACTCAACTCAAAAAAACAAGCCCAAAGTCACCCAGAAGAAGAAAGGAAAAGCTGGAAGAAAATATATAGTACATAATATACAAACCAGCTCCCCCTCAAGAAAGGCCGTAAGGGCTCATTCAAAGGCTTGGTGAAGATATCAGCTAACTGGAGGTCACTCTCTACAAACTGAAGCGCGATATCTTCCTTCTCCACATGGTCTCTAAGGAAGTGATATCTAATATCAATGTGCTTGGTCCGGGAATGTTGCACTGGGATTTTAGCAATGCAAATAGCCGAAGTGTTGTCACAAAAAAGTGGCACACTCTCTATCTCTAACCCATAGTCCCACAAGGTCGATCTCATCCAGAGCACTGTGCTACAAAGAATCGGTGCGAAGAACATACTTGGCCTCAAAGAAGGATCAGGCAACTCCGATCGCTTCCTAGATGACCAAGAAACAAGAGAAGTGCCAATGAATTGGCAAGTGCCAGAAGTGCTCTTCTTATTTATCCTACAGCCAGCAAAGTCAGCATCGGAAAAGGCTCTAAGAGATAGACAAGAAGAAGAAGAGTACCAAATACCATAATCGGTGGTAGCACGAAGGTACCAAGATGCGCTTGACCGCTTTGGCGGTGAGAGGCGTGAGGAGAAGCTTGAAATCGAGCGCATGCACACAAATAAATGTATGTCCGGCCTCGAAGCGGTGAGGTACAAGAGGGAGCCGATCATGCTCCGAAACTCCTTTTGATCGGCAGGCTCACCATCCTCATCGGGCTCGAGGACAGCAGTGGTGGCCATAGGAGTCATCACCGGCTTCCCATCTGACATGTTGAAGCGCCTCAGGAGGTCACGGGTATATTTGCCTTGATGCAAGAAAGTACCCTCCCGAGTCTGCTTGATTTGGAAGCCAAGAAAGTAGCTCAACTCGCCGATCATACTCATCTCAAACTCTGTACTCATCACATCAGAAAACTGAGAGACAAGAGAATGAGACGAGCCACCAAAAATGATATCGTCCACATAAATCTGGACAAGAAGAAAATGAGAGTAATGGTGTCTAATGAACAGAGTTTTGTCTATTATGCCCATTTTAAAGTCATGGCTGAGAAGATAAGACTTGAGCCTCTCATACCATGCTCTGGGGGCCTGCTTGAGACCATACAGAGCTTTGGAAAGTTTGTATACATGACTCGGAAACATGGGGTTCTCGAATCCTGGAGGTTGCTTGACATAAACCTCTTCCTCAATATAGCCATTGAGGAATGCACTCTTGACATCCATTTGATAAAACTTGAAGCCTTTGGATGCAGAAAATGCAAGCTGGATTCGGATAGCCTCTAGCCTATCTACAGGAGCAAAGGTCTCCTCAAAGTCAAGACCCTCAACCTGAGAAAAGCCCTGTGCAACTAGTCTAGCCTTGTTTCTAATTACAACCCCATCCTCACTCTGCTTGTTTTTGAACACCCACTTGGTCCCAATGACATTATGACCAGATGGGGGCTCGACAAGTCGCCATACCTTGTTCCTCTCAAAGTTCTCAAGTTCTCATGCATAGCATTAATCCACGATTCATCGGA
This sequence comes from Otatea glauca, assembly GCA_036346275.1. Lineage (NCBI taxonomy): Eukaryota > Viridiplantae > Streptophyta > Magnoliopsida > Poales > Poaceae > Otatea > Otatea glauca. The sequence goes on from CM070713.1 coordinate 35,323,701, forward strand.
TAATGCATAAGAAACATCCTTCGCTCAAAGGAGGCAACGAAGGCGAGTGGAGGCGTAAACTGGACAAACCTAATTTTGAGCGAGTGACCCGCTCAAACAGATCACCAATGATCTGATCAGGTGGATGAGCTTTCTGGATATGTCGGGGAGGACCAGAAGCAGAAGTGGCCTCTACCTCATGCACATAAGAGGTAGGAGCAGAGCCACTCGCTGAAGGAGAGTCGGAAGGCAAGGGCTAGTCTCCCTGAGGTGCATAAATGGAAACAGGAGGTACCTCAGGTGAAGAGGGGACTGGATCCGGTGGAACACCATCATCTCCATCATCCTCATCTTCTACAAAGATGGTCTCGGAGGGATAAGAAGAGCCTGAAACATCAGGTCTAGCTCCTAGGCTAGCCTCATCAAAGGCCACATCACAGGTCTCTATGATCCTATGAGCATCAACACTCCAGACCCTATAGCTACGAGAAGAAGACGAGTAACCTAGAAAGATACCATCAGAAGAGCGAGACTCAAACTTATCTAGGTTACCAGACTTCAAGATAAAACACTTGCAACCAAAAATACGAAAATGAGACACACTGGGCTTTCGCCCATACCTCAACTCATAAGAAGTGCGATGCAAATGTGCTCTCAAAAACACGCGATTAGAAACATGGCAAGTAGTAGCTATAACCTCAGCCCAAAACTTCCTAGGAGTACTGTACTCATCTAGCATCGTCTTAGCCATCTCAACCAGGGTCCTGTTCTTCCTTTCCACTATGCCATTCTGCTGAGGGGCGTAGGGAGAAGAGAACTGATGCTCTAAATCAGACTCCACACAAAAACTCTCAAAGTAGGAATTCTTGAACTCCGTGCCATTATCATTGCGTATAGCTCGTGATGCACCTGGCAGCTCAATAGACAACCTACTGACCAAACCCCTGAAGTGAGAAAAAGTCTCATCCTTCGAGGCCATGAAGAATACCCAAGAGAATCTAGAAAAATCATCAACGATGACAAGAACATACCACTTCCTCCCTGATGTGCCTCTAGCCGGACCAACAAAGTGTCCATATGTAAAAGCTGTCCCGTGCATCACCATCACTACGGTCACGGGAGGATGAGAAGCAAGAACCATCTTGCCATGTCGGCAAGGAGAGCAAACTAAGTCTTTGACCATCTTGAGTTTGGGCAAACCCCGAATGAGATCGTGGCTGCTAACTCGGGTCAAATGATCAAAACCAATGTGACCAAGTCTCCTATGCCAGAAGGAGAGATCACGGGACTCAGAAGCAATCAAACATCGAAGAGAGTCTCTAGAAGAAGCAGAAAGACTCTCCCAAATCTAGAAATCCCGCAAACTAACCCTCCTGATGAATCAAGGATTCTACAAGCATTACTCTTGAAGCTTACCTCAAAAGAATCATCAATAAGCTGAGAAACAGAGAGCAGATTGTATTGCAGCTTACTTACTAAGGCAACATCTTTAAGAATGAAATTTTGGTTAAAGCAGATGGTACCTTTAGCTATGACTTTACCTGAAGAAGCATCCCCGAAAGTGATCAACTCATCACCGGGGGCTCGGACTAGGGAAGAGAACCATCGAGAATCTCCGGTCATATGACGAGAACAACCGGAGTCGACAATCCAAACATCTCCTTCCCATCCGATTTAACCCGATCAAGACACAAGAGAGAGATGACTCAAGATCGGGATAGAGTGAAGACTTGGGAACCCAATACTGAACCACACGACGCCTCAAAGTACCAGTCACAGAAGAAGATTGGACTCGAGTGTCTCTCTGACGTTTAACCCTAACAAGATCAGTAGCAACTCTAGTAGATGATCTAGGAGCTGAAACTGGGTTGGCATGCCGTGGTGCAAAAGCCGAGCCACCCCAGTGAGGCTTCCTAAATCTCCTACCAGAAAACTCCTCACGCCGTTGATATCTACCTCGATGGAAAAAATGAGGAATATCAAAAGGATGGCGGAAAGACTGACTACGAACAGCTCCAAGACTAAAACTCGAAGAACCTGCATGAAAACCGAGTCCTGGACGCTGCCCAAAAACAGGCGACTCTCTAACCTGTCTAGAAGCGGTGTACCTTAGGAGCACTCAAAGTCCGGGATGACCACAATACCCCTAAGAACAAAGAACACGCCACGCCGAGTGATCTTGGCGCGCCTGAAGCAGAAATCTACTAGGTGACCATCCTTCTTACAGAAGGTGCATGTGTACTTCGTCTTGCTAGAGACAGAAGCAACAGGAGTAACACCCTTCTGGTCAGAAGTCATATGGATAACCCCGGCAGACCTAAACTTGGTGGTGCTCACTCTGGGAGCTACCACAATCTCACCACTCTTGGAGCCGCGCACAATGGTAGGAGGATACGCCCGAGCGTGCTCCAAGGGATCAAATCCTAGACCTTGATTGAATCTACTAATCTTGGATTGGTCTAGAATAAGATTGAGCTTCTTCTTGCCTCCAACAAACTTCTCGAGAATGCTCATAAGATACTGGCAATCTCGAAAGAAAGAGGCACAAGAAGAACATGGGGAAGAAGAAGAAGAAGAACCAGAAAGATGAGCTCTCTCAGCACGTGCATTTTTCTCCCTCAGCACGGCTGCCTCAATCTTGAGGGCCTCACAAGAAAAGCAAGACACATTTCTAATTCTATGGGCTTGGTCTTCTAATTTCTTCCTAAGCTCGACATGGATTTTATCCAAGTCCCCCTCAATCACAGAACATCGCAAGCAACTTTCTTGTGACTTATCTAGTAAGTCCTTAGCAAGTTTAGCACACTTGACATTTAAGAATTCATTGTCAAGTTTTAGTTGCCTACAGCCCTCACATGAGCTGACTGGTTCCTTAGAAGCATGCATTTCAAGTTCATCATTTCTAGAAGAAAGCTTCCTAAGGTGATCGCTCATGACATCAATTTCGGCAAGCAATTTAGGGCAATTAGCACAAGAAGGAGTAGAGTGAGCAGGAAGAAAACTAGCATCTACAAAATGAGTATCAACAGATTCATTGCTAGCATTCTTCAACCTAAGACTATCTAGTTCATTCAACACACTATCATGCATAGTCCTTAGGTTCTCTAACTCCACAAGCAAAGCATCACACAAAGTACAGTCATCAGTCACTCGGGAGGGAGAAGATCTAAGTGAAGCTAACTCCCGAGTAAAGGTACCTACTTCCTTTTCTAACTCAGAACACCTCGACCTAGCCTTAGCATGAAACTTGCCTAATTTACGTAAGCGATTTAACTCGTCGTAGGTGGGTACCTCATCCGTGTCATTTGACAAATCGGAGTCGCTTACTTCAATGGCGCCTGCCATGAAGCACATGCCGGAGAAGTCATCTTTGCCCTTCACCTTCTCTTGCGGATCGTCCTCGCTTGCATCACTCCAGCCTCCGTGTCGAGAGCTCGATGTCGCCCAAAGGCGCGAGGACCCGTGAAAGAGCTTATTCTTGGCAAAGTTGCGGTACTTCTTCTTCGCCGGCTCACGAGCTGGGGCCTTCTTGTTGCGGTTCTTGTCGGTGTGGTCGTTCTTGCCTGAACCGCCTTGTTCGTTTTTGCCCTTCTCCAGCTTGGGACAGTTTGCTCGAATGTGGTTGGGGCCACCACACTCGAAACAGGTGATCATCCCACCTCTCTTCCTCTCTCTCACTCTCTTGTATGCATATGAAAATTTGCGAGCAAGAAGATCAAGCTCATTTTCTGGAAATTTTTCCAGTTGGTCATCGCTTAGCTCGCAATGGGCGGAGAGAGAGAAACCAATAGAAGAATCAGAAAGAGAGGATCCAATGGGATCGGTGACCAAAGCCATCGACTGAGATTTCGTCTTCCGCGAGACGACGTCGATCTCATGAGTCTTGAGGCGGGAATAAAGCCCGTTAAGAGTCAAAGTCGACAGGTCGGTGGTGTCCTTGATGGTGGTCACCTTCATCTCCCAAACACGAAGATCGAGCGCAGTCAAGAAATGTCGAGCATTATCCGAGTCAGGGTATATGCAACCGACTGCTCGGAGGTCGCTCAAAATCTTTGTAAACCGACCAAAGCACTCGTCAAGACTCTCACCAGCGTGTTGTTCAAACTTGTTGAACTCACGCTTGAATTGGTCCTGTCGAACCGTCTTGATTTGGGTAGTGCCCTCATGGTAAGCATCGAGGGTCACCCAAATCTCATGAGCGAACAAAGGTGAGAAATCCTATCGTACTCATCGCGACTAAGGCCTGTATGAGGATGTTCCTTGCCTTAGCATTTTCCTCAACATCGCCATATTGCCGGCCGTGACGTTCTCATCGGCAGAACCTCATACGGAGCTTCACCTTCGCCATATCAGAAACCACAGGCGGTGATGTACGACTCCATCCGAGATTTCCAAAAAGGAAAATCAACTCCAGAGAAAATAGGAGGCTTGGTGGAATACTTGTCCATCGCCATGGCTCTTGTGACCGGTCAAGATCTAGAAAGAGCAGAACCGGCTCTGATACCAATTGAAGAATCGAAAAAGGCGACTAGAGGGGGGGGTGAATAGGAGCCAAATAAAATTTTCGAATAAACTCTCCCCCTAGATTTCAGACCACCAAAAGACCAGAAAGAAAGAACTGAACCATCGATCAAGCAATTTCATGAACAGAGGCTCCGACCAGTTAAGGTCGGGTGAACAGTAAAAACTGCACTAGTTAGGTAGCTCTGGTAGGATGAACAGTACTACGAACTGGTCGTCAGTACTAGTCGGCTGAACAGTGCTCCTGACCTGCAGAGGTCGGATGAACAGTACTCGGGGTGAATAGTGTTCGAGTGAACAGTACCCACGACCAGCACTGGTCGGATGAACAGTACTCCCGACCTGTAGAGGTCGGATGAACAGTGCTCAGAGTCAATAGTGTTCGATGCATAGTACTCCCGACCTACACAGGTTGGATGAACAGTACTCCCGACCTACAGAGGTCGGATGAATAGTACTCCCGACTGCAGAGGTCGGATGAACAGTAAAATCGCACGATAACAAGAACAGAAATCGATGTAACTTTTGATCGGCTGATCCAAAAACAGTGAAAAATTGTGTGCACCTCTCTAAGGATGTCAGGAACCTATTTCAAACATCAATTGAAGGAATTGATACCAAGGTTCCGTCCCTTTTCAGTTTAACAAATGCAACACCAAAAAAAAAAGTCACAAACACAGACCTCACCCCTAACTTGCTGGTGGGAGTTGATGGTCAGAAATCCTTGGATGACTCTCCACAAATCATAGCAAGTAAGTACACGAGGAAACAACCCTTCAAACATATAGAAACACGATCTGAAGGCACTTTCTTCTACTAGGCATAAAAATTGGTTTCTTGCAAAACTGAATAGAAGAGGTTGTAGATTGCCTAGATGATTGGGATATGATCTACAGAAGATTCATTCAGCAATCTTTCATCCTTGGCAACAAGAACCAGAAGCCAATCAAGACTAAAGAACTGCAAGTCACACGTTTACGCACTTTAAGAACACACAGATTTACAATTTGCAACAAGAACGCAAGGATTGCCTAGATGATTGAAAGCATCGAATCCAGAGAAGAGTTCCTCAATCATGAATTTCAACAAAGACTCAATAACATGTAGAAGGAGATGAGGCAAATCCAAATTACGTAAAGTAAATTACAAGTAAGTAAATGCAGAAATTAGATAACAGAATTTAAGTGCGTAATGTAAATACGTAAGGGAAATGAAACAAGAACATAAATGAAGAACATTTCATTTCTGGAAGTGAGGTTTACAAAGCCTCACAACAAAGTGGGCAAAACTCAAATGAGCAGTAAAAACCCCAGAACCTTCACAGAGGGGAGGCTGCCCCTACCCCTCTATTTATAGTTACTTGGGATCAATTCCCACCTTTGAATGTCCTCCTTCAAACCTAAGCCAACATCCAAGAGCCAGGATTTGATCCTTACACTGTCACTCTCAACAACTCTCAACTACTCACGTACACTTTCCTCACCTGCTCAACCCCACAGGGAGATACCCCTCTCCCTGCCTATTTATAGCAGGCTTGGACCACCTACCACCCTTGGATGAGCCTCTAAACCCTAGAGCACTCCATCAAGGACTCAGATTTTACCCACTCACACAGCTATGCATGGGCTCACCCGAAACCCAACAACACAACGGGTTTTGCACGCTTTTCAACTCACACTAACTTGACCCGCTACTCTATCTTCCTGACCGCGATCCAACGGTCCTCCTTGATCAGAGCAGCTCCAAGTTAGCATCTCATCCATTCCTTTGTCTTCTCGGATTGCAGCTACTCCCTGGCCTTAGTCATCTTTGGCGACACCTTGATCATCTGGACCTTAGCTCTCCCACCTAGTCCTTGATCCCCTTCGCCTCACCATGACCTAGCTCCAAAGTCCTGCAACCATCATAGACAAGGAAACCACATCACATAGCAATGTCCAACAACACATATCCATCTCAACAGACAGATATACACTACGCTGACCAACAAAACCCTGACAACACGTGGTCTGACCACTGGTCTCCATCCCGACCACTCGAGGTCTGACCACTGGTCTCCGACCAGCCAAGGCCTCCGACCACTCGGGGTCGGACAACTGGTCTTCAACCAGCCAAAGCCCCGACCACTCAGGTCGGACGACCCGACCACTCGGGGTCGGACGACTGGTCTCCGACCAGCCAAAGCCTTCACCACTCGGGGTCGGACGATCCGACCACTCGAGGTCGGTCGACTGGTCTCCAACCAGCCAAAGCCTCGAAGCCGGTAGACCAACACTCAAATTGCTTCAAATCCAAATCAAATTAAAACAACACAAGCTCAAAACTCATCAATTACTCATCACACACAAGGATAGACCTCCACATGGTCTTTCAACCGTCTATGATATGGTTTTTTCCCTAACTCTCTTGGCAGAACTTCTATGATTAGTATCTAATGTTCAAAATTTTATTCTCCTTAGATATTTATGCAATGACATTTACAAGACACAACCAATTATATATTTTGCAATTCAATATCAAAACATCCTAGATGCATTGAGGTATCCCAGGCAATTACCAAGAGAGTTAAAGGAAAAACATTATTTCATAGTGCAAGACAAGAAGACCTTACCACAAATATGATACTACAAATATGATAACAAAATATTTCATAATTCATGTAACAATAAATTAACAAAATATGATATATACCACAAATATCAACAAGTGTTCAGCTAGAAACCACATTATTTTGTAGTTTAAGACAAGAAAACCTTATAGTTTTTTCATGTCTTCCATCATATGTGCCATAGCTTCTGAAATAGAGGCTTCTCGGTTCTTTCTGAAGTTCCACAACTCCAGTACAGTGCCGATTTGTTTGACACCAATAACAATTGACCTTTAGTCATAACTCTCAATCCCTACAAATTAAAAGAGATTATGTTGTTAAGTACAGTAACAGCATCGAATTCAGTACTATAACCCTTCATATTACCTCTATAAGCTTAGCTTTAGTTTCTTGCAGCTCTGCATTCGCCTTGTGGTCCCTAATGATAAGTGCCATGTTAAGAGATTCAATAGCTTTCAATTTTTCATTTCTGTCTTTCAATTCTCGTTTCATCTCATAAATCATTTCTGTTAACTCGGACTTTCCCTTCAGTTGTTCGATCTCCACCTCAAGTTTTTGTTTAGCTTCTAACAGCTTTTCCATGTCGTCTATTTTACCAAATCAGATTTCAATTAATTTGGATTAGAAATATATAGAAATAAAGAGAGCATGCTTGTACGTATAACATGATGACTCATCGATGCTCATTCATTCATAAGTTAATTCTAGAAGAGCATATTTGTTAATACACAGGGACTAATAAAAAGAACTACATACAGTAGTATCTATATATCCATGAACACCACATGCTTTACAAAGACAAAAAAAAGCCCTGGTTAAAGTAAGAGCAATGTGATGAGCATATTATGCTCTTGACATAGTAAAATGCATGTATTTTTTTCTCAACAAATGGAATAACCTTCTCAAGTTAGATGGCACATGTTTCATCTCACAAATGCTCTTGACATATGTTTCATCTCACAAATATATTTTTTCTATGTACAATATTTTCTTGTCACGAGGCACATTTTGCATATATATAGATTCTAGAAGATGCATGCAAGCGATATGTGTGCTCCATCTTAACCAAATAGCTCATTTATTTCATTAGTCGCCATGGAACAATATTTGAAGGAAAAACAGTAGCCCTAGGGGGATTTGCCATGGAACGTATGCTAGGATTTTAGGTGAGATTGGTACGTAGCTCGCGGGGCGACGGCTCAGAGAAGGAAAAATTGACCTTAGCCTAGAGGAGGCGCCGCTTGGGGGATATGCCGCAGGGGAGATGCCGTCTAGGGAGGTGCTAAGGCTGGCGGCATTGGCGAGGCCAAGGGGAGGCGCCGCTTGGGGGAGATGCCGACCAGGGAGGTGCTAAGGCTGGCGGCGTTGGCGAGGCCGAGGGGAGGAGCCGCGGTGGGAGACGAAGCGTCGGCTAGGGTTTTGATCGCTAGAGAGTTTTACATATAACTGAATGATCTGTGCGAGAGTCGACCTATTTATACTAAGGGAGTGATATCACAGACGGTTATATTAAAGAGCCATCTGTGATAAGCCAACATCACAGACGGTTCTATCTAAGAACCATCTGTGATATATTATAGACGGTTTATAGCTAGAACCGTCTATGATGTTGGCTTATCAGAGATGGTTCTTAGCACATCATGTAGCTTCTGACGGTCGTGGTGTAAAACCGTGTGTGATTAGCGCTAATACAGATAGTTTTTGAAAACCGTCTATGATATAGTGTCTTATATAGACCTTTCTGTAGTAGTGTATGTATGAGATGGTTTAAGAAAAAATCATCCATGTGTTTGGTTGCTTAAATAGAACCATTCCATCCTAGATGGTGAGATATAAATTTAAAAAATATTACCTATAGATGCTGAACCATTCCATACACTCAAAACCAGGACCATTCTATCCCATCCAACCTCATCCCACCAACCAAACACATGTTAAATAGACTAAAGCATCTCTTTATTTTGTGTGTTGGCATTTAGTTTGGGTGTCCCTAGTGGGCTACTGGGCCGGCCCAGCCCACCACATCGTTGGGCCCACATAGTCCTACAGGGTAACTAAGGGTGTGTTTGGTTGTCTGCACCATCCTAGTCTATCCTGTATAAGCCATCCAGGCTAGTTTTACCCTGCATGAGTGGATGCAAGTTGAGTTGTTTGGTTGCTTGTTTATGCATCTCACGGGCCTGCATTAGAGAGAAGCCCAATTTCTGTGTTTCCTCCATCCTGTATGAGTGGGTACAATTGCATCCACCTGGTCTGGATGAACAAGAAACTAAACACGTGTCTAACAGATACAGTTGCATCTACTCATGCGATTTAGACACCGTGCAGGCAACCAAACACACTCTAAAACCCTATGCCGAAACGCTCTTGAACTTCTACTTAAAGCCACCGAGTCTAACAGGCTTTCAGCATTTTTGTCTTCTACCACACACAATAAAGTGCTATTTCTTAAGAAAACAAAAAAAAGCACGAGAAGTACCCTTTGTATTAATAAAAGTAAATTTTATAAAATCCCAGATTTTGTGACCGTAGTTGTGGAAAACCTCGGTTATTTTGATGTAGAATTGAAGCCTGATAACATGGATGGCCCACATACAGTGCTCACGTGGCAATTGCTCCCCTCAAATTGGTCTTAGGCCAAAGGTGCTGCCCGAGCAATGGTACAGCCGATGCGTACTTTGAGTAGGTATAATAATAAAATACATTATTTACTCTATTTTTCATCTATGTTATCTAGAGTAAACAATAAATCCAACTTTGTACAATAACTATCTCTAAAGTTTGTCTCTAAAGAAATACTTTTGGCTATAATATTAAAATTTGTACAATAACTATCTCTCATGTAAGCATACTTGTTTCAACACGGACTTTTGGCTAGCTATAGCACGTTGTTTCTTGTGCGATGTTGGCTGCTATATGAGAGCTGGTTCTCTTCTTTCTGCTCTTTTTTTACTCTTTTGCACAGGACAAATCTGATTTATATATACTAATAGTATGTCCTACGCGAGCATGGGAAACACTTCCACCACTACAGAGGGGTATATCCGCGACGCCCCATCAGTGCCGGTTGAGGCCCACCCGGCAGTGATTGTATTATCACTGCCGATTCCAAGTAAAACCGGCACAATAGTTTTTTCCCACGCGAAGTGAAGGAATATCACTGCCGGTTCATTTTCTCCAACAGGCAGTAATATATCACTACCGGTTTGTAAACAAAAGCCGGCAGTGATAAGATTACCCTAAATTCTCCCGCGATCAGAGAGCGAGATCACCGCGGTTCGTATTATAAAACCGGCAGTGATATATTACTGCCGATTTGTAAATAATAGCCGGCAGTGATAAGGCTTACCCTAAATTTTCACGCGGGAAGGGCAGAGAGTATCACTGTTGAATTATATTATTCAACTGGCACTGATATCTTACTGCCGGGTTTTGAAAAAGAACCGGCAGTGATAATGGGACACTATAAATACCCTTCAGATTTGTTCTCACCTCCGCAATGCAGAGAGAGCTCTGTTCTTGCTCGGTTGGGGAAGAGAGGGGGCGAATTTTTGCTCTCAAATTTGGTGGAATTCACATCTAATTCGTGATCTACGGTTCGTATCTTGATGTACATTTTATTTGTAGTTGGTTTTTGTTGGATATTACGTTCTATATGGTTGTTGGCTGTGAGAATTATCGATTGCATAATGAGCACAATTAGAGCTCTAATTTAGAGACTAGATTTGAATTCACCACCTTTTTATGTGTGCAGTGATTAGTGAGATTAAGATGTAGCTTGAATTTAAGTTTTTACGAGGACCAAATTAGTGATTGCATTTAATATGTTAATTAAGTACGACATCACTACATAATTAATTGTCGTTGTATGTAACTATTTAGATATCATGTGTGTAGAAAAAATATTTATATTCTTTGTTGAATTATGTTTTAAATAATAAATTATGTATTTATGAGTTTTTATGTTGTTTAGCTAATTATTTAAAATATTTTCCTATTAAGAGGAAGTTTTGAATTTTTGAGAAAATTTAAAATGTGATAAAACCTTGAAAATAAATTTTTAAATGTTATATTATTTGTGGAACTTTCTCAAAAAAAATTCTCAAAAATATTTCATAATTTTTGAAGTTGGTCTGCTACGTGAAGAAAGTACCCAAGTGGGATGCAAGGGAAGAAGAGCTAATTCTTAGTGGAGTTGTTCCTGCGACGTCCGAGATGGCCCCAAGATCAAAGTACTGGATGCTTGCGAGGGGAGCTAGTCTGTCGGATGATGGCAGCTTAAGCTTCAGAAGCGAGAAAGAAGAGGAAACTTCAAAGAAGATCGCAGATGCCCATGCCCAAGCTACCCAGGGCTGCTTCCAACCAAGAAGAGAGAACGACGAGCTAACACGCGCCCTGGGTAACAAAGAGCACCTTGGTCGTACTAGAGAGTTAGGCTTGGTGCCCTGGAAAGCAGCGTTCCCAGAGGACGTTTCTATCTATAAACGTCCGAAGCTAACTAGACAAGAACAGTTGGATGCACGTGTACGAGTAATAGAAAAAAGGATGCAGGTAAAGGAAATTCAATTTCAAGAACAGATACAAAAGATGCAAGAAATGCTAGCGAGCGTCCTCAGCGAACGTCAGACACATGACCTCTAGAGTCCCGCCATTGCTCGTAAAAGCAGCCAAGCGTTCGCGGATCCTCCCGAAGAGGACTCGGCCTGTAGTTTTCTTGTGGACAAAATCGTAGAGCCGACACGTTGCAGTCTGCACCTACCCCTAGCGAACATAACCATTAAGGTGGCTGTAGGGATGGCTTGGCCATGCGGTGAGGGGCAGATGTTGCATAACCGCCCAATTCCTGAGGGATACGCCAGAGTATCAGTAGACAGTGCGGTTGACAATTACCGTGAAGTTGAGGTACAGATCCACAGCGAGGAAGGCAGAAATACTCTTAGACAAAGCATGGGCACATTCATCGCGTGGCGCAAGCGCTACATAATGTTTTTATCCGATGACGACAATGGCGATGATGATACTAATGATGACGACGCGGCCTATCCAGGTAGTAAAAGTCCTCCTCCGTCACCGAAAAAAGTCCGCCTCCTGCTCCAGCGCCACGAAAAATAATGAAAGAGCACCGCGATCTCAAAATTCATCACGGTCAGCGGGGAAAAGTGCCACATCTGTGAAGCCAGCACAATCTGGTAAGAAACGAGCATATGACATGACCGAAGAAGAAACTAGAAAGGAAGTAGACGCCAGCGTGACAGCTCACTTCAAAAAGACGCCAGCACCTGATAAAGTTGAAATCGAAGCTGCCAAAAGAGATTTCTTCCTAGACATAGCGACGGTTAAACAGACTGGACGGGCAACCGAATCTCTTCAACCTAGCCAACGATCAGACTACGAGCGCATCTCTAGGCAGAAATCTAAAGGACAGGTTGGTAAAAGAGCTACTGCTGCAGACCAGAAGGGTGCTAAAGGGAAGGGGCCCCCTCTAAGGTGGAAGTTCGTTAACGGAGAAGCATTGGTGGATCCAAACGAGGAGCAGAGACTGACGACACAGTTACGGCGTCTACATCAATGGTATCGGCAGTTTGTCCAAGAGACAAAAAACGACGCGTTCCCCGTCAAATACAAAGAAACGGATTTTCACAATATGGACGGAGTTTTCTGGGTAGAAACCTCCGAGTTATACCAGTTGTACCAACGAGATGCTCTAGACGTGTCTATATTAAGAATTTGGACTCTGTAAGTCTCTTGTTTAATTCGTACTGTACATTCACGTACCCTTAAACTTAGTGTCTAACTTCTTTCTTATGTAGAATGGAGACAATGACACTCAGAGCGGACTTAAATGAAAGGGTAGGATTCCTCGATACCGGCCTTGTCAACTGCAAACTTATTAAAGATCCATTGACGGAGAGAGAGATCGAGGAGTACGTACTAAAGGCGCTGCTAAAGTTACAAGACAAGACCTACGTACTTTTACCCTACAACTTTCAGTACGTGTTTCCCTACCTACTAGTCAGTTTTATCATGTGCAACACCATGTCATGACTAATGGGCTTCTGCAGCTTTCATTGGATCCTTCTCGTCATTACGTTAGACGATAGCACGATCACTGTATTGGACTCAATGAGGAAACCGACAAACGATTACAAAGAAGTAATAGAATTGCTAGACAGGTGAACTCGGTCGTTGTGTTATTGTTCCCGTAATCTTTCATTCCATTGCACTTAATTGCACCTAATTAAGTTTAATGAGTATTCATAACCATACACAGGGCGTACACAAAATACCGCAAGAAGAGCACACGGTACCGTCCATTCACGAAGAAGTTCAGAATAAAAACCGATTTTCCGTGCCTAAGACAGCCGCAAGGGAACAATTTATGTGCATACTACGTAATGACACACATACACACGCTCAAATCGATGCAAGATCTGACTACAACGGCGAGATAGTATATCATTACATGTTGACGTCTACTTTTCTTTATAAAAACTATGACACTAATTAATGCATCATTTTCTTCAATGACAGTATGGCTTCGGCACCAACAAATTACTTGATAAAGGGTTGAAGCCCTTCGAGAGCGGATGGTCGGGTTTATCGTTCGAGAAGTGATCAACCCGAAGGGCGAGTTTTACGAGCCACACGCTACAATTAACTGAAATGTGAACGATTGTCAATGAACAATGTAATAATTAAATATTACGATGAATTACTGTATTTCAATTATGCTTTTCAAATATTTCATTAATATTGTCATGATTAAATGAGTATTCGGTATTCAATGTTAAATATTATGATGATTTAATATATTTGAATTATTCTTTACTAATACTTCATTAATATTGCGCATAACATATACCGTACAGAATAAATGTACTGTACAATATATATATAGTACAGCGTTACATCATACATATAATACAAAAAAAAATTATGTAACCTGTTTTGGAGGATAATATGGCACTGTACTTATCACTACCGGTTTTAGAGAAATAACTGGCAGTGATAACACCTTATCACTGCCGGTTGGAAAATATTAAGTGGCAGTGATATGAATTATCACTGCCGGTTGAAAAATAACAACCGACAGTGATAATGTGTTATCACTGCCGGTTATGGATAAAAATCCGGTTGTATAATATAAACCGGCAGTGGTATTATTATCACTGTCGGTTGAAGAACCGGCAGTGATAGTCCCGACTATCACTGCCAGTTAGGGAGTGCCGGATCAACATCCGGCAGTGATGTCCTTCTCTGTAGTGGTGTTGCCGCGTCTCTTTGCATTGCCGGTTCGCCGACCCCTCTGCGTGACCGTAATTGGGCGGTTGCCACTTGCTGTGCTCATCCAAGTCGCTTGTCACCAACACTAGCTAGCAGCACCCCCACAGTCGCCGCTGGCGAGTGCAACCGTCTCTCTTCGTGTCCCTTGGCATGGTTGCCACCAGCCGCCGCTCGCCATGCACTTGTTTTTACGCCGAGGTGCAGGTGCATGCAGTTTTCCAGTTTGTGCTGGAAACCAGCGTGTCGACGACGATGGGCATGCTCCTCTCGAACCGGCTCACCTATCTGGCCGGATCCCACTGGCTCATCATCCCCTGGCAGCTCTAATTGTGATGGCGCCCAAGACTACCATGCATTGTGGAGGAGAGCAGCAAGCTAAAGCCATTGCCGGAAGAAGGCCAACGAAGTACAAAGTCTAGAACAATATTGCAACAGCATGCATGTTCTCATGCCAGTCGTTGTGCCCCTCCGCGTGGCTGCAACCGGGTGCCGCCGTGCCGACTTAATTGCCGCCAATGAGGATCGGACGATATCAACGAAAGAAACACACAATCAAGAGGAGAAGCAGATCGAGAATGTGTCGATCTTTTCTCTCTCACGGCTTCCCTCCTCTCAGTCTTAACTATCTCACGACAAGAGCGTAGGTGTGTGTGGATGCACTACTACACAAAAGCTCATCACAGACGGTTTACAAAACACATCACAGACTGTTTTATGAACCGTCCGTACCAAAGTGTCAGTGATGATAAATTCACAGTACAAGGTTCACAAATTAATCCAAACGGTATCTAACAAATTCACAATTCATCAGACGAGCTTGGGTGGCATTCGCCTTTTGGGTTAATGACCTCACGCATCAAGAAGGCGCAGAGTTGTCCTCGGATACCTAAGAGGTCAGCCTGTTCCAACGCAGATTCAGCGCATTGCCAAGCCTGTCGATTGGAAGAGTAAAGTCTTGCGTGTATATAAATTTGTAGGTGAAAATATTTGTTGCAAGATTGACAAACCTCTATGACGCTGGTCTCCTTTGAACCAATGAGGAGTTGCATGTTGTGGCAAACGTAGAATCCACATAGGTTAGTCGCCTTTGGTTGCTGGTGTCACTGCCAAAATATAATAGGTTAATTAGTTCGAAAGGTATTATTATGAAGTGTGAAGAATTATTACGTACTAGCGAATGCTAGAAATTTATAAATATGCATCAGCGTCGCTGGGTTCTTCTTGTGTGGACCTTCACAAACTTTGTAGACACCGAACGACGTATCGAGTAAATCTCTGATAGGCTTCAAGTCGTGCGTGCTGCCCTTTTTGGAATCAAGGTAAATTATGTGGTTCCGTCTTAGTATAATTACGAGTAGAACCCAGTGATACTTGCACAGGTATGTCGCCATGGTCATTCAACCTAACTTCAAGCTGCGTTATATGGTACAAATCAACAAGTATAGCAACTGGTTGAAGTATTTACCCCGGGTTGTGGGGTAAAAGTATGAATTTTTTGTTCCATTGAGCCAGCAATACTTTTTTCACGTACTCATGGACAACTTCTAAATTTTCGTCCATGGTTTGCTTGGACACCAAGTTTGGGTCGACGAAACCCACCGGTTGTTTCCTTACTTCTGCTTCCTTCACCATATATCTACATATACAAAATCAAGGATCATATATCTGACATTTATTGGTACGACACGAATATATGCTGTGATTGCACGCACTTACAATATCTAGCATCTCATGAGCGATGCGTCGAGAGCGTTAAGATTGTACAGATCGAATAGGTCGTTGAAGTCGACCACGAAGAAGCCATCCAAAATCCGGTGAAAGAAATGGTCCTTCTTGAAGCTGATCAAGATACTGGATGCACATTGTGCCATCAGCTTGTTGGCTTGTTCCATAAACCAATTTTTCAATCTAATGCATGCTAATGTAAGTGTGTCATCGCGCTCTTTCGGTATGAACAACTGTCCAAGCTCGAATTGTCACACCAACGGGGTGAACGGAAAGTCATGGGTTGACGTGGTCCACCCTTTCGATTTGCCCTTGTCGACGCCTCGTCGTCTACCAAATGTCGTCTTCACGGGAGATGACTTGGCCCGAACTGCAGCTTCAGCCTATGCCTGACGGGACACGGTAGCTGATTTGGCAGGCTTCTTCGGTGCAGCACATGGGTCCGGTAGTGCTAGTATCTCCAGCGTAACACGTGGCTCCGGTACGACTTGTAGTTTCGGTGCTTGTGGGTAGGCGTCGAAAGAGATGTCCTTCTTGGGCCACTGGATGAATATGCCGATGGCATCCCCTAGTGTGACGATCTCGTCGTTTGGGAGCATCTCCAACGTGACGGTCTTACAAATTTCATGTACGCCGTCAACCTGGACCTTCACATAGCCCGGATCTAAAGTACGACCGTGCACTAACACCCCTGCACCGGATGGATACGCGTGCTCCCAAGCAGCCTGAAAGGGAATAGAGCAGTTGGCAAGCCTCACTTGGAGATTTCATGGCGTGGCCACCTACATAAGGGTACACAATTAATTTAGTAACACGTCAAACAGGTCTATCTAAGCAGCATTGCAGACATGTATATTACCCTGGTTTTGTTCGGAGGAAATCTGGCTTCATCCACTCCATCTAAGGGGCGGACGCGTAGCTGCTCCGACGGTTGGTTGGGCTGAATTGCGCCTGTGCTTCTTAGACTTGCCAGTTCCGTGCCTGCCTCTCTACAGCCTCTCTTTGCTAGATCCTTTCCTCAAAGCTTCGTAGCTGACTATCGAACTGCGCTCTGAGCCTTTCCTCAATCAGGGTTACTAGCCGTTCCTCGTGCTCGGCTTTGCTTCTCTTTCTACTCCGGTACGTGTCGACGTCATGTGCGAATCCCAATTTTCAAGGAAGGAAAAAACCTAGGCCTCGGGTGCTACCTGGGTGCTCCATGTTTCCCATCGTGGAGAGTATATCTTTCTCTCTGTCCGAAGTGAAAGAGCCCTGGGAAGATTCTGTGCACAATGATATTAAGCGTTGGGATACTTCCTCATCAGCGGGATTTGCAAAGGATAAGCCGCCCGAAGACGTGGGACGTGATCTTGCTCTTACCCAGTTTCGGGCACGTGGGTCCACGATCGAGGCAAATGACAGTGCGACCTCCTTTTGGACTGCCTCGTCTTCCTCCCTCATCCATTGCACGATCTTGCCCACGTACCCAGTTGAGACGAGTCTATGTGGGTGGGTGTTTTTTGGCTGGATGGTCTTGTGCACCACACTTTCATGCACAAACTCTTCCGTCGTCTTCAACTCAACAAATCATCCCCAGACATTTTCAGTAATGAACCCGTACTCTGGAACGGAGTCATTTCCTTATTCATGTAATTAGTGACGAGGACGCTCTTGAAGTTCTGCCACGCCTTTCCCGCCACTAGCAATGCGTACCATTACAGTGCGAGCATGGCGTCTTGTGGAAGCTTGAACGACGCAAATATTTATGTCACCAGGTTATCACACTCATTTGTCAGCGTCTTACATGATGGATAGGTGATGTGGACCCTTTCACGCCCAACGATCCCGCACATGGTCCGGAAAGCTCCCGTAGCCTTTGGAGGCGCGGTAGGGGCCCCATCGTGCGGATCAATCGCCGTGATGGTGTATTGGCTCTGAGACCTTTTACTAAGCCCTCTTGGACTGTGCCTCTTTCCTCCTATGTTGGGCGCCTCATCAGATCCATTTGGCGACGAGGATTGAGGGGACACCATTTTGTATGATGCAAGGTTAAAAGTAGATAAGTTAAGAGAAGCAAATTTAAAAGAAGGTAAGTTAAGAGAAGCAAATTTAAGAGAAGGTAAGTTAAGAATTGTTTTGTACATACAAGGTTAAGAGAATCAATATTGTTTACAAGGCCAATCAATATTGTTCAACAATGTGTGATAATAAGAGTAAGATATAAATTTGTTTGTGGTGCTCTCAGAAATCGGGCAAGTTTTAAGATTTTGAATCTTCAATCTCAAACACAAATGGGCTAAACAATCAATTAAGAAAATATGGCCTTGAACCCTTACCACCTTATCATGCACATTAAAGAATTGAAATCTTAGCCAAACTATGTAGCATGCAAGCACAGATGAAATGGTATTGTGTTTCAAGGGGTCATCCAACTAAATAAAAAGTTTAAATATTGCATAGTGTCATACTGGACTATGGATGCCCATAGTCCTAAGACTACAGAAATAAAGTTTAATATATTTATAACAAGTAGAAGGTTATGCCCTCAATATGGAAAGATGGAATAAAATAATAATGCAAAGATTACTTCTCCAATCTGATGACTAACATGCAAAGCTAAAGGCTAATATATGCTTTCAACTTTCATTGAGAATCAATATCTACATTCGAATTTTGAAGCCATTTAAATTCAAAGTTAAAAATTAGTATTGATTATATTAAATATGAATCAATACTTATTAGCATGCAAGTCTACCGGTTCAAGGCCAAACTCGCAAAATTAATTGTTATGATCATTACTTCACCCATTATCATCATCGAGCAATGAGAAGGCAACAAGGTGGAGTTTCCATAACATAAACAGAAAAGGTACAAAATGAGAAATAACTGGACTAAGAGATTCTATTCCAAGGTCACAACCAGGACGACAGATTTAAGACTAGCAATCTCATGGTGGTTGTCTGCTTTGTTGAACAAATATGCCAGTGATACCACTTCAATGATGTTTTATCACTTTATCTTCCCATAATTGCAAATTAAGCAACTTCAACGATTTTAATGGTTGAACAACATCTTGAACAGCCTCAATTTAAGCCACTATACTACACGTTCATACATCACAGAAACTAAAATAAACCAATAAAGTAAAACTACACAATAAGAAACGTCTACAAGATCCCATGATAGTAAGCGCTAAAATCATTTTTAGTGAATCAAACCCATCTGAATAATTGGGACACTTCAATTCATATGTCATACCATGAACATGAACATAAACGCAATTGAATAAAGCATTAGAAGAAACTGAATGAAATGGTGCAAATTAGATTGGGTAAAAAGGAAGAAGTGTGATGTACTAATATTGGTGGGTATGGGTGCGGCCGAGGGGAGACACCACCGAGGAGGAGGGCGCAGCCGAGGGGGGTCGCCACCAAGTTGGGAGGGCGTCGCCGAGGGGGAGGGCACGGGGGAGGGAGGAGGGCACCACCGAGGGCGATGGTGCAGACAAGGGGAGACACCACCAATGGGGAGGGCGCGGCCGAGGGGGGAGGGCGCGGTCGGTAGTCGCCACCAAGCAGGGAGGGCGCCGCCGAGGGGGGCCGCAGGGGAGGGCGCCATCAAGGGGGGCGTTGGGAGGCTGTCAATGGAGAAGGCCACGGGCGCTAGCTAGGGTTGCAAACTAAGTGTGCAAGACTTTGTGAATGGCAAGTGTGAGGGCTGCGGGTGGATAAGGGGACACATCCTAGACAGTTCAAAGATTGAACTGTCTGTGATACAAGCCACCTCATATAGAAATTATATATATTATCTAACAAGCGGTACTTAGCTCGGTTGGCAAGAGGCTTGCAGGCCTGCAAACGTGGGGTCCCGAGTTCGAATTCCACAGAACGCAATTTTTGTTTCCACAGGCTCTTCACAAACGGTTGTAATCTTCCACCGTGTGTGATGAGGGCTAGGGCGCGGCAACACCAAGGGCCAAAGGGCTTGGTGCGGCAAGGGGGTCAGCCCATCCCAGATGGTTCTGGGCTTGAACCGTCTTGGATAAAGTCATCCCATACGGTTCAAGCCCAGAACCGTCTGGGATGAGCCATTTTTTTATTAATTATAATACATACATCTCATTTAATATAATACTTACATCTCACTAATTTTAATCAATACATCTCACTAATTATAATTAATGCACATCTCATTAATTTTATTCAATACATCTCACTAATTATAATTAATGCGCATCTCATTAATTAATACATCTCATTAATTATAATACAGGAACACTTGAAATAAACATGACGAACACATTACAACTCCACTTGCTTATTCTTTTGTATAAAAATTAGCCCTTCACGATGATCAACACGTGTGTAGCTAGCTTCCTCAGGTTTGTCTTCCTGGACCGTGATGGCGGTACCAATAGGAGGCAACTCGTCAAACTGATTGTATTCTTTCTCATCTACCACATTCTCGACTCCGAAAATCCTTCTTTTTCCTTGAAGAACAACGTGGCACTTCTTGTTGGACAGGTCACTTACATAGAAGACTTGAATAACTTGGTTAGCGAGAACAAATGGTTCATCTTGGTATCTGACACGTTCGAGATCCACAGTTGTGACGCCGTACTTGTCAACCTTCATGTGCTGCAGGTTAACCCAACGACACCGAAATAAGGGGATCTTGAATAGTACGTAGTCGAGCTCCCAAATTTCCTCAATGAACCCACAGTACAAGCTCCTCGTCAATCCAGCGATATTCAGCGCATCAATGCAAACACTGCTATTCTGGTTTGTGCTCTTCATGTCCTGATCTCTCGTGTAAAATGTGTACCCATTTAAGTCATATCCTTTCCATGTTACAACCGTAAATGCTGGCCCTTTTGACAACCATGTCAGCGTGTCACCTGAAAAGCTTCCAGTGATGGGTTGTCGCTCCTTGAACTATCTGTTGAATTGAAGGTTATGCTATCTGATGATCCAGGTTTCCTATCAAGACGGATTCTCTTGAGCCATCTATTACAACCATGTGTTGCAAAAATGTAAAATAAGCTTTAGCACCTGCAACCGAATTAGGCATGCTTGCTTTCCTTTTGATGGTCCCGATGCCCTGGAGCCTCCCATCATGGCGGGATCGAGGCACACCTATCGGTTTGATCTGAGCCATGTAATCCATGCTGAATTCGACGACCTCTTCGGTTGCATAACCTTTGATGATTCTACCCTCTGGTCGAGATCGATTCCGCACGTAGGACTTGAGAATTTCTATGTACTTCTCGAACGGGTACATACTACGTAGGAACACAGGCCTGCATATCTTTATCTCCCTCACAAGGTGAACAATGAGATGGACCATGATATCAAAAAACGACAGACAGAAATACTTCTCAAGATTACATAGAGTTATGACCACCTTGGCCTGCAGAGCATCTAATCCTTCGGGATTGATGACCTTCTGAGCAATTGTATTAAAGAAATAACATAGCCTTGTGATTGTCTCCCAGACCTTACTCGGTAAAATACTTCTAATTGCCATAGAGAGCATCTATGTCATAAGCACATGGCAATCATTGGACTTCATGCCAGTTAAACTCAAATCTTGTATCGAAACAAGTCTCTTCATGTTGGACGAGTAACTAGATGGAACTTTCACACTATGCAAGCACTGGCACAATTCGGTTCTCTCGGCCTTGGACATAGTGTAACAAGCAGGTTCACAGTATGTTCGGCCTTTATTGGTCTCTTTCGGTGCTAACTCAGGTCTAATGCCCATATCGACCAAGTCAAGCAGTGCATTGATACCATCCTTTTTTTTACCCTTAATGTTCAGTAAGAGACCAAACAAGCTATCATAGACATTTTTCTCTATGTGCATCACGTCGATGCAATGCCAAACTTCTAGGTGCTCCTAATAAGGTAGGTTCCAAAATATTGATCTCTTCTTCCACATGTTCTTCTCATGGGTTCTCGATTTACATCCCTTTACAAGCACAACATCCAAGTTCTTAACCATATCATGAATGTATATCCCGCTTAAAGGCTTTGGAGCTAAACCGTCTTCGGTCGAGCCGTCAAATTGTTTCTTCATCTTGCGGTATGGGTGATTCCTCCGAAGGAACCTACGGTGACGCATGTACACGATTTTGCGTGAGTGATTCAGCCACACACTCGGTATCATCTAAGCAATGAGTACATACTTTTGCTCCTTTTGTACTCTGCCCTGACAGGTTAGCAAGGGTAGGATAATCATTTATGATGCAGAACAACAGACATCGCAAAGTCAAGTACTCTCATTTGTGAGCATCTCATACCTGCACCCCAGGAGCCCACAATATGTTCAGATCTTCCACCAATGGTGCTAGGTACACATCAATATCGTTCCCAGGTTACTTCGGGCCTTGGATGAGCATAGATATCAATATGTACTTCCACTTCATAGATAACCAAGGAGGAAGGTTGTACACACAGAGATTCACGGACCAAGTGTTATGACGACTGCTCAAGTTTTCGAAAGGATTCATTCCATCCGTACTCAATCCAAACCTTATATTCCTTGGATCTGCTGTAAATTCTTCAAACGTCCTATCGATGTTTCTCTACTACGTGGAATCAGCAGGGTGCCTAATCATTCCGTTGTTTTTACGCTCATCCGAGTGCCACCGAAGCAATTTTGCCTCTTTTGGGTTCGCAAACAAACGCTTCAAACGGGGAATTATAGGCAGATACTACGTCAACTTAGCGGGAGGTTCTTTCTTCACCTCCATGCCCTCGTCGTCATCATCCGATCTATCTTTACGCTTGTACCAGGATGAGTTGCACACCGAACATACATGCAAGTTTGCGTACTTTTTGCGGTGGAGGATACAGTCATTCGGATAGGCATGGATTCTTTCTACTTCCATTCACAAGGGACAAAGAACCTTTTTGGCTTTGTAGGTGGTTGTCGGCAACTCATTTCTCTCCGAAAGCATATCCACTAACAGACCTAACAGCGCCGTGAAACTCTTGTCTGACCAACCGTTGCTTGCCTTTAATTTCAGCAGTTCCAGCATGGATGACAACCTTGTGTATTTGGACTTGCAACCTGGGAACAAAGGTTTCTCCGAGTCATCCATCAAGCCCCAGAATTTTACGTACTCCCGCTCATAACAGTTCCCTTTTGCATCGAGTAGCATCTGATCCAGATTGTCATCGTGAAACCTATCCTTATCGAAAGCACAGTTGATATCATCTAGAATATCGTTGACTTCATTGACGATATCAAGAGTATCGTTGACATCGTCGACGATGGTAGTACTACTTGGTCCCTGCATAATCTGCTCTTCACCGTAACAGGTCCAACATATATACCCCCATTTGAAACTCCGTAGAATCAAGTGTGCTTCGATCTGTGCTGGGTTTCAAAATATACTCAGATTCTCGCAGTCAATGCATGGACAAGGCATAAATTCCACCCCCTTGTTCAACATATCTTCCTCTGTAGCTCTTCTAAAAGTGAAGACACCATTAATGTACTCGGTGCTCGCACGATTCTCCGCGTACATCTAGCTTTGGTCCATCTACGCTACATATGTAACAATAGGTGTTAAATAATGAATTAAGTACACTAGGAGTGCACATGCTTACATATGCTACATATAGGCTATATTTCAACTTGCCAATTAACTTATATAGCTCCTAACATCAAAAAGAACGAATGGATATGTAAACATATGCATGTAAGCTACATTTAGATTTAGCATCTTCAATTTTCTCTTCACATGGCTAGCTACTTCTTCAGTGTTATGCAATTAGAACCAATTACTAATTTAGATCAAAAAGAACAAATGGATCTACACCAAGCTGTATCAAAACCATCTTCAATTCCCTCTTTACCAAGCTAGATGTATATACCTTTAATATAATGCTATTACAACCAATTATTAGCCTAGGTCACCTTCCTTTAAGTAACTATCTACATATTGAGTATAACACAATTAGAACCAATTACTACTTTACATCATATAGAACACATGGAGCTACACCAAGATAGATCTAGAAACCAGGTTCATTTCCCTTTATACCAAACTAGATTTTAAATATAATGCAAATTTGAACCAATTACTACTTTACATCACAGAAAACAAATGGATCTACACCAAGCTAGATTTAGAAACCGGCTTCATTTCCCTCTTTACCAAGCTAGATATAAAATATAATGCAAATTTGAAGCAATTACTAACTTTAGATGACCTAGAGCACAAGGATCTACAATTACACCTCCAAACCTAGGGTCTCTTTCCACTAGATCGCCTCTTAATCGCAGTCACCTCAAAAATATCTATGAAGCCCTAAAAATATAGAGGTGATCGAAGCTCTCTGTTCTTATTTATCAAAATTGATCATCACAGACTGTTTGTGGATAAAACCGCCTGTGATATTGCCCTCATCACAGACAGTTTTAGACACAAACCGTATGTGATGTTACTTTCCAAAGCCTTTTTTACATAATTCGCATGAAATGTCACAAGTGGTATTCTTGGCTTAGTTGGTAACAGGCTTGGCTTGCGTACGTGAGGTGTCGGGTTCTAATCCAGGGAAACTAAATTTTTTTGTGTACCACCTGGTAAGTGACGCAATGGATTGGGACAGGCGTGTGGTTCCAAGAGAATTTAAAACCGTTTGTTCAAATTCCACTGTGAAGACCTTTCGTGTTCCAAGTGTTTCATTTCCCCAATGAAGGTCATAATTGCACTTCCGCATGCAACGATATATATATATAAGATAGCACTAGTACCGAAAATACTCGATCGATCACATTCCACATCGTGCTTGCCTCCGATGCCATGAGCATCTCAAACTCCATCCCCTCCTTAGTTGGCTCCGCCGCCCTATGTGGGACTCCACTACAGTCGCCTTCGACGCCGGCTCTGCCACCGCCTTGCCTCGACCGCCGACTTACCCTCCGCCACCGCCACCGTCTTCGCCTCCTCAGCCTCCGAAGCCCCTATAGCAATGGCTACGGCACCACGAAGCCCTATCAATGAATCTGCCGGCCGCAGCTTATGCTCTACACCAACAGTCTCCTCTGCTAGCCAGTATGTCACCAGCCTCGGGCACCGCTCCCTCCGCCTCAAGCGTTGTCAGAAAGAAACGTCCGTTAACAACAATCTCTGACGACGATAATAGCTTTGACTCGTCGGCAGCTATCGTGATGGTTGGGAGCTAGAGGAAGACCCAGACAGAGTAGGTTCGAGCGACGACTTCGGCGACGACGAGGACTAGACTAGCTAGGCTTTCCCATCAAGGACTTTTGTAGGGAAATTTTTGTATATTGTGATGCATGCAAGAAGCTAGTTCTTATATAAAATGCATGTTTCGTTTAACTATTTCGAAGGATTCACTGACAGCTGGGGCTCACCAGCTTCATTTATCAGAATTGATCATCACCGACGGTTTGTAGATAAAATCGTCTGTGATATTTCTCTCATCACAAACGGTTTTATCCACAAGCCGTCTGTGAAGTTCCCTCCCTCATCACAGACGGTTTGCGGATAAAACCATCTGTGATGTTGCCCTCATCCCAGACGGTTTTATCCACAAACCGTCTGTGATGTTATCTGCCTCATAGCAGACGGTTTGTGGCTAAAATCGTCTGTGATGAGTGCGACATCACAGACGGTTTTAGCCAAAAACTGTCTGCGATGTCCCCGAGACTCTTCCCAGATGGTTTTCGTAAATAACAGTCAGTGATGACATGCCTAATATAACCCCTTTTGTAGTAGTGATGAGTGTTTATAATTCAACTGTTATCCTCCTTTAATAAAATATCAGAGTTCGTGACCAATTTGTTTTTAAAAAAATCTATCTCACATGGCTTGTTGACGTAGGTGGCCTCGAGTGCCACGAAGGCCATGCAAGTGGGCCTTGTTATGAGATAAGATATTCGTAACCGTATTTGGTTAGACTCTATCTCGTATGTGTGTGCGAATCCGAACTCATCTCTTGCCAGTTTCTCTATATATTGGGCACCCCCTTTACAAGAGATCTAATCTAATAAAGCGAGAGAGCTATTCCCCCTACTTTGTGTGTGCTTCAGTTCTTGTTCTTGTGATTTCGTTGGTATGCTGTTGATTGATCGTGGATGAACGACTACATTTTACAACACGTTATCAGTACGAAGCTCTACGGAAGCTATCGATCATGATCGTTTGCCTGCGACAATCTACAAGGCATCGAATTTCATCCTGCTACAGACGATCATCCTACATCAAGCCCTACGTAAGCGCTTCTACGCAAATTTTGATCCAACAGATCATCGTATCTCTTTGCAAATTAATTACATAGGACAATCGCTAGCAGTAAATGCATATAATACTGTTCATCATTAAAAAATTGGCGCTGTGTTCTGATCTCGGCGTCTAGCGAGCGACGCGATAGCCCGATTCAGCGCGTCGCGCCACCTCGGCCAGCGCGGTGTGTGCCTTCGCCGCCGCCTTGGCTTCGCGCTCACCGCCAGCTGCCTTGACTTTGTGCCCGCGCCGTGCGCCGCTGGCCACCTTGGCTTCCCGCTTCGTGGCAGCGCGAGTGCCGCCGCCGGCTTCTCCACTCCTACGTGTTGCCCACCGCCGGTCGCCACCGTGCTCGTGGCCAGCTCGCCCGCCACGAGCTCACCCGCCTCCAACCATCACCGCACCCGCCTCAAGCTTGCCCGCCGCCGGTCGTCACCGCGCTTGTGGCTAGCTCGCCCGTCGCGAGCTTCCCCACCGCCGAAGCCGCCACC
Source organism: Otatea glauca (assembly GCA_036346275.1). Taxonomy (NCBI): domain Eukaryota; kingdom Viridiplantae; phylum Streptophyta; class Magnoliopsida; order Poales; family Poaceae; genus Otatea; species Otatea glauca. The sequence goes on from CM070713.1 coordinate 35,350,549, forward strand.
GCCGAGACCATCGCGCACGAGGCCGCTGAGCCTGAGACATCAGCCGCCTCATCGCCTCCTGTTATGGTCGTATCGCGGCGCCCGAAGCCTGATGGATATGGCGGCTAGGGATTGGGAACCCTAGCCGCTGGCCTCTTAACATGGGCCTGTGCGGGCCGACTAGCATTTGGCCCGTGCGGGCCGGTCAGTTTTTTTGGGCCGAGTGGTTCGGCTACCCATTAAGGCCAGTAATGCCCAGTGGGCTTGCAGACCGTCTGAAGAAAGAAAAAACATATTAATTCTGAAAATTGATTATAAGTACTAAAAATTTAATTTCTAAAGATATGGGCTTCTTTAAATTTGATAAAATTAGTATCTAGCATACATTGGAATTTCCATACCCTGGGTTTATTTTCTAGCTTTATGCCATGTTTTATATTGCTGAAATTTACTTTCTGTTATTTAAGTAATTCTGAAAATTGCTTGGAAAATTAGAAAAAATGCTAGAAAATTATGGAAAATTAGGTATGACCCATTGATGTGTGTCATGTTGCTGGATTCATTTTCCTTAGCATTGTTCCATACTAATATGTGCTAGGATTTATTTTTCTGTCACTAAGTAATTCTGCAAATTGCTTAATCATTAAGAGAAAATTATGAAAAATGGTAGGAAAATTTCATATAGCATGTTGAATTCTCCATAGCTCTGAATTTATTGTCCTAGCATAATTCCATATCGATATATATTGAAATTTATTCTGTTACATGGTAATTCTGAAAATTGCTGGATAATTAGCAGAAAACCATGAAAATTGCTAGAAAAATTCTAGGAAATTTTAGATAATTATCTACTAAATAGATAAAGACCAAGCTTTACTCATTGAAGAGTGAGCATGCAATATAATGATTTTACCAGTAGTAAAAGTTATTTTGCATAAATAGAAATAGGATATGTTGAACATCGCAAAGAGGGAACCTATCAAGCTTGCCCTGAATGGCAACAATTACCTTACCCGAGCAATGAATACTAAGATTTACCTGATAGCTCAATCTTTTGGAGCTATTGTTTTCCTAGCCTGAAGCTGGTACCCCTGCTCTTCCCGAAGCCGCTAGATGTATGGCTCTGCACCTCCTGAGGCACCATCTTCATACGGACCTGAAGGCCAAATAGTTGATGGAAGATGACCAGATGGTACTTTTGGATTCCCTGAAGGAAAAATATATATCCAGTAAAGATCCGTTATGTTACCAGAAGTACAATGCGAATGAATCCTCTCGCACTTTTAGGATTTTAGAGGCTATGGCAACATAATTTTTGTCATACACAAGCTTGTCATTGATCTAACATTATGTAACCAGAAAGTTACTAATGCTAAAAAGATCAACAAAATATTGTGCACATTCCACCCCAATATGAGGACACTACCGTAACAGTATCATCACCAAATACCAAAAGTACTTTGAGCTTATATGCTAAAGGACCATGTGGAGGTCCATCCATGTTTGTGATGAGTATTTGACTTTATTTGAGCAAGGTGTGCTCAAGTTTGAGTTTGATTTGGATTGATTTTCAAAATGAAGCAATTTGAGTTGTCTCTGCCAGGAGTGGCAGTACCGGCCGTATGGGCGCGGTAGTGATGAGTTGGATGGGTTTATTGCATATCATTGTGGGCATTGCTATGTGATGTGTTTCCTTGTCTTTGATGGTTGCAGGGCGATGGTGCTAGGTCATGGTGAGGCGGAGGATGACCGGGACTAGGCGAGGAGCGTCGGAGGTCCAGACGGTTGGGAGATCGCCGGAAGATGATCGGAGACGGAGTCTGGGCAAGTCAAGAAGACAAGGAAAGGAGATGATGCTAGCTAGATGCCGCGTGGATCAATGAGGGCCGTCGGATTGAGGTCTAGTTGATAGGTTAGCGGGTCTAGGTAGTATGCTTTGAAAACCGTGCAAGAAAACCCGGTATGTGTGTGGGTTTTGGGTTAGCCCTTGCATGGCTGTGTGTGTGGGTTAATCCTAGCCCTTAGATGAGTGCTCTAGGGTTGAGGGACACATCCAAGGGTGGTAGGTGGCCCAAGAGTAGTATAAATAGGGGTGGAGGGGTAGCCTCCTTCCCTGGAAGGTTTTTAGGTTTGTGAATGCTCCTTTGAGCTTTGCCCACATGAAAGTGAGGCTTTGTAACCTCTCCTTCTAGAAATGAAAGTTTTATCTATCCATCTCTGAATTTATTTTGCGCATTCACATTATGTCTTTACTTTACGCAATTTAAATTCAGCATTTACTTTCCCGCAATTACATTCTCGCAAGTTACTTTCACGCAATTTGGATTTGCCTCCCCTCCTTCTAAATGCTGTTGATCTTGGATGTTTTGAGTGTGTTCATATGGTTTTACATCTCTTTTGCACTCTTGGATTGAGTAGAGAACATCTTTTCTTTCAAGTTCCAACTTTGTTCAGAAGTTGTTCTTTGCGCAGAATTTATTATTTCATTTTTATAAAAATATAGAAAAATACTTTTTAAGTGATTCTTGTTGGAGGAGGTGTGGAAATCTGATATCCACTTGCAGAAAACTTTTGTAGTTCACTTGTTGCACCGTTTGGGCGCCATGAGGTGAAAACCGAGCCCCAAACTTTCTGCTCGAAGTTCTTGACTGACTGTGTTCTTCGAGTTTTCCTGTTTTTTATGTAAGGGTTTTTGAGGATAAATTTGGTGGAGTTCTTCATGACTCTGATGCTCATAGGGAGAAAAATTCTCAAAATTTTGTGAGCTGCATAAACTCACCAACCTCCTGTTCAAATTGAGGACAAGTTCTGGAAATTCTGCTTTTGCTTTTCCGAAAGTGACTTTTGTGATTTGAATTGATGTTCTTTCTAAAAGCAAGAGTTGGATTGATTCCTCTTTATCTTGGACACTAGACAACCAGGATTGTGACTCAAAAATCCCCACATATTTTATGGTACTTATCCATGCAAGCTAGCGGTACACATAGTTGTCTAGTTTTTCGGGCTTTTCACGATTTCCTTTGAGCGATCTTGTCGAGGTTTTTGTTGGAGTATTTTGGGCGAAAATTTATTTGCGACCATTCACCCCCCTCTGTTCGCCATCTCGGTCCTTCAATTAGTATCAGAGCCAGTTTTGCTCTTCCATAGATCTTGACCGGTCTCAAGAGCCATGGCGATGGACAAGTATTCCACCAAGCCTCCCATTTTTTCTAGAGTCGATTTTCCATTCTAGAAGTCGTGCATGGAGTCATACATCACTGCCCAGGGCTTCATGATATGGCAGAAGGTGAAACTCCCATATGAGGTTCCTGCCGATGAAAACGTCACGGCCGGCAATATGGCTGACGTTGAGGCGAATGCTAAGGCAAAGAACATCCTCATACAGGGTCTTAGCCGCAGTGAGTATGACAGGATTTCTCACCTTCATTCTGCTCATGAGATTTGGGTGACCCTCGATGCTTACCATGAGGGCACTACCCAAATCAAGGCGGTTCGACAGACCAATTCAAGCGTGAGTTCAACAAGTTTGAGCGCACGGCGGTGAGAGTCTTGATGAGTGCTTGGTCGTTTTACCAAGATCTTGGCGATCTTGACGAGCTTGGTTGCATATACCCCGACTCGAGATAATGCTCGACATTTCTTGACTGCACTCGATTTGCGTGTTTGGGAGATGAAGGTGACCACCATCAAGGACACCACTGACTTGTCGACTCTGACTCTTGACGGGCTTTATTTCGGCCTCAAGACTCATGAGATCGATGTTGTCTCACGGAAGACGAAATCTCAGTCGATGGCCTTGGTCACCGATCCCATTAGATCTTCTTCTTCTGATCCTTCTATTGGTTTCTCTCTTTTCGCCCTTTGTGAGCTAAGCGATGACCAACTGGAAAAATTTCCAGAAAATTAGCTTGCTCTTCTCGCTCGCAAGTTTTCTCATGCATACAAGAGGGTGAGAAAGAGGAAGAGAGGTGGCATGATCACCTGCTTCGAGTGTGGTGGCCCCAACCACATTTGGGCGAACTGTCCCAAACTGGAGAAGGGCAAGAACGACGTTGGCGGTTTAGGCAAGAACGACTACACCGACAAGAACCGCAACAAGAAGCCTCTAGTTCGTGAGCCAACGTGTGAGAAGAAGTATCGCAACTTCTCCAAGAACAAGAAGCTCTTCCATCGCGTCCTCGCCGCGCTTGACGACATCAACCTCTCCGACACCGAGACATGGAGCGACGAGGGCGAGGATGAACCGCAAGAAATGAAGGGCGACGACGATTTCTCCGGCATGTGTTTCATGGCCGACACCAACGACATCAGCGACTCCGAGCTCTACAGCGACTCGGACGAGGTACCCTCCTATGACCAGCTCAACGAAGCTTTCTGCAAACTAGGAAAATTTCATGCTAGAGCTAGAGCTAGGTGTACGAAGCTTGAGAAGGAAGTAGGTACCTTGACTCGGGAGTTAGCTTCTCTTAGATCTTCTCCCTCCCGAGTCACTGATGATTGCTCTTTGTGTGATGCTATTCTTGTGGAGTTGGAGAACTTAAGGACTATGCATGATAGTGTGTTGACTGAATTAGAAAGTCTTAAGTTGAAGAATGCTAGCGATAATTCTGTTGATGCTATTCCACTAGATGCTAGTTTTCTTCATGCTCACTCTACTCCTTCTTATGCTAATTGCCCTAAATTGCTTGCCGAAATTGATGCCATGAGCGATCACCTTAGGAAGCTTTCTTCTAGAAACGATGAACTTGAAATGCATGCTTCTAAGGACCCAGTCAGCTCATGTGAGGGCTGTAGGCAACTAAAACTTGACAATAAATCCTTAAATGTCAAGTGTGCTAAACTTGTTAAGGACTTACTAGATAAGTCACAAGAAAGTTGCTTGCGATGTTCTGTAATTGAGGGGGACTTGGATAAAATCCATGTCGAGCTTAGGAAGAAATTAGAAGACCAAGCTCATAGAATTAGAAATGCGTCTTGTGTTTCTTGTGAGGCCCTCAAGATTGAGGCAGCCGTGCTGAGGAAGAAAAATGCACGTGCTGAGAGAGCTCATCTTTCTGGTTCTTCTTCTTCTTCCCCCTGCTCTTCTTGTGCCTCTTTCTTTCGAGATTGCCAGTATCTTATAAGCACTCTCGAGAAGTTTGTTGGAGGCAAGAAGAAGCTCAATCTTATTCTAGGCCAATCCAAGATTAGTAGATTCAATCAAGGTCTAGGATTTGATCCCTTGGAGCACGCTCGGGCGCATCCTCCCACCATTGTGCGCGGCTCCAAGAGTGGTGAAATTGTGGTAGCTCCCAGAGTGAGTACCACCGTGTTTAGGTCTGCTGGGGTTGTCCATAGGACTTCTGACCAGAAGGGTGTTACTCCTATTGCTTCTGCCTTTAGCAAGGCGAAGTACACATGCACCTTCTGTAAGAAGGATGATCACCTAGTAGATTTCTGCTTCAGGCGCACCAAGATCAATCGGCGTGAGCGTGTTGCTGCCCTTAAGGGTATTCAAGGTCATCCCCAGACTTTGAGTGCTCCTAAGGCACACACTGCTTCTAGACAGGTTAGAGAGTCGCCTATTTTTGGGCAGCGTCCAGAACTCGGTTTTCATGCTAGTTTTTGAGTTTTAGTCCTGGAGCTGTTCGTAGTCAGTCTTTCCATCGTCCTCTTGATATTCCTCGTTTTTCTAATCGAGGTAGATATCAGCGGCGTGATGTATTTTCTGGTAGGAGTTTTAGGCAGCTTCACTGGGGTGGTTCGGCTTTTGCACCACGGCAGGCCAACCCAGTTTCAACTTCTAGATCATCTACTAGAGTTGCTACTGATCTTGTTAGGGTTAAACGTCAGAGAGACACTCGAGTCCAGTCTTCTTCTGTGATTGGTACTCTGAGGCGTCGTGTGATTCAGTATTGGGTTCCCAAGTCTTCACTCTATCCCAGTACTGAGTCATCTTTCTCTCTTGTGTCTTGATCAGGTTCGTCGGATGGGGAAGGGAGATGTTTGGATTGTTGACTCCGGTTGTTCTCATCATATGACCGAAGATTCTCGATAGGTCTCTTCCCTAGTCCGAGCCCCTGGTGATGAGTTGATCACTTTCGGGGATGCATCTTCAGGTAGAGTCATTGCTAAAGGTACCATCTGCATTTACCAAAATTTCATTCTTAAAGATGTTGCCTTAGTAAGTAAGCTGCAATACAATCTGCTCTCTGTTTCTCAGCTTATCGATAACTCTTTCGAGGTAAGCTTCAAGAGTAATGCCTGTAGAATCCTTGATTCATCAGGAGGGTTAATTTGCGGGATTTCTAGATTTGGGAGAGTCTTTCGTGCTGATTTTTCTGCTTCTTCTGGAGACTCCCTTCGATGTTTGATTGCTTCTGAGTCCCGTGATCTCTCCTTCTGGCATAGGAGACTTGGTCACATTGGTTTTGATCATTTGACCGAGTTAGCGTACCACGATCTCATTCGGGTTTGCCCAAACTCAAGATGGTCAAAGACTTAGTTTGCTCTCCCCGCCGACATGGCAAGATGGTTCTTCTTCTCATCCCCTAGTCACTATTGTGATGGTGATGCACCAAGACTTTTACATATGGACACTTTGTTGGTCCACTCGAGTGCGATCGATGGGTGGGAAGTGGTATGTTCTTGTCATTTTTGATGATTTTTCGAGGTATTCTTGGGTGTTTTTCATGTCCTCGAAGGATGAGACTTTTACCCATTTTAGGGGTTTGGTTCATAGGTTGTCTTTTGAGCTCCCTGGTGCCCTACGAGCTATCTGTGGACAATGGCACGGAGTTCAAGAACTCCTATTTTGAGAGTTTCTGTGTGGAGTCTGGTTTAGAGCATCAGTTCTCCTCTCCCTACATCCCTCAGCAAAATGGCATAGTGGAAAGGAAGAACAGGACCCTGGTAGAAATGGCCAGGACGATGCTAGATGAGTACAGTACTCCTAAGAAGTTTTGGGCTGAGGCTATAGCTACTGCTTGCCATGTTTCTAATTGTGTATTCTTGAGAGCACATTTGCACCGCACTTCTTACGAGTTGAGGTATGGGCGAAAGCCCAGTGTTTCTCATTTTCGTGTGTTTGGTTGCAAGTGTTTTATTTTGAAGTCTGGTAACCTGGATAAGTTTGAGTCTCGTTCTTCTGATGGTATCTTTCTGGGTTATTCGTCTTCTTCTCGTAGCTATAGGGTCTGGAGTTGCGATGCGCATAGGATCATAGAGACCTATGAAGTGACCTTTGATGAGGCTAGCCCAGGAGCTAGACCCGATACTTCAGGCTCTTCTTCTTCCTCTGAGACCATCTTTGTAGAGGATGAGGATGATGGAGATGATGGTGTTTCACCTGATACAGTCCCATCTACACCTGAGGTGCCTCCTGTTTCCATTTTTGCACCTCAGGAAGGCCAGCCCTTGCCTTCTAGCTCTCATTCAGCTAGTGGCTCCGCTCCTGCATCTTCTGTGCATGAGGTAGAGGCCACTTCTACTTCTGGACCTCCCCGTCATATTCAGCGTTCTCATCCACCTGATCAGATCATCGGCGATCTATTTGAGCGAGTCACTCGCTCAAAATCAGGTTTGTCCAGTTTCTGCCTTCACTCTGCCTTTGTTGCCTCGTTTGAGCCGAAGGATGTGACTCATGCATTATCTGACGAGTCTTGGACTAATGCTATGCATGAGGAACTTGAAAACTTCGAGAGGAACAAAGTCTGGCAGCTTGTAGAATGTCCATCTGGTCATAATGTCATTGGGACCAAGTGGGTGTTAAAAAACAAGCAGAGTGAGGATGGGGTTGTCATTTGCAACAAGGCTAGGCTAGTTGCACAGGGTTTTTCTCAGGTTGAGGTCTCGACTTTGAGGAGACCTTTACCCCTGTAGCTAGACTAGAGGCTATTAGTATCTGCTTGCATTCTCTGTATCCCGGGGCTTCAAGCTCTATCAAATGGATGTCAAGAGTGCATTCCTCAATAGCTATATTGAGGAAGAGGTTTATGTCAAACAACCTCCAGGATTTGAGAACCCCAAGTTTCCGAGTCATGTATACAAGCTTTCCAAAGCTCTGTATGGACTCAAGCAGGCCCCCAGAGCATGGTATGAGAGGCTCAAGTCTTTTCTTCTCAGCCATGACTTCAAAATGGGCGTAGTAGACAAGACTCTGTTCATCAGACACCATGAGTCGCATTTTCTTCTTGTCCAGATTTATGTGGACGATATCATTTTTGGTGGCTTGTCTCATTCGCTTGTGTCTCGGTTTTACGAGGTGATGAGCCTGAGTTTGAGATGAGTATGATGGGCGAGTTGAGCTATTTCTTGGCTCCCAAATTAAGCGGACTGGAGAGGTACTTTCTTGCATCAAGGCAAGTATACCGTGACCTTCCGAGGCGCTTTGATATGTCGATGGGAAGCCGGTGATGACTCCTATGGCCACCACTGCTGTCCTCGAGCCCGATGAGGATGGTGAGCCTGCTGATCAAAAGGAGTTTCGGAGCATGATCGGCTCCCTCTTGTACCTCACTGCTTCAAGGCCGAACATATATTTCGCTGTGTGTCTGTGCGCTCGATTTCAAGCGTCTCGTCGTGCCTCTCACCGCCAGGCGGTCAAGCGCATCTTCGAGTACCTTCGTGCTACCACTGATTATGGTATTTGGTACTCTTCTTCTTCTTGTCTATCTCTTAGAGCCTTTTTCGATGCCGACTTTGCTGGCTGTAGGATAGATAGGAAGAGCACTTCTGGCACTTGCCAATTCATTGGCACTTCTCTTGTTTCTTGGTCATCTAGAAAGCAGTCCGGGGTTGCACAGTCCACTGCTGAGGTCGAGTATGTTGCTGCAGCCAGTTGCTGTAGCCAGGTTCTCTGGATGAGATCGACCTTGCGGGACTTTGGGTTAGAGATAGAGAGTGTGCCACTTTTCTGTGACAACACTTCTGCTATTTGCATTGCTAAAAACCCAGTGCAACATTCCCGGACCAAGCACATTGATATTAGATATCACTTCCTTAGAGACCATGTGGAGAAGGGAGATATCGCGCTTCAGTTCGTAGAGAGTGACCTTCAGTTAGCCGATATCTTCACCAAGCCTTTGGATAGCTCCAGATTTGTTGCCTTGAGGAGTGAGCTTGGAGTCGTGAGCCCTTACGGCCTTTCGTGAGGGGGAGCTGGTTTGTATATTATGTATTATATGTTTTCTTCCAGCTTTTCTTTTCTTTGTGTTTCTTCTGGGTGACTTTGGGCTTGTTTTCTTGAGTTGAGTTCACTCACTTAGACTTCTGGCATGCCTTGCATGGACCTCTTATCTTGTGCTTTAGGTTGCTATCATGCGTGATTAGTTGTTCTCTCTTCTCTCTAGGTTGAGTTCCCTCACAGTCTTATAAGTCTAGCAGGTATTGGGCCTCCTGGGTAGACAGGGTTTGTGTGCACTCCTTAGTTGGGATCTAGAGTCAGCTTCCCTATGTCAGTCTCTGGGAAGATAAGAGCGAGTCTGAGCCGTAGTGAGTCTCTTCTATCTTATCTATGCTCAATAGCCATCCAGTTTTGCAGTTTCTCGACTTCTTCTCCTCATTCTGTTTTTCTGGTTATTATTGAGTTCATTCGGGTTTTCTTTATGCCTAATCTTGATAATAACTCAACTTTAACCAGATTTGAGCTTAAAATTGATTCATTTGTTGAGGGGGAGTTTGGGAATCTGTTCGTGCATCGCATGTAGACTGCATTTCCTGTTTAATGAGCTTTGTCTATTATGCAATTGATTTCTTCTTCATACTATACACCATGCTACATCATATGGAGGAAATCACTAGCTTAGATATGTCCAAGTTCATTTAACTTGCTAAGATTAAAAATGAAATAAGCCTTAAATGAAAAACTTGATGAAACTTATTGCTTTTACTTGGTAGGTTTCTTCTCTAGAGGTTTGTGCCATAATTTGAGAAATTTTGGAGTTCTCTAGAGTCCCTATAGCAACTTGGGTGAAACTAGTTTGATCCATGCTAGAGTCCTTCAATTGCTCATAAATCATTGTGCTAAAAATGAAAATTAAACAAAATTGACTCTTCTTGTGCACATACAACTCAACACCTTGTATTCACAAGACCGCTTCCCATTGCACTTGGGATGAACTTGGAATACATCGTGTTTGACCTAGACCATCCTCTTAAGAGTTCATCTTGAGATGGTTGCATACGGCTTGAGTCAATTGGTTGTCAAAAGAAAATGCAAATAAATTAAAAACAAAGACATATGTGGGTAAAGAATGCAAATAATGTCAAACATTTGCACCCCGCTATGTCTTGTATGATGATAAATCAAAATTTGCATTAAGTGATAAATGAGCCCGAAGGACCTTGTATGCTCTGCTAGATTCCCCAAAGTGTTGAGTAGGTTGAACTCTAGGTTTTTCTTTTGATCCTTAGAGTGGCTATTCTTCTATTTTTGAAACTAAAGCTAAGTGTTGCACTTGTCAAATCTTGATAAAAATGAAATATTCAAATCTAAGCTTGTATTTGCACTTGGACATGTCCTAGACTAATCTAATCTAAAAATTGACTAGCTTGGTGTCATATCTTATCATTGTGATCAATTGGATAATCTTCAAAGCTCTGTTAGGTTGCATTCCATGCATACATAAAAAGAGAGAGAAAATTCCATTTTGATGCTTATATTGCCGAAAGAGGGAGAAAATGTAGAAAATGCATCATTTAAAAAAAAGATAAAAAATGTGAAAGCTTGTGGTTTCTTATGATCTTTGTAAATCTTCGCTATTTTTTATGGATCATAATCACATTTGGCACTTACGATTGGTTTTTAGAGCTTTTGTGGAAAACTTGATCTTTTCATGGTCTTGCTCTAAATTCTTTCTGCCAACATGGTCATGATTTTATATCTTTCTCTCTGGACCAAGTTTGGCTTTGCAATCAAATTGCTTTCTTCTTCTCTCATTCAAACTCAAATTTATGCCTTTTGTATTATTTGTAAATATACTCATCAAGGGGGAGATTGAAGGACCATGTGGAGGTCCATCCATGTTTGTGATGAGTATTTGACTTTATTTGAGCAAGGTGTGCTCAAGTTCGAGTTTGATTTGGATTTATTTTCAAAATGAAGCAATTTAAGTTGTCTCTACCAGGAGTGGCAGTACCGACCGTATAGGCGCGGTAGTGATGAGTTGGATGGGTTTATTGCATATCATTGTGGGCATTGCTATGTGATGTGTTTCCTTGTCTTTGATGGTTGTAGGGCGACAGTGCTTGGTCATGGTGAGGCGGAGGATGACCCGGACTAGGCGAGGAGCGTCGGAGGTCCAGACGGTTGGGAGATCGCCGGAAGATGATCGGAGACGGAGTCCGGGCAAGTCAAGAAGACAAGGAAAGGAGATGATGCTATCTAGATGCCGTGTGGATCAATGAGGGCCGTCGGATTGAGGTCTAGTTGATAGGTTAGCGGGTATAGGTAGTATGCTTTGAAAACCGTGCAAGAAAACCCGGTATGTGTGTGGTTTTTGGGTTAGCCCTTGCATGGCTCTGTGTGTGGGTTAATCCTAGCCCTTAGATGAGTGCTCTAGGGTTGAGGGACTCATCCAAGGGTGGTAGGTGGCCCAAGAATAGTTTAAATAGGGGTGGAGGGGTAGCCTTCTTCCCTGGATGGTTTTGAGGTTTGTGAATGCTCCTTTGAGATTTGCCCACATGAAAGTGAGGCTTTGTAACTTCTCCTTCCAGAAATGAAAGTTTTATCCATCCATCTCTGAATTTATTTTGCGCATTTACATTATGTCTTTACTTTACGTAATTTAAATTCAAAGATTTACTTTCCATAATTACATTCTCGCAAGTTACTTTCACGCAATTTGGATTTGCCTCCCCTCCTTCTAAATGCTGTTGATCTTGGATGTTTTGAGTGTGTTCATATGGTTTTACATCTCTTTTGCACTCTTGGATTGAGTAGAGAACATCTTTCTTTCAAGTTCCAACTTTGTTCAGAAGTTGTTCTTTGCGCAGAATTTAGTATTTGATTTTTATAAAAATATAGAAAAATCCTTTTTAAGTGATTCGTATTGGAGGAGGTGCGGAACTCTGATATCCACTTGCAGAAAACTTTTGTAGTTCACTTGTTGCACCGTTTGGGCGCCATGAGGTGAAAACCGAGCCCCAAACTTTCTGCTCGAAGTTCTTGACTGACTGTGTTCTTCGATTTTTCCTGTTTTGTATGTAAGGGTTTTTGAGGAGAAATTTGGTGGAGTTCTTCATGACTCTGATGCTCATAGGGAGATAAATTTTCAAAATTTTGTTAGCTGCAGAAACCCACCAACCTCCTGTTCAAATTGAGGACAAGTTCTGGAAATTCTGCTTTTGCTTTTCTGAAAGTGACTTTTGTGATTTGAATTGATGTTCTTTCTAAAAGCAAGAGTTGGATTGATTCCTCTTTATCTTGGACACTAGACAACCAGGATTGTGACTCAAAAATCCTCACATATTTTATGGTACTTATCCATGCAAGCTAGGGGTACACATAGTTGTCTAGTTTTTTGGGCTTTTCACGATTTCCTTTGAGCGATCTTGTTGAGGTTTTTGTTGGAGTATTTTTGGCGAAAATTTATTTGCGACCATTCACCCCCCCTCTGTTCGCTATCTCGGTCCTTCATATGCATTTTGCTAGAAGTAGAAAAGCATGATGAACTCCTAGTGAAGAATCATCATGTACATCCAAATGGGAGTTTTGCAATGCCCAAAGCACATGCAAATACTCAACAGGCTAACAATAGCCAAAGCCGCAGAAAGGGCCAATGGAATATAAGGGATAATTGGAAGAATGACAAATCAAATAAGGGAAGAAGCAATTCGTAGTGTAACAGCAAAGGTAAAGGGCCAGAGGCTTCCATAAGTAATGCTCCAAACCCTAAATAACCTTGTTTTATGTATGGAGCACTGGTCATTGGTCGTTCAACAATCGCATCCCGAAGCATGTGGTAGACCTTTACATGCAATCCACTGGAAAACTAAATAAGACCTAGGGAAATAATATTAAGTCATACTTCACCATTCAACCTGTTGTTGATACGGATGTTGAGAAGTGTGATGATATGATTCTTGAAATTAGTGAGTTCGAGGAGTCCCAGGTGGGCACCTACATCTCATATGGCGACCTGGATTAGTCTCCTTAATATCCCTTCACTTTGCTAAGTCGATGTCACATATTCCTTATAAGTCTCCTTATCAGTTTAGCCCTAGTTCCTGAATGAACATTCGGTCTACGCTCCTGTTGAGCGATTATCATTCAAAAATTGAATAAATTGATATTTTCCAGATATTTGATTAATTGTGTTATGTTTGTTCTATATTCTACAATTTTTTCCTGATGCAACAATTGTTTGATTGTTAAATCATACTTCCAATGTAGAACAAAGTATAATCTGATGGCGGAGGAGAAAATCTGTCTAGAAGACAGTTGTACCACACTAAGAGAATTGAAAATATTATGACTATCGCCAGAAGCGATACTCTCATAGTTGGCACTGGAAGAATGCCACATTATACCCTGAGTCCAGTCGTACTCCCTTAATATTTTCCATATGGAGATAGTGAATGAGGATGGTACAGAATACTTACTCATGACTAAGTTTAATGGGTATAATAAACGTGTGGTTAAAAAGCTTCATTCATTCTCCTCCGGATTATACTATACACATATAAAACCTGAAGTTTGTGTTGCGATGAAAAACCTAGAAATATTTAAGATCTAGCAGATCGACTGGGTTACCCTGAGTTGAATAGTATAAGAAGAATAATTAATAATTCTACTGGCTATAGCATAAAGACTTTTCTAGACCTGAAGTTTTCTCATGCCCGGTTATGCTAAAGGAAAACTTATTTTTAGATCTTCTTACCTAAAAAGTTAGGGAAGAATAACTGAATTTCCTGGAAAAAATTCAATGTGGTATCTATGGACCTGTTCAGCCCCTGTCAGGCTCCTTTTTAAGAATTTTTATGGTACTTATAGATGCTTCTACTAGATGGTCCTATGTATGTCTCTTATCTACTAGGAACCATGCTTCTGCCAAAAATTAATTGCCCAAACTATTAAATTAAGAGCCTATTTTCCAGAAGAAATGATCAAGTCTATTCGAATAGACAATACTAGCAAGTTTACCTCAAAAGCATTTAATGATTATTGTATGGCTTTGGGAATTAATGTAGAGCATCTCGTACCTAATGTCCACACTTAAAATGGCCTTGCAGAGTCATTATATTAAAAGAATAAAAACTTATTGCTTGGCCGCTCTTGCATAATAGTAGGCTTCCTACCATTTGTTGGGGCCACGTAGTGCTGCATACTGCGGTAATAATTCAACTCAAAACAACTGCACATTATGAAATTCCCTCATTGCAGATAGTGCCTGGAAAATAATCAAGTATTTCCCATCTGCGAAACACTGGTTGTGTTTTATACATACCAATCTCTCCACCACAGCATACCACCATAAGACCTCACCAGAAGTTGAGGATCTATGTAGGTTATGAATCTCCGTTATGTATTAAAATAACTAGAACCTATGACAGGGGATATGTACACGGCTCGGTACGCAGATTGTACTAAGGATATTTTTCGGCATTAGGGGGAGATAAGTACCACATTAGAGAATGCCGAGTCCTTAGATCCACAGACTACAGAGACCGAACTTGAAGTTCAGAGGATGATAAATCTGCAAAGAATAAGCTTAACATTTGCCAAATTCCTTCACTGATCATGAGGGAGTGAAAAAATCTCATATACCTGCAGTATATGCACCTGAAAGAGTGAAAATATCCTAGAAGGATATTGAACCCACTCTTGACCCTCATGATAAAATGAGGGGGTGGCCTCCAGGTGCACGGGACTCAATTTCGCAGAGACATCCGCAGAAGTAGAGAACCAAGCAAATGAGAATACTACCTATGACAGTAGAAGAAGCTTAACCTGATGTTGAGAAAATCCCTGAAGTGAGCCATCTTGGAGATGGCAACATCCCTGAAGTGATCCATCCTGAAGATGATAACCCTAGCGTATATTTGCGTGTACAATCTAACGCTGGGAAGTCGGAACACCCAGACTCCATCGTTGTGGAAAATCATGAGGAGCTGGAAGAAATTAATAAAGAGATATCCCTGAAGCGATGCAGGAGAATTGTATAAAAGAAAGACTACAATTGTCGACATATATTTTTGCCTCTAAAATTGCTAGAAAACTGGATCCAGACCCAAAATCCATGGCAGAGTGTCAGAAGCGCTCAGATAGGGTCAAATGAAAAGAAGCAATTGAGACAGTGCTCGCTTATTAAAAGGAAAGTTTTGGGCCCATTTATCAAACATCTCCTAAAGTAATCCCTGTAGGATCAAACAGGTTCTTCATTCGGAAGAGAAATGAAATACCTAGATGGTGAGATATAAAGTAAGGCTTGTAGCACAAGGGTTCACACAGAGACCCGACATCAATTACGATGAAATATATTCTCCTGTAAAGAGTGGAATAATGTTCCGAAATTTAATATTAATGGCAGCAAGCTTAAACTTATCAATGCAGTTGATGGATGAAGTGACCTCATATATATGGGTCACTGGATACGGATATCTACATAAGAATCCCTGAAGGGGTTACAATTCCGAATCCTAATAATCGCAACATGTATAGCGTCAAACTGAAGAGATCGCTATACGGATTAAAACAGTCGGGGAGAATGTGGTATAACCAATTTTATGAGTTCCTCCTGAAGAAGGAATGTTATCCCTGTGTGTTCATAAAGAAATCTCAGAATGGATCTTGTATCATCTCAGTCTTATGTCAATGATCTGAATATCATCAGAACCATAGAGGAGACAGAGGAAGCCAATGCTTACCTCATGACGGAGTTTTGAGATGACAATTTTGGGTAAAACCAAATGTTGCTTAAGCCTGCAGCTAGAGCATTTCTCAGAAGGAATCCTTGTACACCAGTCTTCTATACGAAGAAGGTATTGGAAAGGTTCATATGGATAATCCTTTAAAAAACCTCATGGTCGTAAGGTCCCTTGAAGCGGATAAAGACCCTTTCAGACCAAGGATGGAAAATGAGAAAGTCTTAGGACCTGAAGTCCCATACTGATGTATCTTGCGAATTGCACAAGGCCTCATATTGCATTCGCAGTAAATTTGCTAGCAAGACACAGTTCACCCCTAACCAGAAGACATTGAGCTGGTGTCAAGACTTTACTCAGATATCTCCAAGGTACTCAAGAACTTGGATTGTTTTTCCAGAAGAACCAAGTTTTGACCATGGTAGGTTATATGGATGTTGGCTATCTGTTTGATCCCCACAGTGCCAAATCACAGACTGGTTTTATATTTCTTTGCGGTGGTACAGCCGTTTCTTGGCGATCTTTTAAGCAGACCTTGGTAGCTACTTCTACCAACTACTCAGATATTATAGCTTTATATGAAGCCTCACGTGAATCTGATTGGCTGAGACGTGTGATTAACCATATCCAGAAGTCATGTGGTCTTAACACCGTCGATACCCCCACAATTATCATGAAGATCATGCTTCTCATGTTGCACAAATGCAAATGGGTTATGTGAAAAGCAATATCACGAAGCATATTGCTCGTAAGTTTTCCTGTCCTCACGAACTCCAGAAGAATGGTGAGATAAAGATTTTGCAAACTAAGTTAGGTGAAAATCTTGCAGATTTATTCACTAAGTCCTTGCCAAAATGTTCATTCCAAATATATGTTAATGGTTTTGGAATGAGACGACTTAAAGATATGCAAAGTTTAGGGGGAATAAATCCCTGAACCATGACCCTTTGCATGATCAAGAAAGTCATATTTTAAATCATGAAGATTATAAGTTGTACTCTTTTTCCCTTAGTGAGTTTTCCTGAAGTTTTCTCACATGAAGGTTTTTAATGAGGCAACTAATGTAACACGGAGTGCGAGTGCAATGTACTCTTTTCTCCATCCCTTTTTTCCCACTGGGTTTTTTGGAGGAGTTTTTAACGAGACATGTGCATTACACGGTATTCGTCTAAGGGGAGTGTTATGAGATAAGATATTCGTAACCGTATTCGGTTAGACTCTATCTCGTATGTGTGGGCGAATCCTAACTTATCTCTTGCCAATTTCTCTATATATTGGGCACCCCCTTGTACAAGAGATCTAATCTAATAAAGTGAGAGAGCTATGCCCCCTACTTTGTGTACGCTCCAGTTCTTGTTCTTATAATTTCGTTGGTATGTTATTCATTGATTGTGAATGAACGACTACGTTTTACAACAGGCCTAACATATCAAAGTGACTACAACTGATTTATATATGGTTCTATGAAATATTTTGGTTGCCATACTAGTTATGTGCCCCTTACCAACAACGTACACGGTTTTCTACTACTATGACCATATGATACGTTGGTTTTACGAAATTAAAGCAGGAGGTTTGTTTTTGTTTTTGTTTTTTTGGGCGAGGAGGAGATTCCTACTCTCAGTACTACTGTAAGAGTATGGACCTATCGTCTCTCTATCTACGAGCTTCTTTGCAACGGTGCTGCTGAGAAACAAATTAGGCGATTGGTTGTCTTTGGGGATTGGCAACAAAATCAGAGTTTGCTATGCCGCACACGTCCTCCTGGAACGTACGGCAGATTGAGCATTCTTTCTTTTTCTCTTCTTTTAGTTTCTTTCCTTTCCTTTATTGACCCTACTGAACCCTCACTTTGATGAGTTTCAACTCGCGTAATGGAGTCGACAAGCCAATGCGTACCTGTTGCTGTACTGCTTTGGAACTAACTCCAGTCGCTCATTTTAGAAAGGAGATGGAAGCTAGCCGCGTGACTCTTTCACAGCTTTTTAAGTAAAAGAACAGGTCAAAGAAAAAAGCTACATTAGCTAGTAACGGAAAAAGGATAAAGAACAGAGTACTTGGAAATGCACAAGAAATTTTGACGTTTTCTGCTCACATTTTAAGTGCAGAATTCTAGCATCTCCACTCTCCAGTACAGGTCCTTTTTTTTTTGGTAGAAGGGACCTGATCCACCGTATAGAATGATAGATGACATGGCAGAGTTAAGGAATAGAGAGAAACACTACTATAGAAAGGCGTATAATAAACGTCTTAATATAGACCGTTTTCAAAAATCATATGCGTTAAAACTAATTACATACGATTTTGCTAGTACGATCATCAAAGTTATAGGATATGCTAAGAATCGTCTGTGATAAACTCATATCACAGGCGGTTAGTCCCACAAACTATTTGTGTAATATCACAGACGGTTTGTACTACGAACCATCTGTGATATGACTACATATCACAGACGGTTTTTTTAGCAAACCATCTGTGATAGCACTTCTATAAAAGAAGTTTATCCCGTTCATCTCCACCTCACGTCTTGCACTTCCTCCTCCCCCTCGCGCCCTGCCCTCCACCTCCCTGCGCCCACATCACCCCTCCACCACCCTGGCGCCTCGTGGTGGTGGTGAGCTTGGAGAAGAACGTGCCGGTGGTGGAGGAGGACATGTCGGTGATGGAGAGGGCGGCGGCCGGTGGCGAGGAGGGAGAGATGGCGATCGGCAGAGGGGAGCGAGATCTATTCCACTCTCTAGATGATTGAGGTGATCCCCTGAACTTGAGTTGTTTAAGGCTAATTTAGGTTAGGGATAAATGATATAAAATTCTCGACTAGCCATGTCAAGTAGGTTGTGTGCATCATGAACAGATAATCTAATCCAGATATTCTGGTATGTTTGGTTTGATTGATGCTTAAGGTGTTAGAATCCTCTCTACGACTTCAGGTGTGTTAATACTACTACTTAGCAAACGAAGTGTGCATCCACTTTGCATATGTTATTGTTATCAAAACCTTATATAACTATTTGCTACCAAGAGATCATCAGGTAATATGTAAGTACAGATTTTTTTCTCTTTTGAGAGAGATTGCTTCTTGGTTGCCTTAGAAAGCATAAATATTAGTTGTTTGATTGCATAACTGTTTGCTACCAAGAGATTATCACCTAATATGCAAGTACATAGACTTTTCATCTTTTGAGATCATCACCTTATGTAATTATTTGCATAACAAGGCTTGAAGAGAACAAAAGTGTATCATATCACTGGAATAATTTACATGCATAGCAGAAAGTTAAGTACCTCCTCGCATCTGTGAGAACAAATGTTGATGGATTCTAAGAAAAAATCCAATTCCATCCGAGGATCAGAATGTGAAAAATAAATTAGAGCATGACAACTTTCAGGCCAAACTGTGGATAGAATTGGATTTTACCCAATGAAAGATAAATCATGATGTGGAAGATAAATCAGATGTACAAGATAAATCAGAGCATGGAGTACCAAAGAAGATAATGTCAGATAGAGGTACCTAATTTACCTCAAGATTTTGGAATAAGATGCATGAAGAAATGGGAATGCGTTTGAATTTTAGTACAACGTATCATCCAGAGACATATGGTCAAATTGAAAGAGTCAATTACATTTTGGAGGATATGTTGAGAGTTTGTGTCTTAGCCTATGCTACATAATGGGATAAATGTTTGTTGTATGCTAAGTTTAGCTATAACAATAGTTATCAGGTGAGTTTGCAAATGTCACAATTTGAAGCTTTGTATGGTAGTTCCTGTCGTACTCTGTTGAATTGGAATGAGACAAGAGAGCGTCTTATCTTTGGGCCTAATATTCTTAAAGAAGCCAAGGAGTAAATTGCCATGATCAGAGAAAGGTTAAAAGTGACTCAGTCAAGGCAGAAAAGTTATGCATGTAATCAAAGAAGAGAGTTGAGCTTTGAGCCAGAAGATTTTGTTTATCTCAAAGTTACCCTTCTTAAAGGAGTAAAAAGGTTTCACGTTAAAAAGAAGCTTGCACTAAGATATGTTGGTCCATTCAAAATTTTGAGCCGTTAAGGAGAGGTTGCTTATCAGTTGGAGTTGTCGCAGTCATTGGCAGGTGTGCATGATATACTTCATGTCTCAGTTGAAGAAGTGTCTTTGAGTGCCAATAGAGCAGACACCATTTAAGTCAATTAAGTTGCAAGAAGATTTGACTTATAAGGAGCAACTGATTAAGATTTTTATGTTGTTGATCGCAAGACCAAAAGCAAGTCAATTCATTTCTGCACAGTACAATGGAGTAATTATTCAGAAAGCAAATCAACGTGGAAGCGTGAGGAAGATCTGCAGGCAAAGTTTCCTAGCCTGTTTCTTAGCTAGTCCTAAATCTCGGGGATGAGATTCTGTTAAGGGGGGAGGATTTTAACAACCTAATTTTGGAATTTTATTAATTTAATATTTCTATTTATGCATTTTATAAATTTTGGGAATTTTTAGAATTTTCTAAAATTTATTTGGAATTTATTGAATATTTTTAATTAGGTCAATTATGAATATTATTTGAATATTTGAAAAGTTTAAATAAACCTTTGTCAAAAATATTTTATTTGAGTTCCAAATGTCTCAAAATATTTTTAGGAATTTTTCTAGTAATTTTCCTATTTTCTTTGAATTATTTTAATTACTAGAATTATTTTAAATAGAAAAGATTGAAAAACAACTTTGAATAGTGGTCCCAGCCCATCTCAGTTCCATCCCGTTAGCTGTGGGAGCCCTAGAGCCATAGCCGTCGGATTCAGATCAAATGGTTGAGATGAATTCGGAACCCTAGCGTCTACAAGCCATCGAATCGGCGTGTGCTGGTGAGATCAATCCGAGCTCTAGCGTTCATCCAACCATCCATCGCAGCACACGGCGTCTGCTGATCATCGTGTTCGATCGGGACTCAGATCCCCGACGCTGTGTGCACCATGGTAGGGTTCTCCATGCCGTGCACGGCTTGGATGCCCGCCGCTATATAGGGTGAGCACTAGGTGCGCAAAGGTCCCAAAACCTCACACCCTAGATTGCAGCCCCAAATTTCGCCACCGTTCACCGAGATTTCGTCGAGTTGTTTGACCATCGCCACAATCTTATCGTCGTCGATTCGCCGCAACCTTTGCGTCTTCGGGCTCGAGAGTGGTCGCATTGGAACCGCTATTGCAGGAGCTAGATGGTGAGCACCCTGGATTGGCTGTAGGATCATCGGAGGACGTCACCGTCGTCAGACCCGAAGCCGTCGCTGCCCTTGGCTTCGCCGTCATCGTTCAAGGTCACTGGAGTAGAATCTAAACGCGTCACCAGAATCACCTCTCTGAGACCTTGCCGTAGGTGCCCGTCGTTCTCTCCGTCGATGACCCTACGGCTATGAGCCACTGCCAGCCAACGTGGCCTAGCCCGATCTCGCCACGTGATAGACTTGTGTCACAGTGACGTCAGCCGAATGGGCCAACATGTTAGTTGCATAAAGAATTTATAAAAGTATTTTTATTCGGTGAAAATATGATGCTGATGTCAGCTGATGTCATAAATCGAATTTCCAGTATAAAAAATTCAGGAAAAATCAATATTTTTCTATTTCCAGTATTTTCTTTATTTTCAAATCTTTCGAGAGCTAGTTCTTCTTCATACAATCTCTGATTGGGCAATTCAAATTTATAAAATTTTGTAAAATTGAGATATATTTTTTGGTGAATTTTATTTTATTTTTGTGTTTTTTTGCTCTCTATTTTTATATTTATTTGCTATTTCATCTCGATTCGCATAGACGTCAAAGTGCTCAGTCAGTTTGAGGGTGAAGCATTGACTCAATAGCAAGATCCAAAGCAAGAATAAGATCTATTCCAAGGCAAGTTGTGCTTTGATCATGTTGAACCCCGTTTTACAAATGCTATATTGTTTTAATCTACTGTATAATATTTTATGCTTAGAACTATTTTTAATTAGTTTGGGACCTAGTTATTTAACCCAATTGGATTATACCCTACCTTGTCATTTGTATGCCATGATTATTTGTCACTCTAGAATGGTTCATTATTAATTGATTGCTAATAGTTGCCAATATGGGTTGGTTAGATCATATATAGCTGCTTAGCCATACCACATATAACTCATGTATTTGGAAGTTCAAATTAATCTTGACTTATGGAATATAGAACATATTTATGAAATGTGTGTCATGTGTTATCATACAATGATGTTGAGTTGTTGATAGCATGTGTTATATGGTAGTCAACTGAGGTGGTAAATGATTTAGACTAGGGCAAGTGGCAAGATACCGTGAGTTATGGTGGGCCGGTGTAGCAATGGGTTGATATGTTGACATGAAGATATAAGAGTAGATGTGAGGTGGTTCTTGTGAGTGTTGTTAGAAGTTTTGCCTCGGTCAATTAAGAACTTTATCTTGCAAGCCTTTGAATGGGGCCAAACATACAACCACATGTTTGGAATGGGATGAACCTAACTAAGTAAGATACCTAGTCTTGACATGTGATACCTCAGGTGGATAACCACACGGTGCGTGCGGTTAAGGGGAGTGTGTGTTGTGTGGTGGCCAAACATTGGTCCAACGATAAGTCCCTCCTATTCTTCTGCTCAATGTGAGGGAAGGAATAGTGAGTCAGGCTTGTCGGGAGGGGGAGATAAAAGTTTTTGAAAGATTTTGTTATGATCTACCAGTCGCACGTCGATGGGTACGTGTTATGGCCGATAGTATAGTTTGATCATATCATGTAGGTAAAGTGTATAACCTCTGTAGTGTAAATCTATTTGGATAGCCATGCTCGTGGTATTAGGCAATACTCAGGGATTACAGTCAAGGATTAGATTTTATAAAAAGAAACTTGGAAAGGGAAGGCCGTGAGTCATTGTAAGTTTGGAAATTGGTTAAGACCATGTGCCAAGTTTAACATTGAGAAATGCATTAAAGTAATTATTTATTGTATTTGCTTTACTGGCATTTCAATCTATTTATTGTATTCAATTATAAATGCCGCTTTATAGCAAAATATCTATACAACCATTCATTTGGAATAAGTCTTGTATATAGATATATTATGATTACATTCTGTGCACAACTTATTGAGTGCTTTATGTACTCACTCTTGCCACCACAAAATTATCAGTTGAGGAGGAGTCTACACCAGCTTTTGAGGAGTACCAGGAGCAAGCGAACATCTAGGGTGCAAGCATTGTCAGTTGCCTATGGCACGCTGAGGGGTTTATCTACATTTTTTATTCCGCTGTAGTTTTACTTATTAGAATTTGTCCTATGTGGCTCAATAATGTAAGTTGACCATAACGTCAATTAACTGTCTTATATCTAATAAATAAAGCCTTTTTATTATGTTTCCACTATATATGATTGTGATATTAATCTATGTTGACACTGTGTACACTAGCATGATCCTGTACTAGTGTGGTATACACAGAGGGTTCAGATTTGCATATTCGGGTCCCAACAGATGTGGTATTTATGCATAGGGAAGGTGGCTCACACTACTACAGAATGTTACATCACTATCGCTTCATCTGTGTCGGTTCTTAAGTTTTTAGGAAAAAACGATTGTGATAGATGACTTAAGAAAGGCATTAATAATAATCACTATCAGTTCCCAAGTTAGAAGTGATTGTGATGTAGCACTGGGAACATCACAATCGGTTCTTACGCCAAAAGTGATAGTGATGTGCATTATCATCACTATCGGTTTTCACATAAAAAGCGATAGTGATGAACACGTACACATCACTATCGATTCTTATTTAAGAAGCCATAGTGATAAGAATGCACATCACTATCGCTTCTTTTGTGAGAAGCGATAGTGATATGCATGCTCATCACTATCGCTTCTCACATAAGAACCGATAGTGATGTAAACGTGTTCATCATTATCGCTTCTTATGTGAGAACCGATTGTGATGACAACGATCATCACTATCACTTCTCTTATAAGAACCGACTGTGATGTGCACGATCACAGCACTATCGCTTTTTATATGAGAACCGATAATGATGTGCCTCGTGAAGAGGAACGCGGTATGCTACACTAGAACAAAAAAAATCTATCGCATAACCAGAAAGCTACTGGCAAGAAGGGGATCACAGATTAGATTACCACTAGACGCGTAGTTGCGAAATCCTTCGCACGTCGATGTAGTGGATCTTCCTCGCCGCAGTCGTTGCGTTGATGGAGTGGATCGTCCTCGCCTCGCCGTGGATCGTCCTCCCACGCCGCAGTCACAGCAGCGTCACCGTAGTAGTGCACACGTCCAGGGATGGAACGCCGTGCGTCGGTGTGCAAGCACCTGGTCGCTTGGCAGGGGCAACGAGAGGAGAAGGCTAGGGTTTCGGGTGAGTCACTTCTAAGCCATGGGAAAGCACACCCTGCGCCCACCCTCCTCCCCTCCTTATATAGCCACGAGATGAAACCCTAAACCAGGGCCCATCAGCGTGCTAAGCCCACAAGGTCCATTAATTACGGATCCAATCCAGATTAATGCGTCCTAGCCTATTAAGTGTGTGACCCTGCAGGTTCACGTACGTTTGGACATGGATTCGGAAAACTCCTTTTCAATCCAATAGTTGGTAGCGACTCCTTGCAAAGTATGCCAACTCCCAAACATACTATGATCAAATCGGGCAGAACCTATCACAAGTACTCATGTAATAATCCCTTTGCCAAGTATATGAAGATTGAACTCAAGGCGAGAAGCATGTCATCCTTTGATGATTCAATCCATCTCTCGTATCCGTGATATATTAATAAGTTATGATTGACTCCTCAATCACGTTATGGCCATGCACTTCCTTAATCATATCACATGAGTGGCCTTCTCATATATCTCCATTTTATTGGAGTGGCAAATTCCATCTTGACTGCTCACTTCCCTCTGCAAGTTTTATAGTAAACATGAAATCTACCTTTATAACTATCCGGTTAGGAAGTAGTGTTTGATAGCCCTAAGGAAAACTATTACACATGTAGGGAATATGACAATCTCAGGTCTAAGGATCATACATATACTATGTATGAGATACACTGATGACACATAAGAATGAAACATTCTCACAGTGTCCCATTGTGGGTCTATCTAACTCATGTTCTTCACCATGCGTCCACAATGTATAGATGATATCTCCATACCCCATGATCTATGAAGCATGAACATCGATCACTACATGTGCTGATCTATTCATCGTTGTCCTATACGATGATATCCGATCAGAGATATTTATCGAATTACATCAATAAGTAAAGAGCTTCATAAGCAAGTCACATACTTGTTAATCAATACAATGATATACATTCATTGGACCAATAATCATATTATTATTCATAAACATAGTCATGTTACAATCATCTAAATGATTGCCTCAAGGGCATAACACTAACACCTCGTTAGGTTATTTATACCACTCGAGCTGAACTCTTCTTTGTTATTGTTCCAGAGGAGATTTCTCCGTCGCCACCCAAAAAAATAGCTCATATTCTGTGGTTGGAAGCAATACTTGGGTGGGAAAATTTGAAATCCTCAAGGGTGGGTGTTAAGAGGGTAAATTTGAAGCCCTAACTTGAGGAGATTTCCCCTCATTTTGCATAATTTGTGGTTTTCTTCAAAATGTGAACATTCCTTCAAACCCCTTTAATTTTGCACTATGTAATTTTGATATGTCGCGAAGAAAGTTTAGATTGCACTGGTATTGTGTATGTCCTATCAGATTTCACACCCTTTATTTGACAAGCACACATGTATTTAATTATCTTAATTTGTAGTGCTTTGATGTTAATATGGAATTATTATTGTTGTCACCTGATGAATGTTAGATTTTAGGCTGTGAAACCTACGTCTCCCGTTCGAGGATGCTTGTTTATAAATATACCAAACAAAATGGCATATTTATAAGCGATCAATCTCGAATTGTCCACGTTCTTTGGACAGTTCGAGGATATGTGATTCGAGCAAGTTTCTGAGCTGTGTTGTACAACTTCAGAGTAGATTTCGGTAGCGTCTCCTTGGTATTCTCTAGATACACACCCCTCTTGACCTGTTGTCGAGACGTGTATATGGAGAATAGCGGGGAGATACTGCTGAAATTTTCTCTAGAATTGTACAACGTCTTAGGAACTTGTCCGAACCACATATCCTCGAATGGGATTAGGACCAAACCTATTTAGAGATTAGGAGTCATCGTTGGTACCCTTGTTTTGTTTCATTGTAGTCAAAAGATTTGTAAGCTACTACGCTATATAATTAGATTGTTTGATATCATTATTGATGTTAAAAATGTATGTCTCCTATCTAGGAAATTAGAAGCTCTAAACTAGGGAAGAATATAGGTATCGATCGGGAGTACATATTTTATATATCTTGCAGGAACTTGTCCTCTATTTTGAAAATGTAATATTAACTGAAATGATGTCTCAATATTTCAAATAGCTAGCTTGCTGTCGCTCCAGTTTTTCCTTAATTTCTTGTGTGAAGTTTAATTGCAGATGAACTGTAAGGAATGGATGTATGACAAAAGTCGTGTGAGTGCTGAATTTCAGAGGGGTGTAAAGAATTTAAAAAAATTGCCGAAGAGGACATGGTGAGGAGGGGTGTAAACTTCATATATTGTCCTTGCATTGATTGCACCAATTTGAGAAGATTTAATAACTCAGCTCAAATTGAGGACCACCTGATTCGACGTGGCTTCGTGAGAAATTACACGTGTTGGATCCATCACGGGGAGACAGGTAGTACCCTGCCGGTATGCAATGAAGATATGGTGGAACCGGATGATGAGTTGCAGTTTGATATGTTTGAGGAGGAGAATTTGGAGCAAATGTTGCGGGATGTGGAGGGTAATTACACGGAAAGAGAGTTTGAAAAGTTTAAAAGCTTGATGGAAGACGATGTCAAACCACTGTTCACAGGTTGCAAAACAGAATACACCAAGTTGGGTTCGATCCTTGCATTGTTCGAACTGAAAGCAAAACACCGTTGGACAGATACAAGTTTCAATGCACTTCTAGTTCTTCTATCGGATCTGCTTCCGGAGGGAAACAAGTTGCCAACAAGCATTTATGAATCGAAGAAGCTACTATGTCCTATGGGATTGGAAATAGAAAGCATACATGCATGTCCGAATGATTGCATCTTGTACCGTAATGCACAACAGGAGCTGCACATTTGTCGAGTTTGCGGTGTGCCTCGGTACAAACAAAAGGAGAAGCGTAACAACAAGAAGCGTAAGAGCCGGGGCAACGACGGTGAAGAGGTCACTAAAGGTGCACCGGCCTTTATATAAGATTTAGATTTTCTGACATATTTTCTTCGTCTCTTAATTTATTTTTCTTTCTTCACAGTGTCATCAACAGGATAGCGACGAACTCTGTGGTTTGTACGTCATGCAACACATGGTGATCTTGATTGCCGGCTCAGACCGTTTCCCTAAGGTATATGTACAAGCATAATAATACAATTAGCCTTTCACATAGAAATTTGAAAACTTAAATTAGAGCACTCATTTCTATTTTGCAGCATACTAATATCCCCCAGAAGAGTGCAGATAGCACTGCACTCAACAAGATACGAGACCACTTATGCCAGTGGTACTGGATAGAATGCTTGTCGGAGGACGAACGTTTAGAGATCCCGAAAGCTCCTACTAGACCGTATGTGAACAATATTACATATCTGAATGCGATTGAATGTGTACTTATGGTTAAGCATGTTTGCTTTCTATTTTGTTAACGAATGTGATATGTGTTTGTTGTAACAAAGTGTTCGTGTTCTTTGAATATGATATGTTGTCTGTAATTGTTGTGTGAATGTGATATGTGCTTATTGTGTGAAATATGTGCTGATGGGAGGGTGAGTTAGAAAATAGCACACCACACCCCTTCATCTCTATCGGTTCTCACAAGAAAATGATAGAGATGTGGTGGTCATCTCTATCAGTTCTTTGTAAGAAGCGATAGAGATGAGGCTATTATCTCTATCGGTTCTTTGTAAGAAGCGATAGAGATGATAGACTCATCTCTATTGGTTCTTTTTAAGAAGCGATAAAGATGATGATGTCATCTCTATCGGTTTTTATAGAAACCACAAAGAACCGATAGAGATAATACCCTCATCTCTATCGTTTCTTACAAAGAGCCGATAGAGATGACTGCCTCATCTCTATTGGGCAAGAACCGACTGTAGTAGCGCGGCCTCATCTCTATTTCATGACTTTGTGTCGCCACCAGAACCGACTATAATGATAAAAAAGAATCGATTGTGATGTATATTTATGTAGTAGTGTCAAGATGGGTAGTCCGTGGCGGACATGGCGCGTCGCAGACTCCTGGTTGGAGATAAAGAATAGTACCAACAAGTGAGCCCCACCTATCAAAGACATGACGCGAGCGTGCGGGCTGAGGCGAGGTGATGTGCCAGGGTGCTGGGCTAGCACGTGGGGATGCAGACCAGGCCAAGGGAAAGGGAAATGGGCCGACAGGTTAGGTTTCAGCCCAATAGCCTTTTCTAGTATTTTTGTTTAGTTTTCTTTTCAGCAAATGAAAAAGATAACAAATAAAATAGCAAATGCACTCGAAAAAATTCTAGAAGATATTTCCAAGCATAAAAAAGGCAAATAAAATAATTTTGACAATTATTCACTTAGGGTTTAATCATATTAAATCATTTTTTATTTATTAAAGTCTCATATTGAGCTTTTAATTTACAAATAAAATAATGAAAATTTTTGGACGGCTAAACTACTCAAAAGATTCTGTATAAGGCAAAAATTGGGATGTTACGAACAGCAAGCTCCCATTCCCCGGAAACATATAGGGCGATGCGTTAACTAGGTTCTTCCACCGTCGGCGAGAGATCCTGCCACCAACCAGCTTCGTAGGCGATTCCGTGGTGTCATCCGGATGGCACAGGTGCTAGCTTTGGTGGTGATGCAGGAAAGTGCAGGGTTCCGTGGCGGTAGCATGGAATTGGAGGAGGGGGAGGCATGCCCGATGACAATCGCGTCCCTTTCGTTGACCCAAATGTGGTGCTCTCCTACACCATAAGTGTCCTGTCTCGCCTCCCCTAGTCCCATCCTTTGTCCAGTGCCACTATTTCAACGGAAAACAAAAACCGTAAGGGCATTTATAGTATCTAGATGACGGTTGTCTATAATATATCTTTATATCATCTATAGACATAACTAAAGATAACTCATAGAATATGTTGATAGTTGTCTGTAATAGTCTCTCGTATAATTAATAGATTGTCTATACAATGATACATATAATATAAAGTCATCTATAAAACCATCTGTTAAGTAATAGACAACACTTTTCTCTCTCCTTCGTATCATCAAAAGTTATATATGACATAGCCTTATAGACGGTGACATGTATCACTGTGCATACCCTAATGGAATTCCATATCATCCCCCATTGCAACTAAACAAAACAAGTAATCTTCCATTATACGAGTGAATCCACTGGAATCCCATTACAATTACATTTGTGTTATCGTTCTTGAACAAAACACCATCTATAGTTGTAGCAACTACTCGCAAAGAAGCTCATCCCAACCACGAAACTGACCACCGCTCACTGCAAAGACCGTTGTGA
This sequence comes from Otatea glauca, assembly GCA_036346275.1. NCBI lineage: Eukaryota > Viridiplantae > Streptophyta > Magnoliopsida > Poales > Poaceae > Otatea > Otatea glauca. Next base: position 35,379,989 of record CM070713.1, read on the forward strand.
CGCCATTCATGAAATGATGCGAAGCTCGTTGGGGCAATCTGTGCTCCAACGCTTGACACGAAATCAATCGTGACTCACGAGGTCGGCTGCTAGTTGACCTGAAGTACCCATCAGTTAGAGAGGGCCAAATGGACGGTACCGCATGGCTCGACTCGTTTAACCGGTGGCACAGCCCGTTTAGGCCCGATTACTAAACGGACGGTGTCGTGCCATGCTGGTCCGGTCCTTCGCGGGTCTAAAGGGCCGGGCCGGTCCGGTAGCCCGTTAGCGCCAAAAAAATTCAAAAAAAAACCTCAAAAACTTAGAAAAATAGAAAACTATGAAAAAATATAGTAAAATAAGAAAAAAAATTCAGAAAAATAGGAAAAAATTAGAATAATTAGAAAAACTCGAAGTATGTAGATTTTTTTAAAACATATACAAATTAAGAAAAAGCTAAAATATGAGATAAATTCTAAAATGAGACAAATAATTTGAATCAAATAATGAGCCTTATTGATGTTTGGCTTCCTCGTTAAAAACTTTGCCAAGTAAAAACTCAACACGAGAAAACCTTGGCAAAGAAAAAAGAGTACAGCCTATAGCCCAGTGATACAAGAAAAAAGTGAAGATTACAATTATTTTTCCTCATTATCTAGATAAAAATTTTCGAACATCTCCACTAGCTCAGCATTTTCTGCATTATGTTGAGCTCGTTGATCAGCTTGTTTCCAATCTTTCACAGTGGGAAGTATTTCCACCATCTCACATGTCAGATTTGTTCTTCTCTCCTCGATTATTCTTCCGGGTAGACTGAAAGCAGACTCGAAAGAAATTATGGAGACAGGAATTGTTAACACATCTCGTGCTAATATGGAAAGCACCGGATATGTTATCTTCTGCTCGTGCCACCACTGCAAAATGTTGAAGTCCTCTTCTTGCTGCTCTTGGTAGTTGACAGTGTCGCTGTTGAGATAGGCAGCTAGCTCCCCACCACTTGATGTGTCCGAACTTGTCGTTGTTGTAGTCGAACTCTTTAAGAAAGAGCCACCTGCACCCCATATCTTCCCCCACGCAGTTTTCTTCTTATCTGTTGTGGGTGCTGGTAGAGGTCGCTGGATGCGAACTCCAACAAACTTCAAATCATACTTATTATAAACTTGAGATAAGTTAGTACGGACATTTGAAAAATAACTAGAATAATCAGTACCTACCGCATCACTTAGAAGTGAGAGAACATTAGAGAATCCTCGAACTTTAGCTCTAGGATCTAAAATAAATGCAAATGCATATAACATAGAATTTCTTGTCAATATTTCAAAATTTTAGTTTTTATAGCATAAACAACTTCACGCAAGATATTATCATTTTCGTGGCTCTTTAAGTGGGTAGCAATTTCTAAAATATGATAAACAATTATAGGAGAGGTTGCATAATAAACTCCAGATAAAGCAACAATGGATTCTGAAGGACCGAGATGGCGAACAGAGGGGGGGGTGAATAGTCGCAAATAAAATTTCCCGCAAAATACTCCAACAAAAACCTCGACAAGATTGCTCAAAGGAAATCGTGAAAAACCTGAAAAACTAGACAACTATGTGTATCCCAAGCTTGCATGGATAAGTACCATAAAATATGTGGGGATTTTTGAGTCACAATACTGGTTGTCTAGTGTCCAAGATAAAGAAGAATCAATTCAAACTCTTGCTTTTAGAAAGGACATCAATTCAAATCACAAAAGTCACTTTCAGAAAAGCAAAAGCAGAATTTCCAGAACTTGTCCTCAATTTGCACAGGAGGTTGGTGGGTTTCTGCAGCTCAAAAAATTTTGAGACTTTTTCTCCCTATGAGCATCAGAGTGATGAAGAACTCCACCAAATTTCTCCTCAAAAAGCCTTACAGAAAAAACAGGTAAAATCTAAGAACACAGTCTGGTCAAGAACTTCGAGCAGAAAGTTTGGGGCTCGGTTTTCACCTCATGACGCCCAAATGTTGAAACAAGTGATCTCAAAAACTTTTCTGCAAGTAGATGTCAGAGTCCCGCACCTCCTCCAACAAGAATCACTTGCAAAAGATTTTAGTAGATTTTTATAGAAATCAAACACTGACTGCTGCACGAAGAACAAGTTCTGAACAAAGTTGGAACTTGAAAGAAAAGATGTTCTCTACTCAATCCAAGAGTGCAAAAGAGATGTGAAACCATATGAACACACTCAAAACATCCAAGATCAGCAGCATTTAGAAGGAGGGGAGGCAAATCCAAATTACATGAAAGTAAATTGCGAGAATGTAATTGCGGGAAAGTAAATGCTGAATTTAAATTGCGTAAAATAAGACATAATGTAAATGCGCAAAATAAATTCAGAGGTGGATGGATAAAACTTTCATTTCTGGAAGGAGAGGTTACAAAGCCTCACTTTCATGTGGGCAAAGCTCAAAGGAGCATTCACAAACCTCAAAACCTTCAAGGGAAGGAGGCTACCCCTCTACCCCTATTTATACTACTCTTAGGCCACCTACCACCCTTGGATGAGTCCCTCAGCCCTAGAGCACTCATCTAAGAGCTAGGATTAATCCACACACACAGCCATGCAAGGGCTAACCCAAAACCCACACACATACCGGGTTTTCTTGCATGGTTTTCAAAGCATACTACCTAGACCCGCTAATCTATCAACTAGACCTCAGTCCGACGGCCCTCATTGATCCACGCGGCATCTAGCTAGCATCAACTCCTTTCCTTGTCTTCTTGACTTGCCCGGACTCCATTTCTGATCATCTTTCGGCGATCTCCCAACCGTCTGGACCTCCGACGCTCCTCGCCTAGTCCCGATCATCCTTCGCCTCACCATGACCTAGCACCGTCATCCTGCAACCATCAAAGACAAGGAAAAACCTTTCACATAGCAATGCCCACAATGATATGCAATAAACCATCCAACTCATCACTACCGCGCCCATACAGCCGGTACTGCCACTCCTGGCAGAGACAGCTCAAATTGCTTCATTTTGAAAATCAATCCAAATCAAACTCAAACTTGAGCACACCTTGCTCAAATAAAGTCAAATACTCATCACAAACATGGATGGACCTCCACATGGTCCTTCAGATTCAAAAAAAGTTCTAAAATGATAGCAAATATTTAGTAATATACCAATGTTGCTCTGTGAGTAGCGGTTGACCATCCCGTGTACGACAGTGCGTGTTAATAAAAACAGAAAATGTGCTTTCATATGGTACAAGAGACTTAAGCATCAAATAAGTAGAGTTCCATCTAACAGGCATATCCAAACCAAACTTATGTGGACGCACACCCATTGCAATACAATAAGTTTTATATGATGCTACTCATTGATTAGAATTACTTAAGAAAGATATTGTAGTGTGAGAAGGTTCAAGATACTGATCTAACCTCTTCAAACCAGATTTAACTATAAGATTAATAATATGGCAAGCACAACGCTGATGTAATAAGAAAGATTCAGCATACGAATTGAAAAGCGGAGTAAGAATGTTCATGGCAGAAGTATTTGCTGAAGCATTATCTAATGTTATTGCAAAAATCTTATCACTAAGGCCAAAATCTTCCACAACTTTTACAATACAATCAGTAATATTTTCACCATTGTGTGCTACATCAATTAATTTAAATCCTATGATTCTCATTTCTAGTTGTCAATCATCGTTTACATAATGAGCAACTACACTAAGGTAAACCTCTTTAGCTCTACCACTCCATATATCAGATGTCAAAGACACAGAAAAAGTACAGGTACTAAATTTTTCTTTTAGATTATTGCGATAATTATTATAATATTTAATCAAATTTCTAGTTGTTGTCTATATAGAAACTATAGAAAACCTAGGATTATGAGCGGTCCTAATATAGTTTTCAAACACAGTTGACTCACCAAAGTTTAAAGGAAGATTTTGAGAAGTGATTAAATGACAAAGAGATTCACGAGCTACCTCAGGATTGTAGTCCCAGTTACGTACCGTACCATCGGGATTGTACTGCACCGTCTGTCTCAAAGCCATCCTCACTTTTTTTCTACAGCTCTCAGCATGCCTCTTCAAGTGCCCCGTTCCACCTGAAGATTTCGTAGTTAATTTGTTCTTACAATATTTACAAATAGAAAACCAGCTCTGGACGCTGTCTAATGTCTCAAAAATCTGCTCAAAATTTTCTCAGACTCCCGATGTACTATGTCTTGATCTTTTCACCCCAGTGCTTACCGACGCAGTAGCACTTTTAGAGCCTGAGGATGGCACAGCTCCAGTAGCTTCTTGCGATTCATAGGATGCAACAAGTAGCTCCTCAGGTGAAATCCCAAAATTAGAAGCTGGAAAAGACAGAAAATCCCCATGCTCCAAAAAGCAAATTGCAAGAAATAGTTACGCTATTGTACAAAAATTTGATTTAATATACTAACAAAATGAAAAATTAAATCACAATTATTACCTTGATTTCTTCACAGAAGCCGGAAGCTGAATTTCAGATTTTTGGAATTTTGGCAAAACTATTTTGAATTTTGCCAAATTACCACCGGGAGCAAAAGAATTTCCACAAGAAAATGAATAGAAGAGAATGCAAGATTGCTAATGTGCAAATGAGGGGGGCAGCCACCTATTTATAGGAAAAAAATCAGGATTTTTTTTTGTATTTTTTCAAAAAAATTTAATCCACCAACGACTATAAAACGGCTATTTTTCAAACTAAATGGCCCGTGCCGGGCTAATTAGGTCGTGCCGTGCCGTGCCGTGCCGGCCCACCGTGCCGTGGTGCTGGCCCAAGCACGGCACAGGCTCGTGGGCCATGCCGGCACAGCCCGTTTACAGTTGGGTCGTGCCGGGCCAATAGTACCGTGCCTCGGGCCGGCTCATTTGGCCATCTCTACCCATCACCACGCTTACCACCACCCATCGCGACGATCCTCTACAACTCATCACGACATCATCCGCAACTCACCATGACAGCTCATTGCCAGTGTCGGCGATGCACCCGACAAGATTCCTTCATTGCATGCAATGGTGACAACATCGATGGCTCTAGTCTTTCGCAGTGGTAGGTCAAGTGGGGCTAAGGCACACCCTACTACCAATGATACCATGGGTACCCCCTAGCACCCCTAGCCTTGCATGGGGCACCACCGCACCATGGAAGCCATGAAGATTGAAGTTAGAGGTAGAAAAAGAAGCAAAAAGAAGAAGGCTGGACTCTATAGGTAGAAGAAGGTCCAAGAAGATTTACCTCCTTCGAGTGGGTTGAGCCAAAGCCTACCAACATGGGCCAATTTCAAGATCTGAATATACAAATTAAGACCCTTCGTATATCGCACTAGTTCAGGATCACGCTAGTGCACACTGTTACAACATAGATGAAATATCAACTCTATACACAGTAAAATAATAATAACAACTAGATTTGATTAATAAATAAATAGTGTGATGACCTTATGGTCGAGTTTACATTTATTATACCTCACAGAGCTTTATTCACTAAATAAGATAAAGTATAGCGGAACAAAAACTTCAACGAACAGCCCATGAACCTGCTATAGACAATTGATAAGACTCGAATCCAATTAACCAGCCTCCTTGTGGTACTCCTCCAGAGGTGGTGTTGACTCTTCTTCTCCAACTAATTAATGATTGCAAAGGTGAGCATATATGGTACTCAACAAGTTGTGCATATAATGCAAGTCTAATTTAACTACACACAAGGCTTATTCCAAAGAATGGCTAACATGGCTTCTTTTGCATAAAGCAACATTTGCAATTGAATATGATAATAGATTGAAAACACAAGTAAAACAAATTACAGTAATAATAAGATTCTCAAATATTTTTCCAATGTGACACAACTCCACTTGGCTCACAGCCTCTTGCCATTTGCTGCAATCTAAATCATTTACCACCTCAGTTGATTATTGTGCAACATGAGCAATTAACATCATATCATCATGTGACAACACACGACAAACCTGTTTCATAAATATATTCTATAGACAATGAGTTATGTTTGAATTTGCACTTCAAAATAATACCAATAGCCTGTTGCATGACTAAACACACTAATCACGTTCTAGCTAACCCATGTGGGTGATATATTAGTGAATAACTATTAATTATCCAATCTAGGATAACAAATGATCATAGCACAGCAAATGAGAAGATAGGTATAATTCAATAGGTGGCATAACTAATTCTAAAATAATTAAACAGTTGATAATTTGAACTAGCATGCAATAATTTTGAAACAAAGTGACTTTTGTAAAACTTGGTTCAACATGATAAAAGCACAACTTACCTTGGCATAAATCCTGGCCTTGATCTTGAGTCAACATTTCACTTTTGTACGCTCTCGGTACTTCAACGTCTACTCGAAACAATCAATGAAAAGCAAAATGAACACAAAATAGAAACAAAACAACACCAAAAATCAAATAAAGTATACTGGAATGCAGGGAATGATTTTAGATGAATTTATACACTTAAACAGACTCAATCAGAGTTCGTATGAAGGAGAACAGACTCTCAAAAGATTTATTTGACAAATACAGCTTGAAAATTGAGAGATAAAGGATAATATTCAAATAATATTCCTCTCTAAGAGACCGACAAATGGGCCTTGGGAATATTTTGATTTTTTTATTTTTAGAATTTAGAAAGTAACTGGAGACTAACATGTGGGCCTTCGGTCTATGGACTAGATCCATGAACACGGTGCATGGTTTATGGTGAACTTGGTGCATGACTTGACTCATTGACATGTAGGCCTCACATGTCATTGACATGGCTCATGGTGGACTTAACATACCTAGATTCGATCTAGATCCTTGCTTGCATGGCTACTGACATGGCACATACGTGGCTCTGACATGACTACCACGTAGGCTTGACTAGCGGCGGCAACGGCAGATGGTGGTGCAACTACAGCAAGCAGTGGCACATTGAACGAAAGCACAATTTTGACTCTAGAAAGGTGCAGACTGACATGCACATTGTAGTGAACTAGATGTGCACCGGCATAGAGACCAATGATCAATGTTGTGTGTGCTACAACGGTGAGGTGTGGCGGAGATCTCCGGCAAATGGTGGAAAGCTCCATCGACATCTCCCCTAGACTACTGGATCATACCCTCAGCACGAGCTTGACAAAACGATCAAGATGACGTGAGTGTCACAGCGGTTTGTGGCTGGCGGTGAATGGCGACATGATAGAAGTAGTGGCAGCGATGTCTCTCGTGGTGACAACACTCCTTGGCAGTGCTCCGATGAGGAGAAAATGTGCACCGGGTAGAACACTTCACGGTGAAGCTAGTGGTGTAGACCAAGAGGATAGAGACTCACCGGTAGTGGCATATTCTAGCGAGAAGCTTGATGGTGTAGACCAAGAGGATAGAGACTCACCGGCCGGACGAAATCAAAACTCGCGGCCGAATTCGAAAAAATTCAAAAAATAATAATTTAAATCTGAATTTGCATTTTTACAGCTGTATTTGACCGGATTTAGATCAATTACTCCGAAAAAAGTGATAATTTGTTGAAAAACATTTTTTTGAGACATTTTAAAATTTCAGTAGAAACACTGTCGGATTTTTATAAAATGGTAAAAGCTGTTTCATGGTATGAAATTTTATTTCACCATACTAACAAGTGTAGGATCTTATAGAAAAATTTCCAAAATATTTTATCTTGGTTTGTTATATTTAAAAAATAAAAAACAGAATGGGCATAAATGAGGTAGTAGCCGTGATAGAATTTTATAAATTGTTTCCAGATTGGTCATGACCTCAATTTTTTAGGAGAGCTTAAGAATGTCCTTATAACCATTTTCTAAAAGTTTCAAAAAAATTGAATCTGTCTTGTTAGTCAATGAAAAATTGTAACTCTACTAGCATGCGCCCTAAAGTCCAAGAAGTGAGAATTAGCACTGTCACATTTTTTGGGACTTTTTTAGCTTTAATAATGTTCTAAAAAATTTATGAGAGCATTATAGATGCTTGAAAACTATCCAAAATTTTTTTCCAATTTTTTGCGTCCTTAGAACTATACCAAAAAATCATGCAAAAAAATTGTCATGGTTGTGACTCGAACCCAAGACCTCCTCTTCAAATGTACCACTAGGATAGTGCTATGTTGCTTAACAACATTGACTTACTAATTTATTTATCTAGTGCGTGCAAACATAGTTACTTTAGTACACACTACAAACATTGATTCACTCAACCCTCACATTTTACCCATCCACACACAACAGCTGAAGCCGAAGCTCAAGGTCTCCTTCGTTGTCTCCAACCGATTTCGACGCGCATCTCTAGCCAACTCTGGCGTGTTTCCGGCCATCTCCGATGGTGGGGAGTGAGATCTCGCCCAGAGAAACTGAGATCTCGGTCTGTTTTGGTGAGATTTCGCCCAGTTCAGCAAAATTTCAGGTGATGAAAAAAATTCCAAACCGAAATCTCGTGTATTTTGGGTGATATCTCATTATATATGGCCGGATTAGTGTACATATGTGTCGAATATGTTATTTTGGGTGATCTCTCATCTCTTTACAAATGAAATATCAGTGTTTGCACTTGCATCTTTTAATGTGATTTGAGTCAGTACGAGTGGATGCATGTTGTTACTATGAAGTACAATAGGCATTAGAAAATTCATCCAAATAGAACAGTGAAATATATTTGCAATCTTATCATTGTGTAGTGTCTTCTCATGATGTAGAATAAGTACAGACATGCATGCATCATAGTGAAGAACAAGTACACATGCATGCATCAGAGCTTCTTCAGTAACAAACAAACAGTAGTGACATATTCTTTAAAAAATGAATCACGATTGCGTTTGTACAATGAACTCCCATTGCATGCACCTAATCATTATTTTTCTACAAAGTGTCCAGAATAAAGGTTGCATGTCCACTTCAGGCATTAGTACATCTTTTTTTGTTTCTTTGTAGTTTCTCGCGATGGCAGATCGTGCGTGGACCATATGGGAATATGGCGAGCGTGTCGGACCAGCTGGGTCGAAGTGCAACTACTGCAGGCATGTCATGAAGGGTGGAGGGGTGACCCGTCTAAAGGAACATCTGGCTGGCCGCGCCGGCGATGTGAAGGCTTGCCCAAGCGTGCCTAAAGTGGTTAGGCAAGCCATGCTAGCTGATCTTCATGGAGGTCGGGAGAAGAAGAAGGACAAGGAGGCGTTGCGCCTCCGTCAGGAGGAGGCTTGTGACGAGTGGGCCACCATGGCCACAGAGTACCGTACCGAGCAGGAGCAGCTCAAGATGGCCATCAGGGCCTCCAAAGAAGAGGCCTGTCTCAGGAGTCAAGGTTTGACCCCAGGTTGAAGTGCAGGAGTGGTGCGGCGAGGACCTCGATCCGATCTACTCTCGTGAATATTCGGGAGGTCCAAATCGACACGAGAAAGCCATGCCTCCATCAATGTTGACCTCGTACAGAGTGGTGCCCGGTAGCAACCCCGTATTGACACTGCATTCAAGCAGGGGGTCGATTGAAGCTAGGGAGGGGATGGTTGAAGTGGTTCCATGCTAATGCAATTCCAGGAAGGAAGGCCGACTGCCCATATTTCACAGGTACGAAATGATCATATGCTCCTCAGTAAGAACTCTTGTGATGATTGTACTAACCTGTTATGCCCGCGATGGATAGCTGCAATCAAGCTGACACTGGAGCTAGGCCCAGGGGTTCGCGCACCACGGGGCCATGAGATAGATGGAAAGTATCTGGATGAGAACGTGCAGGAGATGATCCAGTACCTTCGAAAGTTCAAGGACAACTGGGCCACATTTGGTGTTACAGTCATGTGTGATGCCTGGACTGGACCTACTCAACAAAGCATCATCAACTTCATGGTTTACTACAACAGGGTCATGTTCTTTCATAAGACCATCAATGCAACAGGTACAACGTTCGGTTCAGTTCTTACTCTTCCATAAGACCTTGAATGATACACGTACTACTTCCTAGCTTTTTCATTCACAGGCAAGGTCCAGGACCACAATTACCTACTATACGAGATAACAAGGGCTATGGCCGAGGAAATTGGGGCAGAGCACGTCATGCAGGTGGTACTGACAATGGTGCCAACTTCAAGAAAGCATGCCAGATGTTATGAGTGTAGTATCCACGGATTTTATGGCAGCCATGCTTAGCACACACTGTGAATCTCATACTGAAAGATGTGTGTGATGTCCCAAAAATCAAATAGATTGTGGGAGAGACCAAGAGGATTTTCAGATTCATGTACAACCACAAAAATCTACACGCACAGATGCGGCAACATATTGAGGGAGAGTTAGTGAGGCCAAATGGCACTAGGTTTGGCACGACGTTTGTTTTCCTAGATAGTTCCACAAAAAGGAGAAGTTCCAACAGTGGATGACACATCCTGACTGGCCAGGTAGAAGGTGGGCTGCGATGGAGGAGGTCAAGTCTGCATATGACCACCTCCTGAGCAGCAAATTTTGGGAGTGGATAGAGTGGACCATCTTGGCCGTAGAACCCTTGTACAAGCTGTTGAGGTTTGTAGATCAAGATAAGTTACCAAATATCAGTGATGTCATGATGCAGTACGCGATTGTGCGAAATGAGTACATGAAGCGCTTGTGGGTTGTTGGGACCCGGATTTGCAAATCTGAAACCCTCTGTGTATACTACACTAGTCCAGGAACACGCTAGTGCACACAGTGGAAACATAGATGAAATATCATTCCATACAACGAATTAACTAAGGAGAAGCAAATTATTATTGAATAAAGCAAACGACCTTATGGTCAATGTTTACAACATTATGCCTTAAGGGCTTAAGAAACAAATACTATTGCAGCGGAAAAGATAACTTGAGCCATTCGACATGCCACAGGCAATCGTCTGGGGAACGCCTTCCTAATCCACGTAATCTTCATAGAATTCCTCCTCATGACATTCATTATCTCCTTCAGCAACTGATCAACAAGGGCATAAAGCCGTGAGTACAAAAAGTACTCAGCAAGCCATAGGGAATTGATGCAATATATTCATGCACGGCTTGACAAGGATGGCTATATGTTTCATTTGCAGAAAGCAATAACTTGAATTGAAATACAATAAATAGATTGAAAGCATATTTATAAAAAGGTAAATAAATGATTGATAGATCAATGATAGACAACCAAAACAACAGTGAACTGCCTGTTCAAATCCCAACAATTCCACATTCCACATTTTATGAAACACTCTATACCCCGTGTGAAATTCCCGGGCTTGTCCATGACCGCGGACGCGGCTATTCGAATAGTTTTACACTCTGCAGAGGTTGTACAACTTTACCCACAAGACTTGACCATCTCTTTGTGCAATCGATCTTAACACACTTCCTTTGGTGTGTCGCAGAGATGTCATGACAAAGCCTTTACAATGCAATTGTCTAAATTGCATCGCTTCGCTAAGGTTTCGCCCCTTAGGGCCCCCTCTTGCGCCTTGCGAATCTACCCGTCCATCCCGGAATCCACACCACCAATTGGCAGTACTCAAGACTAGACATTGCAAATTAATCAGCTAGGTCTGTCCCATTCCAGACATGTGGTAGTACGGTTAGGCCCAGTTCAATGGCGCACAAGATTAAGTCCTTAAATTGTCTCAGGCAAGACATCCACATCCCAATGTGCTAGAAAGAACCCCCTTTACTGCACGATCACTTGCCCGAGGGAAAACAATTCGTTCAACCAAGACCAATGGCAAACCCCGCCATGGTACAACAAATTTTACAATAGTGGCTAACGGCCACGATTCAATATCTCATTAAGTCAAGATTAACATTATTCAATATGTGACATGAATTCCAACGTATATCTAAGCATGTCTAAGCATAGCTACGTAACCCAATGTTGGTATAATGATTATGTCCAACTAGTAATGTCCCAACCTAGGTTTAACAATGGATACATGGCATCCCAATAATCAAGGTGGCATAATGTCAACTAGGTATACATCTACTCCCATTAAATAAGCATTGATATACAAAATAGCATGCAATTGTAATAAAGTAAATTACTTTTGCAAACATAGGATCAACATGATCAAAGGATTACGATTTTCCTTGCTGATCTAGTGCCGAGTCTTGGTCTTCAAAGTCTTCTTTCGCTCCCTCGAAATTAGCGTCTACCGGAAAAGAAGCAACGAAACCAAATAAATACAAAACAGAGACTCAAACAAGCTCAAAACTGAAAATAAATGTTTCTAGAAAATAGATCTTGATTTTAGAAAAATTTAGAAACTTGAATCGCCTCAATCGGAGTTCGTATGAGGGAGAACGAGCTTCTGGAAAATTAAATCAGAGAAAAAGGCTGAAAATCAGAAATTCGGAATTTCTGGATTTATTTTTGTACTGGAAAATCGATTTATTGCGCAACGCTGACATCAGCCGGCTTTTGGTGGACTCGGTGCACGACGGCTCGGTTCACGTGCACCGGCTGCGGTGGACGTCGATCTTGTGCAGCCGGCTCGGCCGACGCGGCGTGCCGACGCAGTGTGGCGCAGCGCTGACGCGACAAGCCACGCGTCGCGCATCCGACAACCCGACCAGATCGGACGGCCAAGAGGCGATGCTGCGGGCGGAGGTGACGTGGCGCAATCCAGGGCATCGGCTAGCGATCGGACGGCCATGGTTCGACGAAGGAGGACGGCGGCAAGCGGCGGCGCGAGGCTTACCGGCAACGGAGAAGAAGATGCGGCACACGACAGAAGAGCGACAGATCGAGCGTGCGTGGGTGCGGATCCGGAAGAAGACGATGCGGCGAGCTCGGTGGTGTAACCAGCAGCGGTGGAGGAGGACCGACAGCGGAGATCCGTGCGGTGGAAGGTCTCGGGCGCGGCGAAAACAACGGCGAGCTCGCGCGGAGCGACGGCGGCGGCTCGGGCAGCAAGAGAGGGGGCAAAAGAAGCAGCGGCGCGAGGGGATCCTCGGGAGGCGCTCGGCGGCTTAAATAGGGGTCTCGGGAGGCGTGCCCGACCCGAAGTCCGAGGATGGCGGCTTGCGGCGGCAGGACTCCGAGCGGCGCGGCGGCTAGGGTTAGGGTTTCGTGGGCGCGGCGACGTGGCGCAATCTCGGCTTCACACGCGCCGCGCATCGGACGGCTATGGCGCGCGCGGGCTGGCTGGGCCGCGAGGTGAAGCTGGGTCGGGGAAAAGCGGAGGTGCGGGCTGGGCTGAGGCGGGCCGGAAGGAGAAGTGGGCCTGAAAGGCTTTTTTGAAAATAATATCATTTTCCGATTTAAGAAAATCCAGAAATTCAGATAAAAGCAAATAAATTCAAATAAATAGCAAATAAATTCAGAAAAAATTCTTGGAGCACAAAGAACCCAACTAAAACTGAAAATCTTTAGCTTGATGAATAGTTTAGTCAAATTAAATCCTTTCATTAATGGAAAATTCAAAAATTAAGCTGGGATTAATTCAAGGAAAATGCAAATGGTTTATTTTTGAATTCAAACATTCCAAACTCAAATTTTGGGATGTTACATGGGAGCACGGAGAGCATTACAAGATATTCTTACACGTCCTGGAAAAGAGGTTTACCGAAATAAAGGAAACCACATTCATGCAAGCAGGTCAGTGAAATTAATATGTTTAGTTCTGTTATGCTAACTATGCAATGTTCGGATCTGTTACGCTAACTATACAATGATTTGTCCATTCCAGCCTCCATGCTTGACACACAATCTCAGTTCTTGTACAATATATGCAGCACTCCGCAGTATATGGGAGCGCTCTCCACTGCACTTGGCATTATGGCTGATGATGACGATACCGTGGTGCGGGCTATACAAGAAGCTGATTTGTATCGTCTTAGGAAGGGACGGTTTGCCACCCAGCTTGCACAGTCCAGCGCAGTCGATGACCGCATGATGGTAGGTAAGTACGTAATTTTAGTTATTTTTATGTTTTTGTTTACAACTGAGTGACGCATTTTTCTTTCGTCATATTGACTACAACTCAATGGTGGATGGCGTTCGGGAATGAGACTCCAGCATTGCAGAAGTACGCCTTGCGGTTGGTGTCGCAATGCGCATCATCGAGTGGTTGCGAGTGCAATTGGAGCACATTTGCCTTAGTGCACACACAGCTCAGGAACCGATTATGTTATGCGATGCTCCAATAGCTCGTGTTCGTGCACTACAACCTATGACTTCGCCTGCGAGACTACGAATCCACCCGTGAGGCTCAGGACGAAGATCCACTCGATCGCCTCATTGAGGGTGCGATGCATCCGGGTAGTGGCCCTATTGCAGAGTGGTTCGACTCGTCCAGGTCTGGTGGGGAGCCCCTGCTGGACAAGGATAGTGAGATCGACCCACCTCTCCCTGGGAGATTCGTGGTAGACTCCATCCCACCGGAAGACATGAACAAAGCCACAGGTAACCAATGTAATTGTTTTCCATTCCACTTGTCAATCATGTATGTTGAAACCTCGCAAGGGTGATAATATTACTTCCAATTGGCCACAGGTGAGAAGAGTCTCCCAGATTGGACCAAGCGCATGGTCGGTGACACACACAAAGGGAAGAGAAAGCGTGCTAATGACCCCGATGACGACAACACGCTGGCAGGAACTTTACGCGTTTTAGAGAAGTTATCGGACAGCCAGCCTCGCAAGGGAAAAGGAAAAGATGTAACTGATGATGAGCCTTATGTCAGCAGTGATGATGAAACGAATACACCTCCTGATAATGAGCAGTGCCTCAGTAGTAGCTCAGCGACAAAGACAGACTCTCCCAGCGACAGTGGGATGGAAATTGGCTGGTATACTATGCGCCCCCGTTCACAGGCACAATCATCGCCAGGATCACAACAGGGGGTTAGGCCCTCGACAAGGGGCTCACAGAGGCAGACCCGTACCAAGGGGAAGGCTGCGTCGATTGGTGGGCGTGGGCGACAAACAACACAACCACATGATGATGTAGGCTCATGGTGTAGCAGCCACTCTTCTAGCCATTTGGGTTTCCCAACTGAGCATAGCGGGTACGGTTCAATACCCTATGGAGGGGATCAGGGTGGGTACGGTTACAGACAGAGTTATGACGGATCGAGCATTTCTTGTCCATTTGACTACATTGAACCATACGCTGATCCGTACGCACGTCACTCATCTGTCAGTGTCCGGTACCTTTACCAGTCCGAGAATTATAGCGCCTAGATGGCTCATTACGAACATTGGAAGTCTGCCTACCTACCGCGGTACATGACTTGGGAAGAATACAAGCAACAACACAAGACGTATCACGAGGTCATTGTCGATAACGCGGAGATAGAGTTTGCACCGCAGGCATACTACTACATGTAGGTACGTGATGCAAATATTCATTGAGTTTATTGCAAATTTTAAGATGCACATATGTGACAATTTGTCATATGTATCAATTTTATTTCATACCTATTAATTGCCATGAAAATATAAATTGATTGTTTCCAATTGTGACTCTCGAAATCTGAATTTCAGTTCAAACGCTGCTGAAATTTCTAACTTCACATATTCATAATCACCTCAAAATTTTATGGCAAGGTTAATGATGCATCACGACCATCCAATCAAATTTTGAAAATTTTCGAACGTCCTTCAAGCATTTTCCATACAGACATCAACACTCTCCGAATTTTTCAAATTACCTCAAGCTTCACCATGACCTGAAAATTTTACAAAAGTATGGGTGATATGTCATAATCATTCACACAAAATTTCAAATATTTCTAACACGGTTTATCCCATTTTTCATTCAGTTCAAAATTGCCGCTTAGCGTTTTATCAGGACAGAACAAATGTTTGAATTTTTAAAAATTACACAAGCTTTGTAATAATCTGAAAATTTTATGATAACATCAAAATGTGTCAAAAACCTCCAGAAAAAATTTCAAAATTTTTGGACAACGTTATCCTGGATTTTTCACTGCCCAAATTTATCGAGATCTTGGCTAATCTCGCCGAGATCTCGGTAATTTGGGCGAGATCTTGGTAATTTCTGTGGTGGAAAAACCGGATTTGAAAATCCATTTTTGCAATTCGTCTGTAATTTGTCCAAAATTTATAAATCTCGCCGAGATTTCGTTCTTCGGTCCGATCCGAGATGTCGAGAGAAATCGAGATATGAAACCTTGGGTGGCACTCGCAGGAAACCTCGAATTTCGGTGCAATGGTGATGAATCTCAACAGCTAGGGCTAGGGCTTTGGATGAGGAGATCCTAGCAATGTAGGTGCTCCTTAAATAGTAGTCTCGACATCCATGTTTGGTGGGATTCAAGATGGAGTCGACGGCGTGTATGACATTGAAGGAACTAGTTGGCCTAGAGGGGGGTGAATAGGCAACTTTTGCAAATTTTAACTTCTTAGAGATAATTTACTATTCTCTTTATGAGAATAACTCAGTACAATATGTGACAGAAGTAAAAGCAAAGACTGATAATAGCGAAAGCAACAAAGAGAAATAAAGCACAAAAGAGACGGAGATTTATCCCGTGGTTCGGAACCGCACTCCTACTCCACGTTGAAGAACTTCTTCCGAAGTATTGCTTCTCCAAAGCTAGTCGCAGTAGCTCTGGTGATCACTCAAGAAACTCTTTCACTACTCCAGTGAGGTGAGCTTCAAACCTTTCACAACCACAGTGGCCTTCCACAATCACCTTTGGACAGGTTGCACTTTTCACTTCCTCCAAGCTGTCTAGGATCACTAATATCCAAGAGTAATAAACTTTGCACAAGCTCTGTCTCTTGGTTCACTCACAAATCACACAGCTAGACTTCAGCTTGGAGCTAAAACACTTAGAGATGTTGAGGATTTTTGAGTTTGAAAGTGAAGCACAGACTCCCTTTTAGAATGAGAGCTATTTTGAATGCCAAAAAGTCAAGGAGTTCATTCTATCTTTTGGTAGATAGCTCAAGAAATGCTTATATAGCCATTTGGAATGAATATAGCCGTTACACCTACCACTGTAGCCGTTGGACATGTCAGAATATCAAAAATATCAAAATATACGTTTACAACGGACTGAGCAACAGAACTTAGCGATACTGGTCATGTGTATGACGGACCAATTTAAGACATTTACGACAGACCAAAAAAATTTGGTCCGTTGTACATGGGATTTTCAGAGAGTTTGGTCCGGCAAAGGAATGAGAGAGTTATATGTATGCCGGACCAAATTATTTGGTCCGTCATACATGGGAATTTCTAAGATCAGTAGCCAATGACCTTTTTTAACAAAAAATAAGTTTATCCAAGCGATTTACTTTAGCAACGGACTAAAATTTTAAACAAGAATATTTGGTCCATCAACAAAGCAAAAACCTTTGAATAAGAATGTATATCTATCTATGGATTTAATAAATAGGACTCCAAGGTTTGGTCCGGCAAAAGGCTTATAATCTGAATGAGTGCCGGACTAAAAAATATTTTGGTCTGCTATAGATGGAAATCTGAGAAGATTTTGGTCTGTCAAAGGAGAATGACTTTATATGTATGCCGGACCAAAAAATTTGGTCCATCCTACATAGACAAACACTTGGTTGCAAGATGTCTTCAAGGAATTTTCACCAAGGACTAAAGAATGTGAAAATAAGAGGTTTGGTCCGATGAGTAGATACCTTGATAGGAGTTTTGACAAAGAAGAATTTTAATGCTGGACCAAAGAAGCTTTTGACTTAAAAGGATTTTGGCCGTGTATGCAATAGACTTAAGAAACGGATAGCTGAATTTTAGTCCGTTGCATATTTAGACTATTGAAAAGAAGGAGAATTTTGATTCAAAGAGCAATGATAAGAGTTTTTAAGTCCGAGCAATCTAATTTTGTCTTTGCCTTATGATCCAATCTGCTAACTTGTGCAAAGTCCCTCTTTAGTACAGCCAAACTAAAAATAATCCTAGCTACTTGACTTGAATCATCTCCCAAGTCATAAACTAGTAACAGAACACCTTAATCTTGTTAGTCCAACTTGCTTCATTATTGATTTCAGCACATGTTCTTCAAAACTGAAGCATTATTAATTTAGTCATCAATACCAAAACTATAATAAAACAAGATAATGAAAATTGAGGGGGCCTAGATGCTATCAGACATGGACTCAGAGTCCATCGTTCTCACGTGAAGAAGATGACTGACAAAAGGGTCCCAAATGTTAGCAACACAGCACTCACACACATTTGGACTAAGCTACATGGGGTGACTGGGCTAGCAGTGTTGCAGGCAGGCATATGAGAGAAAGTGGACTGGGCCAAGGGATCTGGGCCAGCTAGGTTGGTTTCGGCCCGAAGAGATTTCCAATATTTCATTTAGTTTTTCTTTTTAGAAAATACAAAAAATGCAAAAGAGCTCAAATCAAATAGCAAATACACTAAAAATCTAGAAAATACATCTAAACACAAAGAACACAAATAAATTAATTTTGATAATTTTTCACTTGAGCATTATTCATATTAAATTATTTTTATTTAATAAAAATACTATATTAATATTTAATTAGCAAATAACATAGTAAAAAATTTAGAGGGTTAAACTGCACAAAAATATTTTCAAAAAGACAAAAATTGGGATGTTACATCCAACACCACCACGCTAGCCAAGCCCATATCCACCACGCAACCAACAACATTTGCAGCCTGACAATCCCCAATCCCCAATTCCCATCCCAAATCTAGAACTCCCCAATCAAGCAACACTTGCCCTAAACAGCAGGCGAGTATGTTAGCCAACGCACGGGGTGAGTGGCCGACCAAGTGGAAGTAGAAGGGGCGAGTGGTGGGCATGCGTGATGCACGAGCGGTAAGGAAAGCAGGCGATTGAGGAGGCTCGAGGGGCAAGGGCAGCGCCCGGCCGAGGAGGCTTGAGGGGCGAGGGCAACAGGTGATCAGTGGACTGGGCAGAAGCAAAAGGGGCGAGGGCATGAAGCAGAGGACGAAGTGTGGCTGTGGCTATGCTTGTGTGCGGGGGATTGGTGCAATCGACACTCGGGGTTG
Source organism: Otatea glauca (assembly GCA_036346275.1). Classification (NCBI taxonomy): domain Eukaryota; kingdom Viridiplantae; phylum Streptophyta; class Magnoliopsida; order Poales; family Poaceae; genus Otatea; species Otatea glauca. The sequence goes on from CM070713.1 coordinate 35,398,972, forward strand.
GGCACATGGGTAGAGCAATGTGTGGGCAACTGGGCAGGCAACGCTTCGGAGTCAAGTTTTGGGCAGATCGGCACCGAACCACTGACATGTGGCGGGCAAGTGGAAAGGGGGGCTAGGGGTGCAATGTGGGACTGGTAGGTGGCAGTTGTTGGGACCTAGATTTACGAATCTGAAACCCTCTGTGTATACTGAACTAGTCTAGGATCACGCTAGTGCACACAGTGGCAACATAGAGGAAATACCATTCCATACAACGAATTAACTAAGAAATTAGAAATTTATTATTAAATAAAGCAATGGACCTTATGGTCCAAATTTACACCACTATGCCATAAGGGCTTAAGAAACAAATAAATTATTGCAACGAAAATAAAATAACTTGGGCCATTCAACATGCCATAGGCAATCGTCTCGGGAATGCCTTTCTAATCCACGTAGTCTTCATAGTACTCCTACTCATAGAATTCTGTATTTCCTGGTCCTTCCTCAACAACTGATCAACAAAGTCGTATAGCTGTGAGTACAAAAAGTACTCAGCAAGCCATAGGGGAATGATGCAATATATTCATGCAAGGCTTGCCAAAGAATAGTCATATGGTTCTTTTGCAGAAAGCAATAACTTGAATTGAAATACAATAAATATATTGAAAGCACATTTATGAAAAATAATAAATAGCTGGTAAATCAATGGTAGACAACATGAACAGAATGGTGAGCTTCACCCAACACCATCTAAAACAATCATCAACCCACTAAATTCATCAGTATTAACTTTAGACAACAAAAACAACAGTGAATTCCCCGTTCACATCCCAACAGTTCCACCTTTCAACATTTTATTTGAAACACTCTATACCTCATGTGAAATTCCCGAGCATATCCATGACATCGGACACGGCTATTCGAATAGTTTTACACTCTGCAGAGGTTGTACTGCTTTACCCACAAGACATGATATTCTTATATTTCCACGTGATAAACACACTTCCTTTGGTGTGTCGGTAGAGAATCATGACAAAGAATTTACAATTCTCTGTCTAAACTCAATAGTGTCCACTAAGGTTTCATCCCTCAGGGCCCCCTCTTGAGCCATGTGTCTCTACCCGTCCATCTCGGAACCCACACCACCAACTGGTAGTACTCAAATTTAGACATTGCAAATTAATCTGCTAGGTCTGTCTTATACCAGATATGTGGTTGTACGATTAGGCCCAGTTCAATGGTGCACAAGATTAAATCCTTAAGCTGTCTCAGGCAATATCCACATCCCAAATGTACTAGCGGCACCCCCTTTACTGTACGATCACTTGCCCTAGGGAAAACAATCTTGTTTAACAAAGACCAATGGCACACCTTGTCATGGTATAACAAATTTTACAACAGTGGCTACCGGCCACAATTCAATATATCATTAAGTCAAGATTAACATTAATTCACGTGTTATTTGAATCCCATCGTACAACTTAGTATGTCTAAGCATAGCTACGATAACCCAATGTTGGTAATATGATCATGTTCAACTAATAATGTCCCAACCTAGGGTTAACAATGGATACATGGCAACCCAATAATCAAGGTGGTATTGAAAGGATCAAGTTGGCCTAGATGGGGGTGAATAGGCAACTTTAAAAACTTTTACTTCTTAAGAAAAACTTTTCTCAATAAAAAAATGGCAATTGAAAACAATTAGAATATGGATTCAGCACAACTTAATTTCAGTAAGATCAGTATTGTGAAGAAGAACTTGAATGAAAACAGACAATAAGATGGACACACAAAGATAAACCAATATCAGGACGACTCAAGGATTTTTCACCGAGGTTCAGAGATCAATCTCCTATATCCCCGTTAGAGCACTTCTTCAGAAGTATTGCTCCACCAAATAGCCAATCTCAACGGCTTTTGGTTTTCACTAGCTTGACTCTTCCACCACTCCGGTGAGGTGAGTCTCAACCTTGTACAGCAATGGTGGCCTTTCAAAATCCCTTTTGGATAGGTCGCACCAACAACTTCTCCAACCGTCTAGGAACAGCTAGTTCCAAGAGTAATAGACTATCTACAAGCCATGTCTTCTTGGTTCAGTAGCTAGATGCTAACCAGACTCGGCATGGAGTAAGAACTCTAAATGTTCTGAATGAGTGTTTGTGGTTTCTGAGTTGAAGCTCAAACTCTTTAATGGAATGAAAGCTCAGGAATGCTAAAGATCAAAGAGATGTAAATGGTTTGAAAGATGTCAATGGTATTCAGAATGTCAAAGATGTGTATGTGCAAAAGTCTACTTTTTAGAGAACTCAAGCACTATATATATAGAGCTAGAATAGAAAGAACCGTTGTACCTGCCATTTGCCCGTTGGGGGTGAAAGGATGAATGAGACAGGTTAACTATGGAGTCACGGGCTGCCCCTTTTATAAGTATTTTAAGGTGTATAAGTCATACCGGACTGATATGATGAAACATATGCATGCGCCGGACTGAAAATGTTAGTCCGGGGTACACAAGTGTAGAGAAGTATTATTGTACCTAGTGGTACCCATTTGCGCCGGACCGACAAAACCGGTCCATCGTATACATGTACTGGTAAAGGTAAGTTTGTGCCGAACCGACAAAATTGGTCTGGCGTACACATGCTTTGTTCTATTTGGATACCAGCAAAATAATGTTTGCGCCGGACCGAAAAAGTTGGTCCAGCGTAGAAGGGAAAACATCTGGTTTTACCAGAGAGAATCACGTTTGCGCCGGACCTAAAAAATTGGTCCGGCGTACACTTAGAATTCGGTCCGCCGTAAACGGCAAGTTCTCGGTTAAGTTTTGAGTAAAGAAATTCTTAACTCCGGACTAGAAATGATGGTCCGGAGTTAAAAGACAACATACGCCGGACTTGAAAATAAGGATGAATTCAGATCGGTCCAGCGTGAATGGTGTACGCTCGGTTGAAATAAATCAGAAGAGAGCTCTTAGCGCCGGACTGAAAAAGTTGGTCCAGCGTACATGAAGTGCGCTCGGTTAGAACTTGAAATTTAATTTTTCAGCGCCGGACTAAAAGAAGTTGGTCCGAAAATGAACTCTTTATGGCTAAAAAAAATCTGGATTTTGAATGAGAGATATGAAATGTCCTATGCTCCAAGTAATCTTAATGATTTTTGCATATGAACCAAGATTATTACTTGTGTATAATCCCTCTTAATAGTACGGTTATTCTAGCTATATGGCTTGAATCAACTCCCAAGCCAAAACTAAGAATAAACACCTTAGCCTTGTTCTTCAAATATAGCTGTTGTCAGCTTGTACTTAGTATGCTTCTTGATCATCAACAACAAAACCTACATAATAAGCAAATAACTAAAAAATTTGGGGGCCTAGATGCTCTCAATCTCCTCCTTTTTGGTGATTGATGACAATATCTTTGATTTGATACTTAGAGAGCTAAGGAAGAATTACTTATTTCTTTTCCTGCAGATAAAAGTTAGTCTGATAGAACAGATAATGTTTTTAAATGATAAAGAGTACTTCGTACTCCCCTGAATGAATGCCTGGGATGAATTTTATTTGTGAACATAAAGCAATATAAAAGTCATTTAGAAAGGGTTCTTCAGAAAGTTCAGATTAACTTAAGGTAAAATCAAACAAATATCACTAAGTCTAAAGACTCAGTTATTTCACTATTCATAACTCGGAAGCAAAGCAAGATCAAACAAATATCAATAAGTCCAAAGATCAATAAGTTCAAATATGAAGCAACAAAATCCATAAATCATTAAGATCTTAATAGAGACTATTAAGAGAAGAGACTACTAAGAGGCCTATTTCACTATTTTAGGCTTATTTCACTATTCTTCTCCCCATTTGGCATCAATTTCCAAAATGGTTACTTCTTGCGCTTGGAAAAGGTTCTTTTCAGCATGCTTGTCATTCTGGAGCTTGTACTTCTTCTTGGAGGAGAGGAAGGTGCTTGCTCTTGGTCAGACTCAGAATGTGAAGCAGCCATTGCCTGATCATGCCAACTGGGATAAGTCAGATCGTCGGGCTGAGGATTGAAGGTTAGCTCATTGAAGTCATGCTGAACATCTCTGATCAGTTCTTGAGTGTCATTATACTGGTCAAGCAGAAGCTGTGCTATTTGCTCTTGATTGGAGACTAAGTTGTTTCTAGCATCTTCAGAGAAGTCCCTAAGGTATTCTAGTTTGTCCCCTTGCCAATCCAAGCAGCTACCAGTTTTCTCAAAGTTCTTGTACACAGTCTGAGCAAAGTTGTCAATTTTGGCATCTTGGGCATTCTGCTTTTTATTGAGATCATACAATCTGTCCTGGACCACCAGCTATTCAGTTTTAATTTCTCCTATCCATTTCCTCAGATCCCATTGGTTGACTCTGATCATATCAAACCTTTTGTAAGTTTCATCCCTAAAACTGGCTTGGTCTTTTTAGATCTTTTGCAGCATTTCTTGCTGTTGTTTAATGGCTGCCATTTGCTCATTGTGTCTCTGGGCTGCCAATCTTCTTTCTTCTTCAAAACTCTCTTAACCATGTCTAAGATCAGAGTTATATTATTGCTCAAAAGAGGTGAACCATCTTGGCTGAGTATCCCACCAAGACGGTTGCTGACCATAATCATGTGCAGGCTCAGGTCCACCAAATTGTGAGTGGAGAGAATGATGAGAATCCTCAGAGGATTGCTGAGTGAGAGCTGGCACAGTGTCCTGAGGATGCCTAGAACCACTTGCTTCATGGTCATGGGCTGCTGGTGGAAATCCTTGTGCCTCTATGAACTTAGCTATTGCTGCCAGTTCTTGTAATTTGTGAACTTCTTCATCTTCAGGATGGGACTCTGAGCTGACAAGGATTTCAGTACCTTCTGGTTGATCAGATATCTGCTGACTCAGATGTTCAAAACTATAGCCCAACACTTCTGTAGATGTATCATGATGTGAATAGGCAGGAAAGTGAGAAGGTGGAGAGTAATGCTCCTGATCATGGTAGCTGTGACTTGGAGCAGAAAGACTTAGAATTTGTCCATGCCCTCCATTGTCACCATCTGAACTGTCATTGTCATCAGTGTCTTTTTGAGCACTTGGCTCATGTACTGCTGGTGATGGAGTAGGAAGTCTAACTTGCTTGGGCATCTTATATTGTTTAGGTCTACAATTAAAATCCCTGTTCATCTCATGCTGGGGATGATCCCTTGAGCCAACAGCATCTGAGTAATCTGCATGGCAAAAGGAAGAGGACTGCCCATTTTCCTGTAGATTGCTTCTTCCATCTCTCCAAAGATATAATTAATTAGATCAATAGGTTGCCTTGACAGGATCAGATGCAGTCCCTCTTTATATCCAGATTTTGGGTAAATAGTATGCCTGAGTATCAGTAACAGGGCTTTAGCTTCAGTAGATAAACAATTTACCCTATTTGCATTGAAACCAGGCTCAAGAATATTTCTGTAAATGTGGGCTGACACTTGCAAATCTGGCATATCCCCAATCTACCTCCATATATTACCAGGAAACATTCTATCATGAATCCTGGTTCTGTTCAGCAAAGGGCTTGAGGCACTGATGGCAGCCTCAAACTGAGGAGACCTTACTTTTCTTTTCTTTCCATCAATGGTGAACAGAATATAGTGCCTATTCTTATTCACTAGAAGAGATGCATAGAATTCTAAAATCCTATTTTCATTCTAAGCTGGCCCAGTAGATGACATTAGAGCAGCAAGACCAGGGGTTGATCGCACACAGTCAAGTATTCTATTTAGACAAGGATTGAGCTGATCTGGTTCCAATCTACATACTGATGTCTGCACAAGGCTGACAGAGGTTTTTCACTTTTATTTTTCCTTTTTTTGTAACCCATGTGGATGTTTTTCTGGAGGGTAGTGATGAATTGCTCATTCAGAGGGGGTCTATCAAGAGGAAACCAAATCCTTTCTAGCACCAATCTAGCGGCTCTCAGTTTCTTTCCCCCCAAAGTGGCTAGATCATGCCCAACTATGATGTCAACTTCATCACTAAGCTCTATTTCTTCCTCAGAAGAGATATTGGCACTAGGCTCATAGTCACTGTCTTCTGAAGAAGATGAGGAATCATAATGCACTGGCTGTTTTCCTCTTTTTGGTGGTTTAGAGGTAGTTACTTTCTTCAGCACTCTACCAGGTTGATGAGTATCTTCTATGTGAACTGGTTGGTGAGGTTGACTAGAGCTATCTATTCTTGGTTTCTTTTTCCCTTTAACTTTATCAACAATTTTCTCAAGAACACCTCTTTTATCTGGATTCTTTACATCATCTTGACTAAGATTTCTTCTCAAGTAGAAGGATTGAACTGACCTTGTTGACAACAACTGAAGAACAGCAGGATCCTAGGAGCAATGTCTTGAGCAATCAGGAGCACCGTTGCCAATCACCCGAACAGGATGTGCTTCGGTAAAGAGATGAACTTGTGCTCAAGAGAATATTGTGAGAGGATTGATGAGGTGCAAGAAAGCTTGAGAGATTTCTGAAAGAGGTGGAGATATAAATAGCGCAAGTTCCCAAGAGTAAAGTCAGGAAGTTACTGTAGTAGTTGAATACGGAATGCAATTGCCTTATTTTCAGGAGGTCTCTTTATGACAGGGTAGTTGGAAACCAGGGAATCCAAGAAATATGGTTACCAATTTAGACAGGTTTAACAAGAAGTCCTAAGAATAGATGAGATTTTGACATGATTAGCAAGGATATGTGCCTTTTGAAGATCGAGAGGAACACGGTTTGAAAAAGATAAGTACTGAGATAAGAGAGCTATTGTCATATGTGCCCCGGACTGCTTTTCGGTTACAACAGATAACCTTCCATCTACACCAGACCGAGTCCGTATAAGGAATACTTGGTCCGCCGTAGTTTGAGGCCTCTCGGTTTACGGTTAATGCACCAGTCCGTGGTACATGGACAGCTTTTCTGAACCAAAAAAAAGGATATAACTAAACTTCTTAAAGATTTTCAGAGATCCCCCCTTTTTAAGAATAACACATAAATTGGTAGAGGGATCTTAGAATAATCTTATGATCAAGATCAATCAACCAATAAACTCAGGAGACGTTGAAGTCAAAAGGAAATTTTTGAGCCCTAGATTTCATAAGAGCATGAGTATGATTAACTTAAGCTCAAAGAAAAAGACTCATGTGCTGAATAATTTAGGTTTTCAATATTTTGTATAAGCATTTCCTTCTGAAGCTCATTTAACCTAATTACTGTGTTTTAGGAAAGTATAATATAGTAATAGAGAAAGGATAGGCTTTCAGCAGCAATTTAATGACTATTAGTTTTCAAGTAAACTTTTCATTTAGAATATAGTCCTATTATTACTTCAGCACTGGTAATTACTTTGTTCACATAAATGTAGCAAGATATGCATGGCAAGTAGACTTGACTCTCCCTTAGTGTGTCATTCTAAGGAATCAGGCAACATTTGAAGAAGCAAGAATGTTCAGTTCATTTCTCAATTTGGAAAATCTAGCCTCATCAAGTGATTTAGTGAAAATATCAGCCAATTGATCCTCAGTCCTGACGTGACTAAACATAATGTCACCTTTAGAAACATGATCACGTATAAAGTGATGTCTAATTTCAATATGCTTAGTTCTAGAATGTTGGACTGGGTTGTTGGCTATTTTCACTGCACTTTCATTATCACACAACAGCGGCTCATTTTCAAACATAATGCCATAATCCAAAAAGGTTTGTTTAATAAAAATAAATTGAGTACAACAACTGCCAGCAGCAACATATTCAGCCTCAGTAGTTGAAAGTGCTACTGAATTCTATTTCTTTGAACACCAAGATACTAAAGATCTTCCAAGTAAGTGACAACCCCCAGAGGTGCTTTTTCGATCAACCTTGCAACCAGCATAATCAGAATCTGAATAGCCAAGAAGTTCAAAAGAAGCACCTTTTGGGTACCACAAGCCAAAACATGGAGTATGCTTTAAGTATCTGAAAATCCTTTTTACTACACTAAGATGCACTTCTTTAGGTGCAGCTTGAAATCTAGCACACATGCATACACTAAATTAACATGATGTCTGGCCTAGATGTTGTCAAATAGAGTAAGGAGCCTATCACAGATCCAAACAATTTTTGATCAACAAACTTACCTCCCACATCTTGATCAAGATGTGTATTTATTGTCATAGGAGTTTTGAGAGGCTTGCATTTTTCCAGATTAAAGCGCTTGAGAAGGTCTTTAGTATACTTTTCTTGTGAAATAAAAGTCCCTTCCTTCAATTGCTTGACTTGAAATCCCACAAAGAATGTAAGCTCTCCCATCATTGACATTTCAAATTCTCTAGCCATTTGAGTACTGAATTCCTTGCACAGAGAGAGATTAGTACTTCCAAAGATAATATCATCAACATAAATTTGGCAAATCATTAATTTACCATTGAAGTCTTTTAGAAACAGTGTTGGATCAACCTTCCCAATTTTAAAATTCTTTCCTAGTAGAGAGTCTTTAAGGCGCTAATACCATGCCCTGGGGGCTTGTTTTAAACCATATAGTGCCTTGGACAACTTATATACATAATTGGGAAATTTTATATCTTCAAAACCAGGAGGTTGTTCAACATATACAGTTTCTTCAATGATTCCATTAAGAAAAACACTTTTAATATCCATTTAAAACAAAGTAATATTGAAATGACATGCAAAGGCTAGAAGGAACCATATAGCTTCAAGTCGAGCTATAGGTGCATAAGTTTCTCCATAGTTCAAGCCTTCAACTTGAGTGTATCATTGAGCTACCAACCTTGCTTTATTGCGTGTGACCACACCAGTTTCATCTTGTTTATTTCTGAAGACCCACTTTGTTCTAATGACATTATGATCTGTAGGTCTTTCCACCAAGTTCCAAACTTTGTTTCTTTCAAAGTTGTTGAGCTCTTCTTCCATTGCCATAATCTAGTCAGCATCCTTCAAAGCTTCATCTACTGTTCTGGGCTCAGCACATGAAACAAAGGAGTAATGTTCACAAAAGGAAGCTTGTTTGAAACGAGTTTGAACACCCTTATTAAATTCACCAATGATTTGATCTACAGGGTGATCCTTTGTAATGGTGTGATGGCTCTTTATGAAACTTGGTCTTCCATCCTTCTTTTCATCTTCTTCGAGTAGTGATCCATCTTGAGGTACTATGGACGTTGTTGGTAGATCATCTTTGTCTTCTTTGGGCTTGATCTCACCAATTTCCATTTTCTTCATAGATTCTCTTAGAGCTTCTTCTCCTACATCAGCTAGATTCACATGCTCACCTTGTGAGCCATTAGATTCATCAAACTTAATATCTTAGGTTTCCTCTACTAAACCAGTTGAATTATTGAAAACTCTATAACCTTTCAATTTAGAAGAGTAACCTAGCATGATGCCTGTATCACACCTCTTTTGAAATTTACCTAAGTGTGTTATCTTTTTATAGATGTATACCTTGCATCCAAACACACGAAAATATGTGATATTAGGTTTCCTTCCTACCAGAAGCTCATATGAGGTCTTTCTAAGAAGTCGGTGAAGATAGAGCCTGTTGATCGCATGACATGCAGTGTTGATGATTTCAGCCCAGAAATCATCAGGAGTGTTATACTCATCCAACATTGTCCTTGCCATTTCTATGAGAGTTCTATTTTTCCTTTCAATCACTCCATTCTGTTGATGAGTGTATGTGGCTGATAGTTCATGCTTTATGCCTAACTCATCACAGTATTCAACAATATTAGTATTGACAAATTCAGATTCATTGTCACTTCTAATCTTCTTAATAGGACAGTTAAATTCATTTTGAGCCCTTTTTGCAAAAGTTTTAAAAAAATTTCCAACTTCACTTTTGTTTGGCAAAAAGAATACCCATGTGAATCTAGAGAAACCATCCACAATTACAAGGCAGTATGAGTTGCCACCTATACTTACATATGAAGTAGGACCAAAAACATCCATATGCAGAAGTTCTAGAGGCCTAGTAGTGGACATGACATTTTTAGCAGGATGAGAGTTAGCTACTTGCTTGCCTGACAAGCACTACAAAGTTTATCCTTTTCAAATTTAACATCCTTCAGGCCCACTACTAGCTCATTTTTAAAAAGCTTTTTGAGATTAGACATACCCACATGCCCAAGTCGTCTATGCCAAAGCTAACCAAGTGAAACTTTAGCGAGCAGACAAGTTGAAATACATGAGGAGTTAGAACTAAAATCAACAAGGTAGAGATTTTGAAATCTGAAACCTTTAAAAATAAGCTTTTCATCTTTGTCAATTACTGTTACCCCGTTAATGGAAAAGGTACAATGGAAACCTAAATCGCAATGTTGAGCAACAGACAATAGATTAAAATTTAAAGAGCCGACCAGTAATACATTTTCAATAGAGTGATTATTTGAGATAACTATCTTACCATTTCCCTTTACCTTTCTTTTACTGTTATCTTTTTCAACTGAGGTGAACATCCTTGAGGTGCTGGTCATGTGTTGTGTGCAGCCACTCTCAATAACCCAGTGCCAGCCACTACTCTTGTAGTTCACCTAAAATAGTGTTCATCTCTTGATTTTAGGTACCCAAATACTTTTGGGTCCATTAGTGTTAGTCTGAACAACTTTGGGGCCAAATGGATTAGTAAGTAAAGACTTAGGCACCCAAATAGCTTTAAGATTTTTGTGCGGATTAGAGGGGCCAACATATTTAACATTCATTTTACCCCTAAAGTCCTTAAACAACATGTAATGAGCATCAACCATGCATCTTCTATTTACCTTAGCATATGAAGCACTAGCAAAAGTGCAATTTTTAGAAGTATGATTGTTATTATGACAGTAACAGCATTGATTCATACTCTTGATAAAATTTATCTTAGGTTTTGGCTGTTCATTCTTTCTAGGCACAGATTTGAGTTTATAACCTAATCCTTTTTTACCCAAAACAATCTTTTGCTCCCCATGAATTTTATCAAGAGTGGAACTACCAAGGAAGCATTTTTCCAATCCTTTGTCAAATTTAGCTACCTTGGATTTCAGTTCATTGTTTTCTGTCATGAGTTCTTTAGCATACAAAGCATTTTTGCAATCTTTACTACAAATGCTAGATGAGCTAGGAATAAACATTTCATCAGAAAGCAAATCACAGTTAATTGAAACATTACAAGATGAGATACTTTTAGATTTGCTAATCTGCATCTCATGTCAATTTCTAGCTCATAGTATTTATCAAGCAATTCATCATGATTTTTAACAAGCTGCATGTGTGTGGTTTTCAAAGAATCATGAGAATCAGTAAGAAGAGCATAATCAATATTTAGTGCAGAATGAGCATGTGAAAGTTCTTCATGTTCATTTATAAGCTTATTTTGACTAATCTTTAGCACATCATATTTTTCTTGCAAGGTCTTAATGTCAGATTCAAGAGTTTCAACTCTAGCAATAAGCAGATCATTTTTATTCATCAAACTAGTAGCATTTTTCTTAAGAGCTTTATCTTTAGCAGTTTTAACACATAAATCATCATTAAGCTCTTTAATGATCTCCACTAGCTCTTCATAAGAAGGAGAATCACTCACCTTGTCTTCATCATTTCTGGCCATGAGGCATAGTGGTAGAGAAGATGAAGGTGAAGGTGGTGTGGATTCATCCAGAGCGAGCTCAGCTAGTCCTTTGGACCTTGCCTTTTCTTCATCTGAGGAGGAGGAGGATTCTTCACTTGAGCTTTCTTCATCAGTGATCCATTCACCAATTTGTGCTTCCTTCTTCCCGTTTCTCCAATGTTTCTTGGAGTAGCTCTTCTTGCGGTGACTCTTCTTGTAGCTTCCTTGAGATTTCTCTTCATCATTGTCATCCTTGTTCTTGCATTTGCCCTTCTTGTTACTTTTATTTGGGCAACGAGCAGCTATGTGTCCTTTCTCATTTCACTCAAAGGAGATAATGTTAGAGAAAGGGTTTCTTTTTGAGAAATAGTTAGATGACTTACCTTTGGCATTTACCCTTCTCATGATTTTATTTGCTGATCTCATAAGCAATGCCAGTTTTCTTACATCTTCATCCTCTTCATAGCTTGAATCTTCTTCTTTTTCTTCATCAGAGGAATCTTAAACTTTCTCCTTGGCCTTGAGAGCAATAGATTTCTTCTTGGTCTCAATTTCATCAACCAAGGTAAGCTCATGAGCTGAGATTTTGCCCAATAGTTCAGTAGGTGTGAGCTTCTTCAGGTCACCACTATTGGATAGGTAAGTGATCAGGCTGAGGTAGGCTTGAGGTAGAACCCTGATCATCTTCCTGCATACTTCAACATCATCAACGTTAGTTCCTAGACCTTTAAACTCATTTATAATGAGATTTAGTCTAGAAAACGTATCATTAGCATTTTCTTGAGGAAGCATTTTGAACTGATCAAATTTTTCTCTGACAACAAAATATCTTTCCTCTTTTACATCAGAGGTACTCTCATGAATCTCTTGAAGAGTAGTCCATATATCATGAGCAGTAGAAAGATTGCCGACTCTATCAAAAACTTCAATGCTGAGATAAGAAAAAATAGCATTTCTAGCTTGAGCATCATATTGCAAATTTCTTATTTCCCCAGGTGTAGGTTCTGAAGATGTGTGTTGCCCTTCAGGTATGATACGTGGAGGCAAAGGTCTTTCTGTGACTCTCCACACATCATAAGTTACGGCTTCAAGATAGCACCTCATTCTAATTTTTCAATAAGCATAATTTGTGCCATCAAAAATAAGAACCCTTCCTACACTTACTGTAGCTCATCCTATTCCCTCAGCCATTCTACCCAAACTGTTAAGCTTTAAAACGGGTAACCTTGCTCTGATACTATGGAATATATGGAACCAGGTATCTCCATGACCGGCCCAACGTCACCTGAGGAAAAGACAGGCCCAAAGGCTGTGCCCCGCGCCCAGCTCTGCTGCCGTATGGAAGAGGGAGCACATCCTATAGACGATTATGTATATTTAGATATAAAAGATACAAATTGTAATCCGAAGTCGTTGATAGGGCGTACTCAAGATGTAAACTCTATCCTCAGAATCGCTAGAATCTAATAACCGATCGAAAATCTCCTAACCGATTAGGACTCTGTAAGCCGCACCACCCCCGGTATATAAGGGAGAGGGCGGGCAACAACAAGGCATCAAGCCATAGAGCATAGCACACCTCATATCGCCCAGAGCATATTGCGCTTTGAGCAATCTTAGATCCAAGAGATCCATATAATCCCAGCACACAGGATTAGGGTATTACCTCCATCACTGAGGGCCTGAACCTGTCTAACCCCTTGTCTTGTGTGATCTTCGAGTTTGAGATCTAGCGCCTGCCCCATAAATTTATTGCTGACAACAAAAGTCAACAGTTGGCGCGCCAGGTAGGGGAAGCGCTATAATCTTTTTCTACAGACTCGATGGCAGCAATCGGCGGATTCATCGCCACCTTCATCTCCGGGCAAGCCTTCCGCTTCGGAAGTTTGGATTTCGTCGCGGATACGCGCGGAGAGCTTCTATGCCTGGTCCAAAGCTAGATCCAATCTAGTGAAGATCAGACCAACCCATCTCAGGTATGCCGCTCTGACTCACTCAGAAAACTAGTCGGCATTGTGAAGAATTGCTAGGATTTTCGCGGCTTCTTCGCGATCGAGGAGCAGGGGACCGATCTTAATCAAGAAGACCAAGAGGCCGCGGAGGAAGATCGCCTTCGTAAGGGTATGGAGGTGCAGGTGCGATCTCTTCGATCGCGCAGCCGCAATGTCCGCGAGGATATCCTGCAGTCCAGGTTCGGAGACCAATCCGTCTTCCGCACACCGATGCAGAACGTCGTCGCTTCCAAGACGCTTCTCGACACGTTGGACCCGATGATTGCATCGGATAGCCCAGCGGACCCGATCGTGGCCCAGATCAAGGCCATGGTGACGGCGGCAGCAATCCAGCAGAATCAGGAAAAGCCGGTAGGTGAGGCTCACTCGCGCTCCCACGCGGCTACTCGCTTCGCCAGCAGTCGGACCGCAACCAGTCGGAATACCGGCAGTCGGCGCTATACGCCACCTCTCGACGATGCACGCCAAATTATCAACCGCGAACTCTGCCAAGACATCACCGCTAGACGGCAGGAGCGGGACGAAGAAGAACGACGCGGGCACCACGACAATTACGAGCATTTCAGCACCGGCCGTGTTCAACGAGGCGATCAGAGGTACGACGACCATGACGACCATAGGGACTATCATCGCCGGGGTCGGGACAACGAAGACTGTCGAGCCATGAGCTTGCCGCGCCGAACTCCGCCCCGGCACGTTGATGACCATCACCGAGCCAGAGGCTCGCCACGTCGGACTCCCCCTCATCATGATGAGAGATCTATTGACGGGATCCGAGCGTTTACTCCTCGGCTGCGCCGAGTGGTATGGCCTGATGGATTCAACTCCAAGGGCATCATAAAGTTTGATGGGGAGCGAGATCCTGAAGCTTAGCTACAGGTCTATGCCCTGACGGTTAAGGCCGCCAGGGGCAATCAAAACATGATGGCAAATTATCTACCGGTCAATCTCACCCCCTCAACTCAAGCTTGGCTCACAGGGTTACCGGCAAACTTGGTGGACTCCTAGAACGATCTCTGCGAGCAATTCATCGCGAACTTTCAGGGAACCTACGAGAGGCCTGGCACCCCATGGGACCTCTACCAAAGAAGGACGAGATGCTGAGGGACTTCATCCGACATTTCATGCAGAAGAAGAACACCATCAGGGATGTATCTGAAGCGGTGGTGGTAGTGGCCTTCCAGAAAGGGGTAAGTGATCCTGATCTAATCAAGAAAATGTCCAGGAAACCCCCGACATCTGTGAAGGAGATGTTCGCGCTGGCCGACCGCTACGCCACGGCCTTAGACGCCCTGGCTGAGCGCCAAGAGGAACGCCCACATCCGAAGAACAAAGGCGATAAGCCCGAGTCCTCCAAGCACAAGGACAAGAAGCAGAAGGGCGAAGAGCTAGTAGCGGTGGCCGAGCGCAACCAGCCCCAAGCCACGCGGAGAGAAGCGCCTGACTACAGCACCGTCGTGGAAGCGATCTGTCCCTTCCACCCTAAAGGAAAGCACGCCGCCAAAGACTGCTTCACCTTGAAGCGCTTTGCGCGGGAAAGCAACAAGCAGCCAACTCCAGCAAGGGACGAGGCAGCAAAGAAGAGAGACTTTCCAGATGAGGATGACTATCAAGAGCCCGAGCCTGAGCTAAACTACATTTACGGGGGCTCCACCGGATACGAGTCCAAGCGGAAGCAAAAGCTTACCGCTTGGGAGATCAATGCGGTGGAACCAGCCGTCCCACAATATCTAAGGTGGTCCGAGGTCCCAATCACCTTCGACCGATCGGATCACTCCAACCGGGTTCTACATCCGGGTAAGTTTCCCCTAGTGCTCGACCCTGTAATTCGCAATGTGAGGCTCAAGAAGGTCTTAATCGATGGAGGGAGTGGACTCAACATCTTATTCTCCAAAGCATTCAACGACATGAACATTCCTCACTCTGAGCTGAGGCCTAGCACTCAGCCTTTCCATGGCGTAATCCTCGAGCGCCATCGCCTGGCCGGCATTTCTTTGCCCGTCACCTTCGGCACCAAGGACAACTACCAGACCGAGTACATAAATTTCGAGGTAGCAGACTTCGAGACGGCGTATCACGCTATCTTAGGAAAGACCCAGATTGGCTCGGTTCATGGCCATTCCGCACTACACCTACTTGATGATGAAGATGCCGGGACCAAGGAGCGTCATCACGGTCCGCAGCGACGTCAAGCGGTCCCTGGGATGCGACTGAGAGAACCATGAACTTGTCGAGTTGCAGGAGGCAGCCGGCGAAAGAAAGGAAATCCAAGCGGAAGCGGTTACGTTGCAGGAAGAAGGCGACGTCCCGTCCAAGAAGAAGGCCACGTCATGAATGAAGCCTGACGAAGGAACCAAGAGAATCAACCTCGACCCGTCCGACTCGTCTAAGACAACTCTGATCGGGACAGGGCTCGAAGGTAAATAGGAAAGCGCGCTCGTCACCTTTGTTCAAACTAACAAAGACATCTTTGCCTGGAAACCATCCGACATGCCGGGTGTTCCTAGGGAGGTGATCGAGCACTCCTTACACGTCGAAGAAAAAGCAAAACCCATCAAGCAAAGGCTTCGGCGATTCACTCCAGATCGCCGGAACGCCATCAAGCAGGAGATCACCAAGCTATTAGCTGCAAGTTTCATCAAAGAGGTGTATCACCCCGATTGGTTAGCAAATCCTGTACTAGTTCAAAATAAGAATAAAACTTGGCGCATGTGCGTTGATTATACTGATCTCAACAAGGCATGCCCGAAGGATCCCTTTGGGCTGCCCCGAATCGATCAGGTGGTTGACTCGACCGTCGGGTGCGAAATTTTGAGTTTTCTCGATGCCTACTCAGGTTACCATCATAATTGCCTAAGGGCAGAAAATCATATCAAGACTTCGTTCATCACGCCTTTCGGAGCCTTTTGCTATACCACGATGGCATTCGGGTTGAAAAACGCTGGTGCAACGTACCAGCGTGCAATTCAGCGTTGTTTTCACGCCCAACTCGGATGCAACGTGGAAGCATACGTGGACGATGTTGTGGTAAAAACTTGGGAGAAGAAGGACCTTATCACCGACCTAACCGAGACATTCGAGAGTCTAAGGGCCTTCAGCATGAAGCTCAACCCCGAGAAGTGTGTTTTCGAAGTATCTTCGGGAAAACTGCTCGGGTTTATTGTATCGCAACGAGTCATTGAAGCCAACCCAGAGAAGATCAGGGCCATATCAAATATAGAACCGCCGACATGCCAAAAGGACGTCCAGAAGCTCACAGGATGCATGGCCTCACACAGCAGGTTTATTTCTCGGTTGGGAATGAGAGGTATTGTAACATCCCAAATTTTCATTTCAAAAATAGGATAAAAAAATTAAATTATTATTTTTATCGGTTGTTCAAGTTTATTTGTCTCCTCTTTATTTTCTGGATTTCTCTAGAGTTCAAAAGAAAAAGACTATTGCCTATTTTTAGAAAAACTTAAAACTATTTCCTAAAAAAAACCCTATTTAAGTTGGAATTAATTGTTTTAAAAAAATATATCACAAGGAACTTCGGTGAATTTTTCCATTATTTGTTAAAATCCTGATTTCAAAATCTTTCCAAAAGTCTCATCAATTAAAATATAGTTTGGAGACAAAATAAAAGATTTGGTTTTGCTAAAACTATCTTATTTAATATAAATAAACCTAAGGGAATTTCTGTGAAATTTTCTATATTTGTCAAATTATATATTTTCTAAAGCCTTTCCGAAAGCTTTTACAAAATAAAAATATATGTGGGTACAAAAATAAAATATTTGGTGGCACCAAAATATTTTATTTGATCTCAAAATGTCCTAATTAAACTCCCTGAATTTTCTTAGAATTTTTGGGGTTGTTTTAGTATTTTCCAAATTAAAAAGATATTAAAAACAATATAAAAGTATTTACTGTACACGAATAAAATTATTATTTTATGTAATAATATTTTATGTGTTACTAAGGCTGTGGGTCACGTTCCAGATTTTTCTCTGATTTTGAAACGGTTGTTTGATATTTATTTCGATTTTATGGGTGATACTTAATAATTCGGATTAAATAATCGATGAATCGCTACATAATTCCATGATTTTCAGCATAACTTCGCGAGCTCTCCTGGTCACTCCCGATCTTATTTTGATCTAAAATTTTTACCAGAGCTTCCTCTTGCTGTCCTCTACATCCAGTAAAATCAGATTTTGCAAATGCCTACCGGAGCACCTCCGGCCAGCGATTTCTCTCCCAACTCCGGCGAGCTTTTCCCGTTGATACATTGCTCCTTTGTAGCTGAAAATTGAACCCTAGACGCCTCTCATTCCCCACATCATACTAAAAGATTAGCATCAGAATCGCAACAGAGATTCATCGGCAAGCTTTTTTCCCTAACTCCGGTAAGAACTTCGCGAGCTCTACAGGGCGCCCCGAACTCCGCTCATCCTCAAATTGTTTGTGGAGCACCCCATGAAGGTTGCAACACCTCTGTGAAACAGTTTTGCAAGATTCCAAACAGAGCTCGCGGCGACCCTTTTCTCCTACAACGCCGACGAGCTCTTCCGATGCGCCGCCATCGCGCGGCGATTTTGGCATCGCGTTCTCGTCATACCGCTGATTTTTCTAAAATCCTCTCACGTCATCTCGTGCCATATGGTCAGATCTATCTCTCCACCAAATTTCGTGCGCTTCATCTAGGAAATCAAAAGTTATGGCTGCTCCAATCTCGAATATTGCCGTCACCCGCTCTCCTTCGCTTTTGCGAGTTTGACTGTGAAATTTTTTTGTAGACTCCTATTGATGTCCTCTACATGGTTCTCACCCTAACTCAAGGTTTTGTCCACGGACTGCTGCAGAAAATTCAATCTTCACCGATCGATCGCGTATGTACGCGTAAAAACTTCGCCGCTGCTTCCCGCTGATCCGAAGGTAAAACTCAGATCCGCTCGGTCATATCGTGCCAAATGATCCCAGATAGCTCTCTGTAAAATTTGGTTAGGTTTCATCCATTATTTTAATAGTTATGACCGCTTGATCTATTAGCTTTAGCAAACTGCTCATTGGGAGTTTGTGATCCGTCCGCTGGGTTGCTTCCAAATCCGGATACACCGCCGAGTTCATGTCGCCGCGTTTCACGTGGTGCTCACTTCCGCTCTTCTGCTCCATCCACCGAAAATTTTAATATTCGTTATCGTCGCTTTTTGCCACCGCCCTGCTGCCTTGTGCCGCCAACCATTTTGGTTTGTCGTGGCCATGTCATTGTGTCCGAAAATCATTATCCCCTGTTTTGCCCACCGCTGAAGTTCATTGATCCCGGTTGCCATCAAAGCCATATTCTAGAATCTTCCCGACATCTTTTGGCCTAGTCCTTCGTGTCGGTGCGCATTTCGTTCGCCATCTTTGGAAACCTTTAATCGCAGAGCCAACCCAACCATCCTACCCTATGACATTTGTATTCATCCTTGAATCGCTTCGCCAAACCCGACTTAACCCTTGGTCCAATTCGCCGTTAATGTCCCGCCGTTAACGCCCCGCTGTCAACGCCCGCCGTTAACCTCCCGCCGCTAACATTCCATCGTTAACGCCCGCGCTAACGCTTCTTCGTTAACGCTCCGCCGTTAACGCTTTGCTCTCGCCGCTATCATCGCATATGCGCATTCCAGCAAGAGCGTAGCGCGATGTCATTATCCTTTCTATCGCCCTATCGTGATCTAACCCCATTTCTTGTGAGTCCGCTTTATCTTTCTATCATCCGCAGTTTTGACCAAAACCTAACTTAAGACCGGTTCGATGGATCGAGTTCATCGTGAGCTGCTACGCCGATATTGCGGTTTTCCACGCTGTGTCCACCGTAGTAAGATATTTGTACTGTCTTACTACATATCGCCATCGCCTCGTTATCGCCAAGTCTCTTCTTTGATGTATGATCAACCCCGATCGGATCGCATCAATGTCGATTCCATCCGCCCTTGTCTTATCCTCAAAATCTAATCGCTATTAACCTGCATTCATTCGTGGACTTGGTCGATAGACCATTGGCCATATGTCATATCCTCGTGCCATATCTATTCTATTAGTCTATCTTTCTTTTGTTTGACTGTATTTGTTTAGTCAACAAAAGTCAACATTGAGCATCGCTTAGTTCATCATGAACTAACATATCTTTATGGACCCGATCTATAGATCAAGAGCCCATATGTCAATATTTGTCCAATCGAGTTAATTAATCTCGAAGGATATCCTCGAATATACTCCGCTTTCCCTAATTATCGATCAGAACCTTCTCGATAAATCTTCCAAAGCTCGTTTTCTTTCATCCGATCTTCGATCAAATCTAAGTTCCTAAATTCAATCCTTCCGCTCAGCACCAATCTAATATTAAATTGGAGTTTATTTGAATTGCTTTTGAGTTTTGTTGTATTTGTGCTTCTTTGTCGTTAGACGTGTCGCTCGTGGTTACCCGGCGTAGTCAAGGACGAGGAAGTCAAGCATTCGATTGAAGAGCCAAAGGTTGATGAAGCCAAGATCAATTAAAAGAGTAAAGAGCAGTTTATAGCAAGTGCAAGGCAAGTTGTGCTTTGATCATGTTGAACCTACGATTACAAAAACTGCTATATTGTTTTACTTTATTGCATATTATTTGACATGTACAAATGTCTTCAATTAAATTTGGAACTTAGCTATTATACCCAATTGCTCTATACCCTACCTTGCCATTTGTATACAATGATATATTGTCACCCTAGATTGGTTCATTATAGTTGGTTAGTAATAATAATCAACATGGGATGGTTAGACCAGATTAGTTGCTTAGTCATGCCACGCCATCACATGTACTTTAGTCTTTGATAAATAATCTTGACTAATGGAATATGGAACGATGGTATGAACTTGTGTGTCATGTGTGGTCACACGATGAGATTGAGTTGCGGTGGCGAGAGGATGTCACGCAACGAGGTTAAATTGCTGATGGCACGTGGTGCTTGGTAATCAACTGGGGTGGTTATGATTTAGATTGGGGCAAGTGGCAAGGGCGAGAATGCTAAGGTGGGCCCGATGGGCAGGGGTATGTGAAAGTCTTGCCTCGATCATCTTAAGGACCTAACCTTGCAAGCGCTTGACTGAGTCAATCATGCGACCACATGTCCGATATGGGATGACCTAGTTGATTAGGGTTCTGATATCTTTCCTCCGATACTCGGGCGACAAAGACACGGAAGTGTACTGCATGGGAGCGACTGTGCCGCGCTTGGTACCCATCCAACGGTGTTGGCCTGTCCTATACTTCGGTGGCATCTGCGTGAGAGGAGTGATAGCAAAGGCAACACCGAGAGGTTCTTTGGTTAAGGTAGAGGTTCTGAAAGGTTTTGTCGTGAATTCTCTGCGGTACACCAAAGGAAGTGTGTGATGGCGAGCACAAAGAGAATATCACGCCGTGTGGGTAAAGTGCATAACCTCTGCAGAGTGCAAACCTATTCGAATAGCCGTGCTCACGGTATTGAGCAAAACTCGGAATTACAGCTTAAGGGTTAGACTTTTGAAATGAAAACTTGGAATGGGATGGCGGGATTGCCATGAAAGGTTGGAACTTGACTTAGGATTGGAAACTTGTTTTACTTGAGAAATGTTGAATCTATCTAATACGCTTATTTGTTTTATCGTCTTTCCAATTTATATACTCAGATTAATTTACAAATGTCGCTTTTGCAAAATAGCCATGTTAGCCATTTCTTTGGAATAATCCTTGCATATAGCTATGTTAGAATTGCATTCATGCACGACTTGTTGAGTGCTTTATGTACTCACCCCTTGCAACACACAAAATCATCACTTGAGGAGAAGACCACAACTTCAAGGAGAAGTTCCACGAGGAGGCGATTATCTAGGAGTTGAACCTTGTCGCTTGCTCGTGGTATATTGATGGGATTACGACGCTCTTCATTCCGTTGTTGTTTATTTATTTTGAGTTGAAGCCACCAAGGCCTCACAAGTGTAAGTTTGACCTTAAGGTCGCTCAATAGTTCTATATTAATAGATGAAGTCTTTATTTATTATTCCGCTGTGTATGATTGTGATATTTCATCTATGTTGAGACTGTGTGCACTAGCGTGATCCTGGACTAGTGCCGAATACACAGAGGGTCCGGATTTGCATATTCGTGTCCCGATAGGTATGCCATTCTTTAAACTCCTTAAGAAGCAGGACAAGTTTCAATGGACTCCAGAGGCACAACAGGCGTTTGAGGATCTGAAGACCTTCCTGACGACGCCCCCGGTCTTGGTTTCACCGATGCCAGAAGAACCTCTGCTACTTTACATCGCGACAATGACTAATGTAGTCAGCATGGTGGTCGTCGTAGAATTGGAGGAGCCGAACCACGTGCAAAAGATCCAACACCGGCCTACTTCACAACGAAGTCCCGAAGGAATCAAGGTGCGGTATCCGCAAATTCAAAAATTATTGTATGCCATGCTCCTGACGTCACGCAAACTCAAGCACTACTTCCAAGAGCACAATATTTCGCTTGTCACTTCCTTTCCAATAGGAGATCTACTTCACAATCAAGAGGCCACTGGGAGAATTGCAAAGTGGGCGGTTGAGCTCGGAGCTTTTGATATTCTATTTAAGCCCTGCATTGCCATCAAGTCCCAAGCGCTCGCCGATTTCACGGTCGAGTGGACAGAGCTTCAAAGCCCGACGATTGCCAAAGAACTCGAGTATTGGACGATGTACTTTGATGGCTCCCTCATGCTCAGCGGCGCAGGGGCTGGAATCGTGCTCATATCACCAAGCGGAGAAAGGTTGAGGTACGTTCTCCAGATACTTTTTCCCGCTTCAATAACGCCGCCGAGTACGAGGTACTCATCCATGGGCCCGTGATCGCCATATCGCTCAGTATCCGATGTTTGGCGGTTCATGGAGACTCAATGCCCGTGGTCAACCAAGTGCAAAAAGAATGGTACTGCATTGAAGACAATATGGCAGCCTATTGCCAGGAGGTACGCAAACTAGAAGGTAACTTTGATGGCCTGGAACTTATTCATGTGCTCCGCCGTGACAACGAAGCGGCCGACGAGCTAGCAAAAATAGGATTCGCGATCTACGGCCCATGGGAGTATTCGCGAGGAAATTCACAAGCCCACGATTAGCACTCTGACGAAGACAAACGCCCAAATTAAAAAGAGCGTAGAAGCAGAAGTCCTAGTCATTACCCCAGATTGGACAGCCCCGTATCTGGACTATTTGACGAAGGACGAGTTACCCGAAGATCGCGTTCAAGCCGAACGAATAATGCGCCGAAGCAAGAGTATGTGGTGATCAGGGCGGAACTCTATCGCAAGAGCTCCTCAGGTGTATTGCGACGGTGCATATCAGAACAAGAAGGGAGAGATCTTCTCAAGGAAATCCACTCGGGAGTTTGTGGGAACCCTGCGGCATCATCAACACTAGTCGGCAAAGCTTATCGTCAAGTATTTTTCTGACCGACCGCGGTCACTGACGCAGAGGATATCGTCCGGACATGTGAAGGATGTCAGTTCTTTGCGTGTCAGATGAACAAACCGGCACAGGAACTGCAGACCATCCCCATAACCTGGCCGTTTGCGGTCTGGGGGCTCGATATGGTGGGACCTATAAAAAGGCTCAAGGTGGTCACACCCATCTTTTCGTGGTCGTTGATAAATTCACCAAATGGGTGGAGGCCAAACCAGTCGCGACAATAATAGCAGTAAAAGCCAAAGAGTTCTTTAACAAAATCGTGGTTAGATTTGGAGTTCCAAACCGAATCATCACGGACAATGGCACCCAATTCAGAAGCGGCGTATTTCAAGACTGGTGTGACGAACTCGAATAAAAATCTGCTTCGCTTCAGTAGCGCACCCCCGGAGCAACGGGCAGGTTGAGCGAGCCAACGGCATGGTATTACAAGGCCAAAAAGCAAGAATTTTCGATCGGCTGAAGCCATACGCCACTCGGTGGGTGAAAGAATTGCCTTCGGTACTCTAGGGGCTGCAAACCACCCCCAGTAGAGCAACCGGGCAGTCACCTTTCTTCCTGGTGTATGGCACGGAGGCAGTCCTCCCCACCGAGCTAGAATTCGATCCCCACGGTCCGAGCTATGAAGAAGTCGCCTCGGAAGAAAGTCGGCTAGAAGACCTCGACCGACTGGAAGAAGCCAGAGATGTCGCAACGATTCAATAAGCAAAATATCTCCAAGGCCTACGGCGCTATCACGGTCGCAATGTGAGGAGCCGCGCATTCTCCAAGGGAGATCTGGTCCTTAGAAAGAATCAGAAATGCGAGCATAAGCTCTCCCCAAGCCGGAAGGCCCTTACGCCGCCGATGAAGTGGTACGCTCGACTTACAAGCTCAAGCGAGAAGACGGCACGGCAATCAGCAACACTTGGAACATAGAACAGCTACGTCGTTTTTTCACTTGAACTTTGTAATTCAAATTGTTCCTTTATGAATGAAAAGATCGATATAAAAGTTATTTTTTACATAATCCTCTCGAGATTTATGCGTCCGAGTGCTTCGCTCCTACGATTTTAAGACTCTGAGACAAGCGCTATTTAACCATGTCACAGAGCCCGGGGGCCAGACTAGTCGGACACGATATGTCGAAACCACTCGAAAAAATATGCATATTTAAAGAGAAAAATGCAAGAGCAAGGAAACGCCTTTATATACTTTCAATTTATAGATCCAAAGTTTGTACAACAGACAAAGAGGTGTTTTGGACTTCCTCCCAGAGCTCGGCGGCCCGATCCTCATCTACGTTGCAGGCGTAGCCCTCCTTGATAGATTCAAGATCCACTCGAGGGTAAAGCGACTTTGTAACCACCAGAGCCTGGCTAGCACCATTGGTCGCCACTTCCTTCAGAAGTCTCTTGAGCTCCTTGGGGGCCTCCTCCAACCGATTGATAACTTGGGCCCTACTGAGCGGCCTCTCGCCTTCGGGATGAAACGAGCTCAGCAAAGGCCTCGAGGCTTCGCAGAGCTTTGAGCAAGACATCTCAAGGGCGTTAACCTTGTCATTGAAAATAGCGTACTGCGCTCACGTCTTGATCTTATAATCTGCAAGAAGAGCAGGATTTCAAGGACCATGCAGAGGAAGACGAAGATAAGAGAAGGTTGAGTGGCTAAGAATACCTTCCAATTCCTTTCCCGAGACTTCAAGCCATCCTCGAAGCTTCGCGACTCTAATCTCGAAATGACACGGATATAAGGAAATCAAAAGGCCAGTCGACTGAACGAGAAGTACGGGAAGGTTAAGAGATATTCACCTCGGAGGGAGCCGATAACATCCAGCTTCTCCTTCCGCAGCGCCTACAACTCTGACCAGAGAGCCTGCAGCTCGGCTGCATGCCCGGCCTTGATCTGCTCCAATTCCGCCTGTATTCTCGGCGCGCTCGACTGGGAGCATCTTACGAGGTACTTGGCCTTCTTTTCAGAGCACTCCCCTATTTTCTGCGATCAACACGAGAACAGGTGACTACATGCCGACTCGCATAAGCAAGAAAAACGGCGAGCACAGCAAAGTGGTTACCCGGGCCAAGCGTGCGCAATTCATGGCATGACTGTAGAAGTCATTTCTCTCTTTCTCCTCCTCCTCCGAGTCATCCAGGAGCTTCAAGCCGTCCTCCTCATCGATCCACGCGGCTTGCATTATGAGCCGGGGGCGGGTGGGGGACGGTGGAATCCGGGGAATCTCCTCGATTTCGGGGGACGGACGGGAGACGGGCTCCTGAGCGACAGGGCCTGATGCGGCGTGAGGTATCGCCGGCGGCCGGGCTCGGAGGAGCTCCGGCTTCTCGTGCTCACCTCTACCGAACTCCCTGACGACTTCTCAATAGGAACATGGATCAAGGATTCCTACAAAGAAGAATCACAAATAAAGCTAGCGAAACACGCCAATTAAAGAGTCGATATGGTAACAAACCTGTTGGACTTCTTCATCCTTATCGGTGGCTTCTTCCGGGTGGTAGAACTACTCCCAAAGGGACCACTCGGGGCGCCACCGGCCGAACCCTAACTGCCCGAGTCCTCATATAAGGGCTCACCGCGCCACGAGCTCAGAGGAGAGGTGGCCGAAGGCATCGGGCCCGTGCCGACGATTCTCAGATCTTGGGACCGCCACGGCGCCAGGCTTCGAGAGTCTTCGACCATTGCTTTCTTCCCTTCTTAGTGACGGGCCCCGATCAAGAGCTCGCTGGTTGTTTGGGAAGAGCGCCCTTGTGAACGGGCATCTCTGGGAGAGGCGCGTCGCTAAAGAAGGCCGCCCGATCCTAAAAGGGAGCACTATACCGTCAAAAGATGTTCAGAGACAAAAGGCAAAAATCGGTCGGCTAAACTCGCTTACCTCAGGAGGAGGGTGTGATGCGGTGAAGGATTTCGGGCATCCGAAGATGGACACGTCGACGCTCGAGATGAAGAATTTGCCTACCCGAGCACATACTTGTTCCCTAGACAGCGCTCCGGGCAGTTTCTAGGTCGGATCATCCTTCCCTTCGAATGCGAATCCCATGTGGACTCGCCTTCAGAGGTCAATCCGCGAGCGACAAAATGAAGAGCCACCGTGAGGCCATCCTCTTTCAATTTCTCAATCGCCGTAAGGTCATTCACCTGATCCATGTCGGCGGAGTTGGGGGCGGACACCCAGGAAAGGGACGCCTTAGGCCGGCATCCAGCAAAGGGGGGAAGAGCAGGCTTCAGATTGGCACAATAGAACCACTCTTGATGCCAGCCTTTGTTGGAGGTTTTGAAGGTAATTGCAAAGTAGCTTTTCTTCCGCCCCTCCCGCAGCTGAAATCCGGCTCCCCCGACTACCTTGGGGTCGCTTTTCAAGGGATAAGGTTTCAAGAGGTAAAAATGGCGAAAGAGGTCGAAATGGGGGCGGATTCCCAGGAAGGCCGCACAAAGATGGACAAAAAGGGAGATTTGCAGTATGGAATTGGGATTCAAATTCACTAGTTCGATTTCATAAAAGTAGAGAAGGCCATGAAGGAAAGCGCAGGTGGGAAGGCCCAGCCCGCATTGGAAGAAAGACTCAAAGACCACGACCTCTTCAAGGCGAGGAGTGGGGGTGGATTCACCTGCTGCCGGACGAGCGGAGATCAGGATCGGGGCCAGGAGAACCCCGTCGTACACCATGGATTGCATCCGCTCCTCCGTCGTAGTCGATGTGGTCCAATCCTGGGGCGAAGGCGACGAGGAGACGTCCTTGGAGGGTGGAGGAGACATCTTCGAAGAAAGGATCAGCGGCGGTGCGAGGATGCGAGCACAACAGCAGTTTACCCTAATGGCGGAGAAGTCAGAGAGGCAAGGAAGCATAAGGGGCAAGAGTGCGCAAGAAAGAGTGAACCGTCAGGCGACGCATGGACCGCCTTTAAAAGCGGGAAAAGTTAGGTTACGCCGATTAGGCGGGAAAAATTGCAAGACACCTGTCTCTAATCTGCATCCCGAAAACTCACTGGCGCGGCGGCCTGACAGACAGAGGCAACCGTGGCTTAACCAAGTCGAGTTCGGGACACGTCGCAACCCGTGATGAGATGCCTAGACACTCAATGCACCAAGCAGGTGTGAATATCCTCCAATATGGATTAAAAATATCTTCTTGTAATATGCCCCACGCTGGGTCTCAGTTGGTTACGGCATGACGGATCATATATCACAAGTTGAGCCTAACAAGGCACAAATCCAATGGTATGCCCCACGAGGGTCGAAAAGCTGTGCGTCGTAATAAATGGGTACGGATACCATTCGGATAAACTTTGATATGTCCCAAGTCGGACCAGAGTCGTATCCTACACCAGTCGGGTACGGGTATCACTCGGCCAAGAGCCACGTAAATATGATATGTCCCAAGTCGGACCAGGGCTATATCCTACACCAGTCGAATACGGGTATCACTCGGCCAAGAGCCACGTATGTATGGTACGCCCAAGTTGAGCCCAAGCCGATCCTACATCACTGGATATAGGTATCATTCACCATGAACCAAAGAAACCCGACACGCTCCAAGTCGAGCCTAAGTCGTGTCCAACGGATATAGGTATCATTCGCCACGAGACGCACAAATCCTAACATGTCCAAAGTCAGATCTAAGGTGAATCTCGCGCTAGTCGATCGGGTGCCTCATGGCCAAGAGTCGCAAGATGTGATGAGCTCCACGCTCAAGCCTAAGCTATGTCCTACGGCACTGGACGCGACATCATCAGATTCAAGAGCCATGCGAGATTCGAGACGCCCTAATACGGGTCTAAGCCAAGATCAAAAGATAAACAAGAACTTCATTGGCAAAAGGTACTTCTTTATTATATATAAAAAATCCCTAGGCATTATGCCTAGGAAACTATTACATTTATAGGAGAACTACACCTCCCCGCGGTGCGCCCAGCCGAGCGCCTCGACAAGAGCTTCCCTAGCCATGTAAAGGGCAGGGAAGGTCTCTAGGAAAGCATCGACGGCAGCGCGGTCGCGATCCACCGCCCTCTCCTCGGCCAGCTCCTTCAGAGCGCGGTCGAATTCCGCCCACAACTCCGCAAGTTCAGGGCCGTCCCTGTCTTCATTGTACTTCCTCTTCGGCATGACGAAGATAGAAGGTATGAGGACTAAGTGCGAAGGAATACATTCTACAAGCGCCGGTTCGCCTTTTATAGCCAAAACAGTGAGGATGAAGTAAATGCATCATAAGCCGAAGAGACTTGAAGTTAATGAATTTTCAGAAGCCAAAGAGGTTTTCGGAAGTTGGACTGACTCAGAGAACCAAAGCAGCTTTGAAGACCGCCCAAGATTAATCCACTAAGGAAAAGATATTAAAGTTTCATTTTGAGCGGAAGAAGTATCCAATCCACATCTGAAATATAGGACAGGTCCATGAAGTCGTTCACTAAAACCCTGTCAGATTGTAATTAGTCGGAGCAGGAAGTTGAGGGTTATATTCAAGTCCTTCATAATCCCCTTGCTGCAAGAGGAAGCATTCAAATCAAATAGAGACACTATTTGAAGATTTACAGTGGAAATCGGAAATATTGATCCAGAATCAAGGTCCAGATATGAAAATAGCGCAATCGGATCATGAATCACTCGGGGGCTACTGTGGAATACATGGAACCAGGTATCTCCATGACCGACCCAACGTCACCTGAGGAAAAGACAGGCCCAAAGGTCGTGCCTCAGCCAAGCTCACGCCAGATGGAAGAGGGAGCACATCCTATAGACAGTTATGTATATTTAGATATAAAAGATATAGTTGTAATCCGAGTCGTTGATAGGGCAGACCAAGATGTAAACTCTATCCTGTAACCGATTAGAATCTAGTAACCGATTGGAAATCACCTAACCGATCAGGACTCTGTAAGCCGCACCACCCCCGGTATATAAGGGAGAGGGCGGGCAACAACAAGGCATTAAGCCATAGAGAATATCACATATCGCCCAGAGCACATTGCACTTTGAGCAATCTTAGATCCAAGAGATCCGTATAATCCCAGCACACAGGATTAGGGTATTACCTCCATCGCTGAGGGCCTGAACCTGTCTAACCCCTTCTCTTGTGTGACCTTCGAGTTTGAGATCTAGCGCCTGCCCCATAAATTTATTGCCGACTACAAAAGTCGACAGATACCACTTGAAAGGACTGTTGGCCTAGAGGGGGGTGAATAGGCAATTTTAAAAACTTTTACTTCTTAAGAAAACTTTTATCAATAAAAAATGGCAATTGAAAACAATTAGAATATGGATTCAAAGATAACTTAATTTTAGTAAGATCAGATTGTGAAGAAGAACTTGAATGAAAACAGACAATAAGATGAACACACAAAGATAAACCAATATCAGGACGACTCAAGGTTTATTCACCGAGGTTCAGAGACCAATCTCCTACGTCCCCGTGAGAGCACTTCTTCAAAAGTATTGCTCCACCAAATAGCCAATCTCAACGGCTTTTAGTTTTCCACTAGCTTGACTCTTCCACCACTCCGGTGAGGTCGGCCTCAACCTTTCACAAAGAATGGTGGCCTTCCACAATCCCTTTGGATAGGTCGCACCAACAACTTCTCCAACCGTCTAGGAATAGCTAGTTCCAAGAGTAATAGACTATCCACAAGCATTGTCTTCTTGGTTCAGTAGCTAGATGCTAACCAGACTCAGCTTGGAGAAAGAACTCTAAATATTGAGAATGAGTGTTTGTGGTTTCTGAGTTGAAGCTCAAACTCTTTGATGGAATGAAAGCTCAGGAATGCTAAAGATCAAAGAGATGTAAATGATTTCAAAGATGTCAATGGTATTCAGAATGTCAAAGATGTGTATGTGCAAAAGTCTACTTTTTAGAGAACTCAAGCACTGTATATATAGAGCTAGAATAGAACGAACTGCTGTACTCGCCATTTGCTGTTGGGGTGACAGGATGAATAAGACAGGTCAACTATGGAGTCACGGGCTGCCCCTTTTATAAGTATTTTAAGGTGTATGAGTCATAGCAGACTGATATGATGAAACATATGCATGCGCTGGACTGAAAATGTTAGTTCGGGGTACACAAGTGTGGAGAAGTATTATTGTACCTAGTGGTACCCATTTGCGCCGGACCGACAAAACCGGTCCATCATATACATGTACTGGTAAAGGTAAGTTTGTGCCGAACCGACAAAATTGGTCTGGCGTACACATGCTTTGTTCTATTTGGATACCAAAGAAATATTTTTTGCGCCGACCAAAAAGTTGGTCCAAATAGAAGGGAAAACATCCGTTTTACCAGAGAAAATCACGCTTATACTGACCTAAAAGTTGGTCCGCGACACTTAGAATTCGTCCGCCGTAAACGGCAAGTTCTCGCTTAAGTTTTGAATAAAGAAATTCTTAACTCCGACTAAAAATGATGGTCCGAGTTAAAAGACAATATACGCGGACATGAAAATAAGGATGAATTCAGATCGGTCCAAATGAACGGTGTACGCTCGGTTGAAATAAATCGTAAGAGAGCTCTTAGCGCGGACCGAAAAGTTGGTCTAGCGCATATGAAGTGCGCCGGTTAGAACTTGAAATTTAATTTTTCAATACGGACTAAAAGAAGTTGGTCCGAAAATGAACTCTTTATGGCTAAAAAAAGATCCGATTTTGAATGAGAGATATGAAATGTCCTATGCTCCAAGTAATCTTAATGATTTTTGCATATGAACCAAGATTATTACTTGTGTATAATCCTCTTAATAGTACAGTTATTCTAGCTATATGGCTTGAATCAATTCCCAAGCCAAAACTAAGAATAAACATCTTAGCCTTGGTCTTCAAATATAGCTATTGTCACTTGTAATCGAGTTTGCTTCTTGATCATCAACACCAAAACCTACATAATAAGCATAACTAAAAATTTGGGGGCCTAGATGCTCTCGTGTATAATGTCAATTAGGTATATAGCTATTCCCACTATTAATCATTGATACACAAATAGCATGCAATTGTATAAAACAAATTACTTTTGCAATCATAGGTTTAACATGATCAAAGGTTACAACTTGCTTTGTTGATCTATCACGAGGCTTGATCTTCAAATTCTCCGCTCGCTCTCTAATTAGTGTCTACTAAAAGAAAGCAATGAATACAAATAAACAACAAACAGAGACTCAAATAAACTCAAAATTGAAAATAAATGGCTCTAGAATGTATAACTTGATTTTAGAACAATTTAGAGACTTGAATCGCCTCAATCGGAGCTCGTATGAGGGAAACAGCCTCCGAAAGATTAATTTCAGAGAAAATAGAAAAATAAGATTTTCTAGAATTATTTTTCTAAAGGAAAATATGATTATTACGTCAGGCTGACGTCGGCTAGAATTTGGTGAACTGGGTCTATCACACTACGCATGGTTCACGGTGCACCCGGTGCACGGTTGACTTGGTGTACACATGGATGACATCAGCACTAACGCAGCAATTTAGGGCTAACGGGGTGCTAACGCAGGCGGCTGACTCGACGCGGATGACATCATTGGCTAACGTCATGAGTGTCGGGGGTGGCACGGCCTTGGCCGGAGGGGAAGAAGACGATGTGGCCGATGCTGTCTTCACAATGAATCGGCATGGGATTTCAGCGAATTCGAGCGTGGCCGATGCAGGGAAGTCGAAGACGCATAGGGAGAGGTGGAGACACACCGGAGCGGAAGATCGACGTGGAAGAAGCGGCTTCGAGTGGCAGTGGAATCCGACGAGCTCGCGCGAGGCGACGCGAGGGTCTCAGGAGACAACACGGGTGGCCTAGGGTTCGCTCCGACCAAAGGAACACGGTTCTAGGCTCGGGCGCCGACTTTATAGCCTTGGAAACGCGGAGCGGACGCGGCACGTACGTCGAATGTGGCGGCGTGCGAAACCTAAACTAGGCTAGGGTTTGCGGCAGCGACGCGGGCGGTTGGGCCGAGCTGGCGGACTGGGCCGGGGTGATCGAGAGCAGGCCGGGCCGGAGCAGGCCGAGCAGAGAGGATTAGGCTGGAGCGATGCAACGGAACAGGCTGCAGAAGCGGGACAAAGGCCAAAATAGGAATGAGCCGGGGTAGTGGACTTCGGCCCAAAAGAATTTTTGAGAATTAAAACCATTTTCTGATTTAATAAATCACCAAAAATTCAAATAAATCTGAATAAATAGCAAATAAATTCAGAAAAATCTTGAATATTATAGAAAAATTCCTTAGAGCATAAGAAACCCAACTATGACTGAAAATATTTTGTTCCATGTATAGTTTAGTCAAATTAAATCTTTTACATAAAGAAAATTTTAAATTAAGCTTTAGTTAATTTGGGAAAAATACAAATGGCTCATTTTAACTTTTAAACATTCCAAAACTCAAACTTTTATGCTGTTATAGCGGTCAAGCGGGATAGGAGAGCTCATGTATTTAAAAGAAATTGTAATTAAGTGTTTTAGTTTCATCTTTCTTAGATTCATCTATTGACTATTGTCATTTATCGATTCAGATTTGTAAGAGATGGACAAACAAACATTGTATAAATATTGTTCAAGCAATACAAGTAGTACTCCTTATACTAATGAGAGCAAGAATCAAACAAAGATGGCTCGAGTGATGAAATCATCTTAGATCTAGTGAAACCCTACCAATTGATGAGTATGACAATATAATTTGAGAACAAGTTAGGAGTGCTTATTTATTAGAGGTTCAACCCAACCAAAAGGGCATGATTTTCCTTGCAAAATGTAGTATGAATGATCAAGGGCATTTCAACAATGTTGGCTCGATAAGTTTGGTTGGATGGAATATAATGTGGAAAAGGATGCAGCATTTTGTTTTTATTGTTTTCTTAGAATAAACCAGGAAGGCCCACAATATTTGGTAGTGATGTCATCACAGTAACAGGGTATTTGAATTTGAGAAAGGCTTCAAAAATATTTAACAAACATGCTGATGGACCTAATAGTTGTCACAATTGGCAAAAGGGGGACTGCAAGGATTTTAGAAATCAAAGGGCAGGTTTGAGATAAAGACTTTCTGATCTTGGGCAAGAGTTAGAAATTGCTTACACAATTTATTTGATTGCTTCTTTAGATTTTGCAAGATATCTTCTATTGCAAGGTGAAGCTTTCCAAGGACATGATGAATCTTGCTCTTCCATCAACAAGGGAAATTTGAAGGAATTGGTTGAGTGGTACAAAGATAAGAAAGAGGAAGTGAAGAAGGCAGTTGATCAAGCTCCCTTATAATGTGTGGTAACTTCTCCAAAGATTCAAATGGATATTTCAAAAGCTTACATGCAAGAGATAATTTAGGTTATTTTGGGTGAGCTTGAAGATAGGAATTACTTGATGCTTATTGATGAGTCATGAGATATATCAATAAAGGAGCAAATGGCCAAGAGTTTGAGATTATTAGTTCGTTTTATGTTTCATTATTGAACTATTAATTCATGTAATCATGTGATATTGTTTTATCTTATTATAACCTATGGCATGCTGCATATAGGTATGTGAACAACAAAGGGATGGTTATTGAAAGGTTTCTTGGTATTAAGCATGTCACAAATTGTACATGCTGCATTGAAGGAGGCTTTGTTTGATTTGCTTAGAGACCACCAATTACCAATTTGTAGGCTACATGAACACGACTATGATGGAGATTCCAATATGAGAGGAGAATTTAATAGGTTACAAAAGCTGATTCAAGATGAAAATCCATATGCTTCTATATCCATTGCTTTGCCCATCAGCTACAGATAGTTGTGACTGTTGCAAGTGACAGTAGAACTATTGCTTATTTCTTCAACTATGTCCCCTTGATAGTGACCACTTTAGGTGCATCTTGCAAGAGAAGGGATCTGTTGCTTGCAAAGCATGAAGATATCCTGTTGGATAAGTTGGAGAATAGTGAGGCTATCATTGGAAGAGGATTCCATCAAAAAATGAGCCTATCTAGACCTTTAGACACTAGATGGGGCTCACATCTTAAAACCTTGTTTCGTATTTACTAGATGTAGGAGGCTGTATTTGAAGGACCATGTGGAGGTCCATCTATGTTTATGATGAGTATTTGACTTTATATGATCTAGGATAGCTTAGATTTGAGTTTGGATTTAAAATGGATTTCAAGTTGAAGAGGAAAACAGAGAGTTTTCCATTTGCGCCGGACCAAATGTTGCATGAGTTGCATTTGCATCGGACCAATGGAAATGAGAAACAGAGAGTTTCCCATTTGCGCCGGACCAAATGTTGCATGAGTTGCATTTGCGCCGGACCAATGGAAATGAGAAACAGAGAGCTTCCCATTTGCGCCGGACCAAATGTTGCATGAGTTGCATTTGCAACGGACTGATTTTTTTCGCGCCGGACCGAGTCACAATGAGTTTCACGTGTACGCCGGACCGGTTTTGACAGCCAGTAGTAATTAGCATTTTTGATGGTTTTCTCTTGCTCAAAAAAATTATTTGGTCTACATGAAAGTTGTAGAGAATTGCAAGACGCGTCTTTTTCATGTTGACAAGTTTTTCATTTGAGCAACAGAAAAAATCATAGAAAATCGTGAAGGTGAATAGAGAATTTCACGTTCGCGCCGGACCAAGTCACAGTGAGTTTCACGTGTATGCCGGACCGGTTTTGACAGCCGGTAGTAATTAGCGTTTTTGAAGGTCTTTACTTGTTCAAAAAATTATTTAGTCTACATGAAAGTTGTAGAGAATTTCAATACGCATCTTTTTGATGTTGACAAGTTTTTCATTTGAGTAAGAGAACAAATCATAGAAAATCGGGAAGGTTAACAGAGATTCTCACGTTTACGTCGGACTGATTTTGACAGCGTGAAGTAATATGCCTTTTTGAAGGTCTTCCCGTGCTCAAACAATTATGTGTTCTACATGAAAGTTGTAGAGAATTTTGAAACACAACTGTTTCATGTGGACAAGTTGTTCATCTGAGCAATATAAAAAATTATACAAAATTGAGAAGATTACAGCTGTATTGAAAATAGGATGTTTGCATTTGGTTGAAGTGTTTTGGTCCGCTTTTGGTTTGTTCTAACCTCAATTCGTGATAGAATTGATGCGCTGGGTTCATGGTGGAACCAAGAAGGATTTTCTTGTCTTTGTGGATGTAGGACTTTATTTGGTGGGCATGGTGAGGCGAAGGGAGGTCGAACTAGGCATGGGATGGCGGATGTTCGCGAAGATGGCCGGAGATGAAGTCGGTGTAGTACCAAGAGACAAGAGATCAGTGGAGAAGCTAGCTTATCACTACTTGGATCAAGGAGAGCTGTTAGGTTGCAGTTCTGGAAGATAGAGTAGTGGATAAGTGTAGCTTGCTTTGAAAACCGTGCAAGAAAACCCATGTGTGCGGTGGGTTTTGGGTTAGCCCTTGCATGGCTGGTTGAGTGGGTTAATCCTAGCCCTTGATGGATGCTCTAAGGTTTAGAGGCTCATCTAAGGGTGGTAGGTGGCCCAAGAGTTGTATAAATAGGGGTGGAGGGGCAGCCTCCCCTGGAGTGAAGGTTTTGAGGTTTTTGATGCTCCTTTGAGCTTTGCCCACATGAATATGAGGTTTTGTAACCTCTCCTTCCAGAAATGAAATGTTCTTCATTTATGTTCATGTTTCATTTCCTTTACGCATTTATATTACGCATTTAAATTACGCAATTTAAAATCCGCATTTACTTTCTTGCAATTTACATTTACGCAATTTGGATTTGCCTGCCCTCCTTCTAATTGTTTACGAATCTTTTGCTGAGGTTTATGATTGATTATTTCTTGAAATCCTGTTTCAATCATCTAGGATATCCATGCGTTCTTGTTGCAAGAAGTTGATCTTTTGCGTTCTTAAATGCTTGATCTTGTAGATTGCGTATCCTTGAGTTTCTTTGTGTTCTCTTGCTTGCTGGGACGTGTGGGAAGTCATTCAAGATCACTTTGATCATCAAAACCCCACTAGTAAGCCTTAATTGAAGTTCTTTCGATTTTTGTCGAAACTTGGTCCGTTCTTTCTTTCCGGGCATAAAGGTCGGAACTTTGACATCAATTATTGTGATTGAAGGTTGAAATAAGTTCCTGACATCCCAAGGACCTTATCTACCAAGTTTGGTTGAGTTTGGATCAACGGATCAAAAGATACATCAATTTTCTTATTTGAACCTGTGCTGCAAACGCTGTTCATATGTCTGATGTCCGATTTCACTTGTAGCTACAAGAACAAGGTAGTATCGCCCCCAGAGTGCGATAGCACTTGCATCAAGCTGATTTTTGTGAAAATTGACTCTTTCACTTCCATTTGATATCTAAGGGTTTTGGCTTGGTTTCTTTGGGTGAAAATCTGCATTTGTGATCTTCCTAAGAGAACATATTTTAATTTGGGATCATTCACCCCTCCGATCGCCATCTCGGTCTTTCAAGATTAGGCGCACTAGAGATTGTGTTTGAATATGCTTGTCAATCATCAAGCGATGGTTGAGCATCAGGTTTGATATAGAAGATGGAAAGATTTGAATTTGTATTGATCTTGTATTTATTGATAGATTTATTGAGTATTACATATGAGTTATCACTACCTTTTCAATGGAGGGATCAAGATATCATTGAAGCTATGGGTTTGCTTGTAGATGTGAAAGCGTGCTTGCAAGACATGAGGGATAATGGATGAGAGCCATTGTTCTAACAAGCCAAAACCTTTTTGGGAAGCAAATGAGATTCATGTGCCGAATATGGAAGAGCTTATACTAGTTAGAGGTAAATTTGCACATAGAAAGCATGCGATGACTCACTTTTATTATTACCATGTTGAGATTTTCATTGCTGCTATCGATGTCATTGCATCATAGATGAACCACCGGTTCAATAAAGTTTCTTTAGGGTTACTAGTATGCATTGTTAGTGTTATGCCCTTGAGGCAATTATTTAGATGATTGTAACATGACTATGTTTATGAATAATAATATGATTATTGGTCCAATGAATGCATGTCATTGTATTGATCAACAAGTATGTGACTTGCTTATGAAGCTCTTTACTTATTGATGTAATTCGATAAATATCTCTGATCGGATATCATCGTATAGGACAACGATGAATAGATCAGCACATGTAGTGATTGATGATCATGCTTCATAGATCATGGGATATGGAGATATCATCTATACATTGTGGACGCATGTTGAAGAACATGGGTTAGATAGACCCGCAATGGGACACCGCGAGAATGTTACATTCTTATGTGTCATCAGTGTATCTCATACATAGTAGATGTATGATCTTTAGACCTGAGATTGTCATATTCCCTACATGTGTAATAGTTTTTCTTGGGGCTATCAAACACTACTTCCTAACCGGATAGTTATAAAGTTAGCTTTCATGTTTACTATAAAACGTGCAGAGGGAAATGAGCAGTCAAGATTGATTTGCCACTCCAATGAAACAGAGATATATGACAAGGCCACTCATGTGTTATGATTAAGGAAGTGCATGGCCATGCCGTGATTGAGGAGTCAATCACAACTTATTAATATATCACGGATATGAGAGATGGATTGAATCATCAAAGGATGACATGCTTCTCGCCTTGAGTTCAATCTTCATATACTTGGCAAAGGGATTATTACATGAGTACTTTTGATAGGTTCTGTTCGATTTGATCATAGTACGTTTGGGAGTTGGCATGCTTTGCAAGGAGCCGTTACCAACTATTGGATTGAAAAGGAGTTTTCCGAATCCATGTCTAAACGTACGTGAACCTGCAGGGTCACACACTTAATGGGCTAGGACACATTAATTTGGATTGGATCCGTAATTAATGGACCTCGTGGGCTTAGCACTCTGATGGGCCCTAGTTTAGGTTTCATCTCGTGGCTATATAAGGAGTGGAGGAGGGGGCGCAGGTGTGCTTTCCTACGCCTAGAAGTGTTTTACACGAAACCCTAGCCTCCTCCTCTCGCTACCCCCTACCGAGCGACCAGTGCTTGCACACGACGCACGCGCCCATCCCTGGACGTGTGGATCATCATGTGACGCTGCTGCAATCATGGCGTGGGAGGACGATTCACGCCGAGGCGAGGACGACCCACTACATCGACGCTGAAGGATTCCGCAATCGCGCGTCTAGTGGTAATCTAATCTATGATCCCTTCTTGCGAGTAGCTTTACGTTATGCGGTAGATTTTTTGTGCTAGCGTAGCATACCGCTGCCTCTTCACGCATGTCTTGTCTTGATCTAGAAAACTCTTTCTCTAAGTTTGATGTAGATAAACTTGTCTGGCTTGCTGAGATATATGCTGATGACTTCGCTATGACCGACTATTTGTTGTTAAGAAATCAACTTCAAACATTTATTATCAACATCATGAGAATTGTAGAATTTTATGGATGTGGTGATATTGTAAAGCTAGCTCAAAAGATGGTTGAAACAGGAAAATGGAAATGTTCCATTAGTCTATCGCCTCCTTGAGCTAACATTGATCCTTCTAGTAGCAACGATATCGGTAGAAAGAGTCTTTTAGCAATGAATATTATCAAGATAGTTTTGCAACAATGTAGCATATGAGTGGTCTAGTGACTTGATGATATGCTATGTTGAGCGAGAGATATTTAGAAGCCTTGATGATGAAAGACTCAAAAAAACGCTTCCAAGCTATGACGAAACTTAGAATGTCATTGCCTCGTACTCATACTACTCAATGCTAGCGCTTTAGTGGTATGTTGCATTATTTTTCCAATGCTTTTAACTATTTGAAAATCACAATTTATCAATGCATCACTAACTTTGCTAATTTTGACATACAAGTAGCTATTTACACATATTTATGGGCTTTTAGGAACACACTAACTATTATGGCATTACCGAGGTACTATCTTTGTTGTATTTCATATTTTCACTATGTTTCTCTTCTAATTATGTATGTTTTGGATCACAATAGTCAGTAGATGGTTCTATTTTGTTTGGCTCATTTGGCTTATTTTAGTATTGTCTCGTTGGCAGTTTAGAACATCCTAAATTTTTATCGTATGTTCGCCACTGCGTGACATGAATTAGCGTGGTGAATGGGATTACCAAGCCATCGTTGCTGTCTAGCTAGAACAGTCCTAAACTTTGTTTTAATGCTACGTGCATGGAGTTAAAACCAGATGTATTTTTCACCCAACGGTTGTGTTTAGCCCGAAATACAGCCGTCACGATGGAAAGAAAGAAAAGGTGGCTGTGCTAGTGACAAATGAGATCCTTTCCACTCCTTTGGGGAAGGGAGCTGATAAAAGGCGTGGGGTGGCAACAAACATGAGAAACAGGCGTACATTCTCCATTCTTTGCTAGAAAGGCATCAGTGCTCATATCCCGATGCTTGTTCTTTACGGTATGATCGATTATTCTTGGCTTTTCCTGTCATTTGAAAATGTTACTGGCGGCACAAAGACAAAGGTAAAGTAGAAATGTTTACGACCTTTTTTACAAAAAGTGATCCTCATGAGATTTGTCTTTACAAATTCCACAGATGCAAACCTTCGTGCACAATATCTACTAGGTGCAGATGTGCGATGATATGGAAAGGTATTTTCCTTAGCGAAGAAAAGGTTTGTGTTTGGAAAATAAATCTAAGACGTTTGGAGAGACTGTTTGTAGAAAACTGCGACTAGATGTATTGCGTGAGGTGGTTTGTTTAAAAAAACTGTGCTGGTAGTAGAATTGTCAAGGATTGCTACGCGGGGTGGGGGATTAATTAACGGGGAAAGGGAAGCAGGAGTTTTTTTTTTGGTCCCATTGTTAAAACAGGGTATATAAAATGCAAGAATCCAACATGTGATAAAAGAGTAAAAAGCTTGTAAGTTTTGAGGTGCTTGGTTAACGAAGAGACACATGTATATTTTCTTTGACATAAATTTGAGAAGGATTTTGGAGGCGCACATTTTTTTAAAAATGTATTTAGATATAGGAAGACAACCTGTATTAATAGGGGCCTGCGTACCCGTATATGTAATGAGAAATTGCAATGAAGAATTAAAAAAAAAGGAAAATCAAGAATATATGGCAACGTGTAGAGCACCAATCACTTTGTAAATACTGCAAGCGTTATTCCTATTTTCTAAAATTATGTGGGCTAGCTCAGCTATACCTTTCAAGTGAAACACCCCAAGCAATAACATTAACACCCTCTG
This sequence comes from Otatea glauca, assembly GCA_036346275.1. Taxonomy (NCBI): domain Eukaryota; kingdom Viridiplantae; phylum Streptophyta; class Magnoliopsida; order Poales; family Poaceae; genus Otatea; species Otatea glauca. The sequence goes on from CM070713.1 coordinate 35,439,179, forward strand.
GCAGTCCCATGCACTACCTTGAAAAAGGCCATCAGTGGCGGTTCATAACTGCCATCAGTAACGGTTTTTGAACCGTCACAGATTTAGTGCCACTGATAATCGAGGATTATCAGTGGCGGTTCTAGAACCGCCACAGATAACACTATCTGTGACGGTTTTTGGCTAGAATACCATCGATATTCGGTATTAGTGGCGGTTCGAGCCAAAACCGCCACTAATAATACAATTATCAGTGGCGGTTGTTGGATAGAACCGCCACTGATACTCAAATATCAGTAGCGGTTCTAGACCAAAAACCGCCACTGATAATACGACTATTAGTGGCGGTTTTTGGCTAGAACTGCCACTGATACAACTATCAGTGGCGGTTGTATATAAAATCGTCACTGATAGACATAGTATCAGTGACGGTTTTTTGATAGAACCGTCACAGATATTACTTCAGTAGCGGTTTTGGGCTAAAACCGCCGCTGATAATCCCACACACGAAAATAAAAAACTGGCATTTTTGGCTAGCCTCAGGCAGCGCTAGCCATGCCTCTTCATTATGTACACAGGCAGTAAGAATACATTGAATTATTGAAAATTGAGTATACATATTAGTACCTATTGTCATTATAGACTAACCAATATAATCCAAATAACATGTATTGCTAATTGTCGATACAAACCATCCAGAAAGAAAGAAGGAAAAAGAGAGTCGCTTACCTCTAGTCGCATAGTGCAAAGCTCATAAATGATATGGATAACACAGAGCAAAGAAGTTTGCAGAAGAGACACAAATTTCTAGAAATACAAAAATGAAGCATCTAGGAGATAGTACATGGTAGCAGTTAAAGTGATCAAGAATCCAATATATCAGACTCAAGAAAGACAGAGGCATGAGATAAATACGAAAATTCCATACCTCCGTAGTGCAAGAAGGTTCTTTTTTGAGAGTTCCTTTACGCACCACTTTGACTGACATGGTTTGCCATTGTTTCATACATCATAAACTGAATTGATGGTTTACATACATAACAATTTACACGGTTCAACCTATGGAACTACATATATAGCCATTAAATTTTGGTTCTGATGTTCTGAAAAATAGACAACCAAGCATGATTATCACACAACAAGTCCTTTTCGTAATCCTCCTATGCTCGCTAAGCTTGCAATTCTTGCACACAAATTTCATGTAGCAGTGAGGACCTATGCACATGCGTATATGGATTGCCATGTCAAAGATATTGTATTTAAGTAAGTGAACCGATCTAGTCCTCTTTTTGTTTATTAAAAAACAGACCTATAAAAAACACATAATATTTGGTTGTAGCCCACTGATTTGTAATATAAGTATGGCTTATTTGCACATAATATCGCAGACATGATATACATAAACCAACTAACAATTATAAATCTACACTCATGTATAAGATTGAGTTGTCTTATTTGCCTCCAAAACAATTTTACATATGTAACCAAACGCAGTTTTGGAACCACAATACAAACATAGCAAACTTTGAAATGTGAGGATTGCGAACATCCCGAAGATCAAAGCATCCAAGTAGCTTACTAAAAATATGAAATAAGAGATGTTCATCTTATATGCACAACATACCCACACACTAACCTATGCCCTACATGGTATGCCCATACCTATGGTTGTTATATAATTAAGAAGATAACCTATAAGAAGATGCATTTTGATTACTTGTACCATGCTATTCCATTAGCTCCTTCAGTATGATCTTGGAAATGTAGAAAATTTTCTCTACTCCACAAAGCAAATATATAATATAGAACTAGAAGAGAATGGCAAATACAACTCCATATTCGATTTATTTGGACAGAGAAACAACAAAGCTCTACCTTAGCAATCAACTGCATAAAGTCATAAAGCTTTATATGCAATAGGAAAAAGAAGTAACAAACTGAGTAGCTATTGCATTAAACACAAACAAAACATTAGTCTTGACAATAGAATAATCAAACTAATCATTCCTTTCTCTATAACCCTCCCAAATAACGACATCGAAGATATCTTCATCATTTGACCAACATTGAAGATGTTACCAAACAAATCAGATCCATCATTTGACCAACATACTCATGTATTATCAAGGAATTAGAAAAAATATTGAAGGATAACTGTACCTGTTCAGGGTGGTAACTTGCTAGAATAACATGAATTTAGCTTTGTATACTTCAACTGAGCTATGTACAGAAAATTGCCGGGCAAAGTGTCAACCACTGCGAGAAGAACAGATTAGTTTGGGCAGCATTTGTTCAATAAAAGCATGCAAAATGAAGTAATATAAAGAATATTGAAGAAATGAGTATGTCACATGTCGGGACCCGAATCCGCAAATCCGACCTCTCTGTATTCTCGTGCTACCCAGATCACGCTTAGCACACACAATCATACTGTGGTTGCACATCACGCATATTCACAAGGATATAAGAATAAATAGTGCAAACATGTATATAAAACGAGTTGTACAACCTTATGGTCTCCTTACGATAAGTCACCACGCAGGCTTACATTATTCAAAACAAAGAAATAGCAATGAACATAAAAAGTCGTGTAAGCATCCATCTTGCCACAGTAACCGATCGGGCTTGCCCCTAGTTGCTCGTGTCCTCGACGCATTCCTCCTCCCATACCGGTGTAGTCTCCTCCACCGATGTTGGGGTTGATAAGCAAGGTGGGGTGAGTACACAAGGCACTCAACAAGTAATGCATGTAATGCAAAGACTATTACTATATGCAAAGCTTATTCCAATGGATTGGCTTAAATGATCCTTTTGCATCAAGCATTTTTAAACTAGTATCTTGTTTAGATTAAAGCAAAGAAACATGTATATAAGTAATACTAATTTCAAATGGTTTTTCTTCAAGATTCTCGGCACACACCTTATTAGTTCATTTCCAACACCGCACACAGCCACCCTTCCATGTTTTGTTTATGAAAACTACCCTTGACTGTAATCCCGAGCAATGCTCAATACCGTGAGCACGGCTATTCAATAGTTTTGACACTCTGCAGAGGTTGTACACTTTACCCACAAGATACACCGCCACCACACAGTGATTGTCCGCAACAAAGCTTTTCAGAACTTCTACCTTAACTAAAGAACCTCTCCAGTATTGCCTTTACTATCACTTCCCTCACACGAGCCAAGTATAGGACCGCCAATCACCGCTGGATGGGCACCAAGCCGTAGCACGTGCGCTCCCCATACAGATACACCCCCGTACTCGTCACCCCGAGGTATCGAGGAAAGATATCGTAACCCTAGTCAACTAGGTCCGTCCCATGTCGATATGTGGTTGTACGGTGACTCGGATCAAAGGCTTGCAAGGTGAAGTCCTTAATCGACCAAGGCAAGACTTTCAACACTCAACAAGGCACACACCCCAATGTGGCACACAGACTCACATCACTCAACAACCCAATGCCACACAGCCCACCCGCACACAGCCTCTTGCCACTTGCCCCAGCCTAAATCATTTTCCACCCAGCTTGATTATTGTGCAACACATGCCAATAACTCAATATCGGTACGGAACCACACAGGTTGCTGTACCTCAATCTCAACATGTGGCATCATCACACCACTTTTCAAAATACATTCAATATGTCTTTAATCAATATTGTAGCATTTTTCCGAAAGATCATTCATGATTCGCGCAAGGCTAAGCATCTACTCACTGCCTAGCCTCCCGTGTTGGCACAATATTAACATCCAACTAATATAATCGAACTTAGGGTGACAATGATCTAGGCATACAATTAATAATTCAAGGTGGCATAACAAAATGGGTTGATTAACTACATTATCCCAAATTAATTTAAATTCATTTTAAATAATTAGCATGCATAGTTTCAAAGCATAAATTACATTTTAAAATCTGGGATCAAAATGATCAAAGCATCACTTGCCTTCAAAGAGTTGCTGGTCGTGTTCAAGCTTGGTCTTGAGCGACTAATTCTTCCTCAAACTTCCCGCAAATTTACGCCTACGCTGCATAAACAAAGCAAACAATAAATAGCCAATACAGAAGACTATATGTCCTCAAGAATTCAAATAAAATTCACCAATAAATAGCTCACAATTTTATGAATTTTTAGAAATTTGAATCACCCAAACCGAGTTAAAATGCAAAAGTTATAGTCATTTGAAGTTTGAATAAAATCAAAATACGTAAATTAAGAAAATCCGATTTTTCTGAATTATTTTTATACTTGAAATTACATTTATGACGTCAGCATGCCTCATGATGACGTCAGCACCGAAATGAATTTCCGCCAAAATATTTTTATATATGAAAATATTTATGACGCCGATGACGCCAAGACGACACGCGGCACGCCCGCAGGCCGCCACGCCGCTCGTCTATGGACCGAGTCCACGGGTTGGCTCGTCTCACCGTGGGCTTGGTTCACGTAATGCTGCAGCCACGCTGCAAAATCCGCACCGCTCGCTAAAACCGACGGCCGATCCTCACGCGCACCGCAACAAGACCGAGATGCGTCGACACGCCGTCAGCATCCGGGCCGTCACCCTAAATCCAACGGTTGATTCCGCGACCGACGCGGCGACGCCGATTCCCGCACGCCACGCTGTCGCGCATCGAACGGTGCCCTCGGATCTAACGCCAAGACCACACCGCCATCGCGACGCCTCGGTTTACTCAGAGCCACGCGCGCACGATCGCAGCCGGGCGCCCCAAAGCAACGGCGGATCCGTCTCGCTCGTCAAACGCCCACGCCACAAGACGCGATTTGGCGAGGGTACGGTGCCATCTCCGCCATTGCGCTCAAATCGAACGGCGCAGATCCTTAGGGCAAAACCAGATCCAATCTCTACCGCTCGATCTAATCCAACGGCTCACTTGCACGCAGTCAAGCATCGCTCATGGTGCGACGTGGTTCAATCCTACGCGCCCACTATCGATCCAACGGTTAAGACAAAAACATATCGCAGACATTAGATCTAATCCAAGCCGCTCGCTCTAGATCTAACTGGTTACGATTCAATCTAAACATCTACGAGATGGAGGCTACGTGGACTCACCGTAACCGAATGATGCAAATCGGACGGCCGGCGCGTTCGACGAGGTTGACGGCGCGAAAAGCAAGGTTGCCGAGCCGGGAAGATGACTCGGCGACGGCGGCGCGGGCTTCTCCGAGAAGAAGTGGTCCACTCGATGCGCCTTGCTTCGTGAACTCGAACGGGCCGAGCACGGCGAAAGCGACGACGGCGACGAGAGAAGCAAAACAACGGCGCACAAGGACGCAACTACGGCGAGCTCGCCAGCGCTAGAGAGGGTCTCGGCGTGCGTGCGAGGAGTCAAAAGACGCAATGAAGGAGCTCACGACGCGCTTACTCGGCACTTAAAGGGCCTCGACGCGCGCGCTACAAAGCGGCGAACGAGCGGAACGGCCGGCGCATTAGCTCCGTGATCTCGCGAAGACGACCGACGTGGCGCAATCCCGCGCGTCCAGGCGGCGACGATCCGGCTCACGCGCGGCGAGCGACGTGGCACACGCACAGCGCGCGATCCGGATCGAACGGCTTACTGGCGGGCGCTAGGTTTCGCCACGGATGGGTCGGCGACAAGACAAGAATGGGCTCGCCCATTATCGCTCATAGCCACTTTTAAAACCTTTTTCAATAAAAATAATTCTAGAAATTCACTTAAATCATTTGGGGCTTTTAAAATAGCAGAAAAATTCTAGAAAATTCCAAAAATACTTTGAGATATTTGGAACTCAAATAAAATATTTTCAATAAAACTTTGCTAGAACTTTTCCATTATTTAATTGTTTTCAAGGAAGGCTAGTTTTGAGTAATTCCAAATAAATTTCAATAAATTCCCAAAATTCACAAAATCAAAAATACTCTCAAAATTTAAATTAGAGCAAAAATTAGGTGTTACAAACCTCCCCCTAATGTAATCTCGCCCCCGAGATTCGTGGTCGCCTATAGAAACAAAGTTAGGAACTCCTTCTTCAGATCTTCTTCACGCTCCCACGCTGCTTCACTTTCCGAATGGTTGCTCCATCAACTCTCGCAGTAAACGCTGACTTGTTCCTTGTCTCTCCGCCCATTACGCCCGTAATCTTCATTGATGTTCTTTGTAAGTCGATCTTCTGCGTACCAATTGCCTCCAAAGGTGTTTGCTCTTCCGCATCAAGACACTTCTTCGCTTGAGACACATGGAATACGCCATGCACTCCTGCCAAAGACCGCGTAACTCCAATTGATACGCAACTTCACCTCTACTACCAAGATTTTGAATGGTCCGACATATCGGTGCGAGCTTCCTTTGCATGGAACCTTCGACTCCTTTGAGTGGTGTTACTCTAAGATACACAAAATCTTCTGTTCAAAGCTTAGTTCCTGCGACGGTTGTCGGCAGATAACTCTTTGCTCGGATTGTGCAATCTTCAATCTTTCCCCGACTGGGGTGATCTGTGCTTCCGCTTCTCAAGAATGTCCGTCCGAAAACATGTCGTCACTGTCTCATTCCAATTCAATGGTGTTCGACAGACCTACCATACAGAGCTTCAAATGGAGACATTTGTAAACTTGCTTGATAATCATTATTATAGCCGAACTCAAAGATAAGGCAAACACTTGTCCCATGAAGTGGAATATGCTAAGGCACATGCCCTCAACATATCTTCCAATATCCGATTGACTTCTCGGCTTGTCCATCCGTCATGGATGGTATGTCAGATCAAGTTCAAACGAGTCCCCATTGCTTCATGAAGCTTACCCTTAACTGGAGGTAAATTGGGTACCTCCGTCCGACACTATCTTTTTCGCACTCCATGTAAATGCATAATTCGACATATAAAGTTCGCTAACCGGTCTCCTAATAAGTGGTCTTTATCGTATGAAATGTGCCACCTTAGTTAAACGATCTACTATGACCCATATGGAATCATATCCACTTTATGCTCGGGCAATCCGTTATAAAATCCATACCAATTTCCTCCCATTTCCATTCGTATCTTTAAGGGTTGTAATAGCCTCACTGCCTTTGGTGCATAGCTTTGACCCTTTGGCATATGTCACATAATGCAACGATTCGCGACTTCGCTTTCATGCTTGGCCACCAAAATTTTTCCTTCAAATCTTGATACATTTTCGCACTTCCTGGATGAATTGAGTACTTGGAGTCATGGGCCTCTCCCAAAATTAATCGCTTAACTCCTTTTTGTTCTGGCACACAAATGCGCCTTTGAACCACATAGTACCTTGTTCATCCAGTTTAAAATCTTTTGCTTTGCCTTCATCCATTTTGCCCTTAATTCTTTTGATCTTATCATCATCTTTCTCGCCTTCCTCGATCGATCTTCCAGGTAGGTCTTACTTCCAAAGTTACTAGGAATCCTTTTGGTACCATTTCCAATTCTAGTTTCGAAATCCTACACAATTCGCCGACTTGTTTCCAACAAAGATATTTACACTGTGGTTCTTTACTCGTCAAAATGCGCCACCACGCTGGCTTTCCCCGTGGTAGTGAATTCCACATTATAATCCTTGATTAACTCTAACCATCTTCTTTGCCTCATATTTAGGTCACTTGTGTGAAAATATACTTAAGGCTTTTATGATCAAGATATACTTCACATCTATTTCCGATGAGATGATGACGCCATATTTTAGTGCATGCACTACGGCAGCCTAATTCTAAATCATGAGTCGGATAGTTCTCCTCATGTGGTCTCAATTGCCTCGATGCATAGGCAATTACCTTCCTATTTTGCATCAACACGCATCCCAATCCCTGACGCGATGCATCACAATAAATGTCAAAGTCTTGGTGAACGTCTGGTAAAACTAATACAGGTGCCGATGTTAACCTCCTTTTCAATTCCTGAAAACTCTTCTCACACTCAGGTGTCCATAAAAATTTCTTTTCTTTTTTCAACAATTGCGTGAGAGGTCTCGCAATCGTAGAGAATCCTTCAATGAATCGACGGTAATACCCCGCCATTCCAAGGAAACTACGGATTTGGGTTACCGTCTTCGGCTGTTCCCAATGTAAAACCGTTTCCACTTTCTTTGGATCTACAAAGAACTCCTTCATTGCCATTATGTGTCCAAGAAATTCCACCTTATCTTTCCGTAAATCACATTTGCTAAATTTCGCAAACAACCGTTGTTCCTCAACTTTTCAAGGACTAGCCTCAAGTGCTCTGCGTGCTCTTCTCTCGCCTTGAATAGATAAGGATGTCATCTATGAATACGACGACGAACTTATCCAAGTTTTCCATAAAAACCTTATTCATTAAGTTCATGAAATATGCTGGTGCATTTGTCAGACCAAAAGACATCACTGTAAACTCGTAGTGTCCATATCTTGACGAAAATGCGCCTTCTAATATCCTCGATCGGATCTTCACCGATGGTATCCTCGATCGAAGATCAATTTTGGAGAATACTCCTGCTCCTCTCAATCGGTCAAACAAATCATCGATCCCGGTAGCGGATACTTATTCTTTATCGCCACATCATTGAGTGCACGATAGTCTATACACATCCTCAAACTTCCGTCCTTCTTCTTAACGAATAAGACAGTGCTCCCCATGGCGATGAACTAGGTCTTATAAATCCCTTTTCCAAATAGTTCTTCAATTTGCTTCTTCATTTCCACCAATTCCTCTGTGGACATCCTGTAAGGTCTCTTAGCTATTGGAGCTGTCCCTGGAACTAGTTCTATCACGAACTCGATATCTCTATCTGGCGGCATTCCAGGTAAATCTTCTGGGAAAACATCCGGATATTCATTGACTATGGAGACTTCCTCTAAGCTGACAGTCTTCATGCTGTTGACCATCAATTGTCCATCTCGTACTGGTTTCGCTTCAAACTCAATTTTCTTTCCATCCGGGCTCTCGACCGATATGACTCTTTTTCCAGCATCCAATATCGCTTGTGATCTGTTAACCAATCCATTCCTAGGATAACATCCAAGGTTTGGGTATTAAGGACGATTAAGTTCGCTAGGAACTCAACTCCATTAATTATTATTCCTACCCCAGAACATCCTACTTTAGATCGGAGTTCTGATCCAGGGGATTGGACTATGAGCACACATTTAAGATTCACTATTTCCATATCATTTTGAACAGCAAAATCTCGGGAAATAAAAGAATGCGGCTCGAATCAAATAAAACAAAGAGTGGTAATCGAGTTTACTAGAACTTACCCAAGACAACGTCCGAGGCGCTCGACTTCATCCGCCGTGATGTGGTTGACTCGCCTCGTGCGCCTTGGGATGGAGTCGCCGTTGACGCCCGCGGTTCATGATTAGTGCGGAGTCCTGCGGTGTGTTCCTGTTAAAGCGAACCGGGTGACACTCTCCTTCTTAGGGCGCTTGTTGGCAAATGCCCCATTTCATTGCAATGATAGCAACGCCTTCCCACGGCTCGAGAGGTTCCTCCACCAGCGCTATAGTTCGGCCGAGTCTCGAACATTTTGACCCATCAAGGCGATTTGCGGTGGTGCTCGTCATTGCCTCTAGGCTGGTACCAATGAGCCGTTGGGGTGCCGTCCTTCGCCTCTGCCCCGACGACTTCCTTGTTGCGCCATTCTCGCGCTCTGTTGTCATCCAACTCTCGGCGCTTGTCCTCTAAGATCGTGGCTTTGTTAACTAACTCTTGAAAGTCGTGGAATGTGTGGGTGATCACCCCACTGCAACCTCGCATTCAATCCTTCATGAAGCGGGATTGTCTGCCTTATCCGTAGCCACGCCCTCTCGTGCGAGCGTGCGGCTTGGGTGAACTTGTTCGTAATCGCCACCGATCGCCGCCTTGCTTGAGGCTTCTAACTCCTCCTTTTAAGATCCATGATACCCTCGGGTACATGGTAATCGACGGAAGGCGAGGTGAACTCCTCCCATGTGATACTCGCTGGTCCTCATGAGTCGCGCAGGTTTTCCCACCATTCTGCGCAGTCCTTCGAGTTGATGAGAGGCATAGAGTACCTCTCATGTCCTACACATTGGGTAATGTGCGCTTCCTTTCGATTGTCCTTAGCCAATCGTCCGCCTCCAGGGATTGGCGTTGTTCGAGAAGGTAGGTGGACGGGTTCTCATAAACTCCGACAACCGTGAGTAGGGGTGTGGTCCATGGTTGCCCCTGTGTTGAACATTCGCAGCAGCTTGATTGATATCTGCCGCATGGTTTGAACCATCGTGGTCATGAGTTGAGTCCGGCCACAAAAGGCTCCTGTGTTCTCGCATATCGACCGCGGTGGTTGAGGAATCGCTCTTCATTCTCGTTGTCCGTCTGTTAGCTCCACTTCCTGCTCCAACATTTCCACGAGTCCTCACCATCTGCTGCAAGTTTCCATGGTTAAGAAAAGAAGAAAGCATAGACGAGTAAAAGAACTTATGTGGGGAAACAGTGTAACTTAAATTATTTAGCCACTTTATTGATATAATATAAGCAAGATGGTTGCTCACAAGTGCCTAAGGGCAATGCAACACATACGTGACACTCACAACCAAAAGTAAGTAAGCAAACATAGGAATCCATGACAACTCACACCTAAGGGTGACTCACAAAGACGCGACTCGATATTCGAGTCTCGACACTACACTCTACTACACTCGATCACCATCGAGCCAACCCGGCCGCGCTTCCCGGAGCGCATACCCGCGGTGCCGCGGCATTGAGGCGAATCGTCTCGTGACTCATCATGGCGGGTGCAAAAGACCCCATCGACTCGGCTGGTCCCGGCCGCTCGCCTCGCATCGGCGCCTCGCCCGGCCTCAACTGGATCATGTAACTCCGGGATCGTTCGGCTCGGGTCCATATAGAGCCATCTCCAACTCCTGGATCTTCCGTATGGCATGAGCTAAGTTCTCCGGTGTTGGGTTCTTGCCTCTATAACCTCGCTCGCTGGTCCTCTCGCAGCCTGGGATCTGCCTCGCCCAAGGCGCCCTCCGGGCGGCGACGATCTCGCCAGTGGGTGATCGTGGCGTCCTCCTCCACGAGCTCCATCCTTGTATCGACTGCCGCGACGCGGATGGTGGCGGAAGACGGTGCCTCTAACTCGCGGAATAAGTGCGGGCAATTTGCCGCATCGCTCGACGCGACGCCTCCGAATCCCGCCTCGAAAGAAGACCTCCCGGCAGTGATGTAGATAGGACGACTCGCCTCGCCCTCTCCCGAGCATACATCGTGATCTTGACGCCCCAGCGATGTCAAGTCACCGCCTGCACCACCAAGTCCTCGCATGCTGGTCGGTCAAAACCTCCAAGCAATCGCATCATACGCCATAACTCCGCGGCGTATCCTCCAAGGCGCTCTCCATAGGTATGGATCATCCTCATCCGCCAAAACAAACCTTGTTTAAATTAAATAGAGAATAATAAAAATTCAAAGATAGGTATGAATAAGGAGAAGAGATAAGTCGAGATTTCTTTGACATTCTTGCTCAAGTTGATTAGGTCTTTAGAAAATAGTTTTCACCCTCCTAGGCACAACCAAACTAAGGTCAAGGCCTACAACGACTGCTCGATACCACCTCCGGGACCGAATGCAAATCCGACCTCTGTATTCTGTGCGACCCAGATCACGCTAGCACACACATCATACAGTGGTTGCACATCATGCATATTCACAAGGATATAAGAATAAATAGTGCAAACATGTATATAAAACGAGTTGTACAACCTTATGGTCTCCTTACAGATAAGTCACCACGCAGGCTTACATTATTCAAAACAAAGAAATAGCAATGAACATAAAAAGTCGTGTAAGCATCCATCTTGCCACAGCAACCGATCGGGCTTGCCTCTAGTTGCTCGTGTCCTCGACGTACTCCTCCTCCCATCTTGGTGTAGTCTCCTCCAAGCGATGTTGGGGTTGATAAGCAAGGTGGGGTGAGTACACAAGGCACTCAACAAGTAATGCATGAATGCAAAGACTATTACTATATGCAAAGCTTATTCCAATGGATTGGCTTAAATGATCCTTTTGCATCAAGCAAGATTTTTAAACTAGTATCTTGTTTAGATTAAAGCGTTGAAACAGATATAAGTAATACTAATTTCAAATGGTTTTCTTGAAGATTCTCGGCACACTTTATTAGTTCATTTCCAACACCGCACACACCACCCTTCCATGTTTTGTTTATGAAAAACTACCCTTGATCGTAATCCCGAGCAATGCTCAATACCGTGAGCACGGCTATTCAATAGTTTTGACACTCTGCGGAGGTTGTACACTTTACCCACAAGATACAGACCGCTCACCACACAGGTGATTGTCATAACAAAGCTTTTCAGAACTTCTACCTTAACTAAAGAACCTCTCGGTATTGCCTTTACTATCACTTCCCTCACACAGGCGAGGAAGTATAGGACCCGGCCAATCAGATTGGATG